>JAANYP010000288.1:0-200896 GCA_020465985.1 Centrapalus pauciflorus
ATTATAATAAAACAAAATAATTCATGTCATCTGTCACTTCTACAATACAAGAAAAATTTATTTTTCCAGCTCTTTTTCCAATATTAACACATAAACTTAATTGTATTAAATTTTGACTTTATTTTTTTTCATCAATTAATTAGTAATAAATTAGATTTTGTAACATTTAAAATTAATGTTTACCTAAAATAAATTATCCATAATTATCTTAACTAGATCCAAATGTAAAAATTTGAATTAGTTGTGGAAATTTTTATTATAATGTATAATATAGTAAAACATAGCTAAGTTAAGATATATTAACCAATTTAATGACCATTAACACACATTAAAGACATTTACACACTCTCTCTCTTCTTTCTGTCTCTACAATATCAAATGTTATGTGTCACCTCTACGTTCACCAAAAAGATTATTACAACTTATAAAAAATAAAAGATAAATACAACTTAATAACCATCAGGGCTTGCCCTGGTGGCCACCACCAAAGGTGGGGAGGCTTGCCTCTAGGAGAGGTCACGAGTTCAATCACTGACATTGGTGAATCTAATCTAACTTTGGGTGTAATACTAACAACTAACTAGCCTTTCAAAAAAAAAATACAATTTAATATTTTTAAAAAAGATAATTATACTTTATTTTTTAATCTGTAAATAATAAAAAATTAACACAGTTATTATTTTTCTATGTTTTTATTTTTACTCATATACATTTTATACAAATAAATTTAATTAAAAATTGTGCATTTGATACAAAATTGTTCACATGAGAACCCCTCTATTTCGTGAGAACGTGAGAACCACTCTAAAATTTGTGCATCCACTATATAAAATTGTGCATTTGATACTAAAATTAAATGTTTTCAATAAATTTATGCATTTAATGTAAAAATTATATAAAATTGTGCATTTGATACTAAAATTAAATGTTTTCAATAAATTTATGCATTTAATGTAAAAATTCACGCATCTCATGCAATAATTTATCCATTTTATGTACGAATTGTGCATTTAAAAAAACTTGTGCATTTGATGTTCAAATTTGTGCATTTAGTTTATAATTTAATAAATGTAATTTTTGAATGTAATTTTAGTGTTAGATTATGATATTTATTAATATTTAAGACTAATAATGGTTTTAAGTAAAACTTTTAATTTTTAATTTGTGCATTTGATGTACAAATTTGTGCATTTTGGAGTGGTTCTCACGTTCTCACGGTAACGAGAGTTTTTACCGGAACCCAACCCTATATAAATATATATATATATATATATAGCTACATGCCCGCGCAAAGCGGCGGCGGCGACAAATATTTTTTTCGATTACTTGTTCGTTTAATAGATGACGATGATGAATAATATCTTTAAACAACGTAAAAGAAAAATACCTTAAGTTTCAATGTCAGTCAAATATCATAAAAACCATATGGTTACAGACAAAAATATGATCAAATATATTTGTGATAAAAAATTTACAAGCATTTTTCATTTTATGCATCCAAAATATCCAAATATGATAATGCTTCACTTGAACGATCCGTTTAATGTACATCCTGCAAATAATAAAAGGTTGATAGTTACTTCTTTAATGCAAGGTAAACGTAACTGTGGAGTTTGGCTAGACCCAACTTCTATACTCTGATCCATAATTTCTGGTTCTGGAGGGTGTGTTTCCTGGTTCTCTTCCAGAGGTCAATAAAAGCAAGGTTACAATAAGCAACCAGTGTATGTTTCATTAGTTAAACTAAATATGTAAAAGCGATCACATAGACTTGAGGCTTTGGTGAACCAAATGAACATAATTAATATAAGAGTGGAAGGAAAGAGAATTGTGAAATTTCAAGTGCTGAGCGCTTCATATTCAGTATCCTCTTTCAAACTTTTATAATTAATTTTTATCACAAACTTTGTTGGTGTGACTGAGAATCAACCCAAAAGAAATCTCACACAGAGAATTCGGGTATGCTCCATTCTTGAGAGTTGTAGTTACTCCTACAGCTTCCCACTAAATTGAAAAAAGACATGCAGATTTAAAAAAAAAAAGATCACCCTTTCATAAACCATGCTAAAAGTCATTTTCAGCAATCACTGCATTGTCTTTATTAATAATAAATTCAGGGAATTTGTTAATAAAAACTCACTGGAAAGACAATCTCTTATCTAAATAAAAATATGCAGTGAGTGCTGAAAATGATTATTGAGCAATAAATAGAAACACAAATTCGGCAAGAAATAATTAATTATAATATACCAAAACAGCAACAAAAATCAAGAATACCAATCAGAGCCAAAATTCTATACATGCCTGAGAATAGAAGCATTTAGACGATTTTCTTCGCCTCCTTGTTCCTTATCATCCGCCAAACCGACTCCTTCGCCGCCCTCATTATCGCAGAATAGTGTTGTTGCCTCTTCTCTGCTAGCTTATGACGTAGCTCTTCTCCCTATGGATTATTCAATAGATTTTCAGCTGTCAATTTGCAAAAAAGAACTCTGTATATGTTTTCTTACCTGCGCTTGAAGATAAGGCTCGATTTCATCTCCTTGTTGGTTAATTAGATTGGACAAGTATTCTGGTAACAGAGAGGGTTGAGGAGTGAAGAAGTGTTGTACTGTTGTTAATGTGCTTCATTATCTTGTACTTATTGCATTAAGAGTTGTATTTAAAACCAAAAAGCTAAATGCTTTATATATTAGTATAGACGTGAAAGAGTGTTGTTTAGGCAAAAACATGCACCGATTGCAATGTGCTTAAGATTAAATTGACTCTAAAATCCCAAAACTAAATACGAAAAATTCCAAACATATAAACACAAAATTGACAAGATTGTAGAACACAAAGAAAATTGAATGCAGAGAAAAGGAACCTGAACAAGTTGATCTTCGTCTAGCAATGCTCCTTTGGCATCCATGGCTAAGATTGCAGACAAGCAGACAATATATGGAACCTGAGAAGCAGCACCATAAAAGTTCTTAAAACTCCAATAAAGCGTAAACGAAACGGAACAATAGGATGTGAATGCATATACTTTCTTGTCTTATCTTTGAGATCAAATGCTTGAAAACTTTCCAATATAGGAAAGGGTACCTAAAAGTTCTGCAAATGCAAAAGGATTGAAAGGGAACCCCGACACCTTCCACAGCATAAGGCAATACATTGCCTAAATTATCCGTATATGGATAATTGTGGTCTTATGTACCTGCATACGAACAATCCATAAGAAATGATGCAAAAAGCAGAAAAATCTGCAAAAAAGAAGCAATTTATCCATAATGAATGATCCAAAAAAGCAGAATAACAATTTCAGCATTTCTAGGCAACTACTTAAATAAATTTTGCATATTATGACAATGAACTTTCAAATAGAGTCCCTTTTTTTGTGAAAATTACACAACACATTAAAAACCTTCTAAAAACATCATTTTAATAAAAATATTACATTTCTCACTGCTAAATTTCTTTTTCACTAATTAAAGTGTCATTCTTTGCATATAATAGCAACATACTTCCATTTGATGTCAAATTTTGACAAGACTTTTTGTAGCAAGTCTAAAATCCTTAAAAATGACCAAATATATAAAAACATTTCATCATTCAATGATATTTCATACTTTTGGGCATTAAAGTACCAAACGTTTGTTTAAAATGACAATAAACTTTCGTTTGATGTTGGATTTCGTTGATTCTTTTTGCATGACATCCTAAATCCTTTATAAATATCAAACTTTTATAAAGATTTTATCATTTATTGCTATTTTTTGAATTGGTAAATTAACGTCTCATGTATTCATTATTTGACTTATAAAAGTATAATATAAGACTTTTGTTATCTTCATTATACTTGACAACTTTATTTACAATAAATACAAACTTACCTGGCCAGCTAGGTTGAAGAAATCGAAACATGACCGAACTATGGAAATCGATAAATACAAACTTATGAAACCAACTGATATGTTCTGGAGCCAATTTGTTAATTTCAAAACTAAGCAGTAAACCACTTCCAATCTGATGCTATTTGATGTCACAAACGAACATGTATACATGTCCTTTTAATCCACTGTTGATTTATGCATGTATGTTCTTGTTACTGTTGCTGCTTGTTTCTTTTCACACTCCGAGACTATAATAGTATAATATTTAATATTTGGTTGCTACTGCTTGTTGTTCTTCCTCAAATCAGACACTACTCCAAGACTTTAAATGTCCGAGTCTAGGACATTCATGAACACCTTAACACGTAATCACTTAGTATATTTATGCATGTATATATTGACTGGCTGCTGTTACACACTTATTTATGCACACATGTATATATATACATACATTATTTGTACCGTTGCAGTTCTAAATTAGCAAACACACCACAACACTAAGTATATATTCCTTGTTAAAAAAAGCTGCTACTGCTGCAATTTCCTTCTGTTTTCCAGCACACTAAACACAAAAAAAAATCTGTTTTTTATTCAAATAAAAGCTGTTGGACAGGTCTTGACTCACTCGACACACTTGGCATTTTAACCATGCACATATGTAGTACTTACTGATGTTGTTGCTGCTGTACTGATTCACTCCAAGACTCTATAAGTCACTAAGTTCCATCTTTAATGCAAACACAGGGTACAAAAACAATTCACACACGCACTGCACTTCATTTCTGTTTTTAATTAAAATTTCAGCAGCAATAGTGAAAGATTAAAGGCAAATTTGGCTCACAAATGATCATATAAACATCATAGAATTAATATAGAACAATTCACACACGTACTGCACTTCTTTTGTTTTAAAACCATAAACACATATACAAACCCCGTACACACTCACTGCTCAATTTCCTTCTGTTTTTAACTGATTTTAAGCAACAAAACAACAAAACAAAAACATTAATGTTACCGTTTCAAGCTAAACACACAAACTAACAGTTAATAGAATTCAATTAAAGGGCTGTTGGGGTTGCTGCTACATCTTTCTGTTTCTGGACAGCGTGTGTGTATACACACACACACAAGACTGATTTTGTTTCTGTTTGACAGCTTCTATTTACTGTTTTCAATTCATTTCCAGCAGCAAAATAGAAGGATTAAGGGAGATTTATGTGAGCATTTAATCTACTAAGAACATATGGTTTTCTTGCAACTTAAACCAAGAACACCAATATTTTCTTAGAAAAATAATTCTATTGATGATAAGTTAAATATTAAAACGATAAAAGATCAAGACACCTAGACACCAGGTACCACAGTAAAAAAAAATACCTTCTAAGGTGTCAGACAGAATCTCAATTGAAACATAACCAGGTTTTGATGACGGTCCTGTTGACATCCTTGTAAATGAAAAACCAACATGGAAAAATAATGAAATTTTAGAAAAACCAATGGGTTATCACAGTTCACAAAGATAGAATGCACAATATGCACTCTGTATAATATGCATACCCTTTACTTCATGCACTACACCAAAATCATTGATGTCAAAACCACCACAAAATTTGCCTTTTGCACCTGCTCCACTCATGTAGAGTGTTATTTTTTACATTCACAATTAATTGCTTAAAAAATTAGTTAACCATAAACTCTTGTGAAGCTACCTGTAACAACAATTGCCTTCACATCATCCCGTTGTAGAGCTTGATCAAAATCTTCTTTTAAGCTATTTAGGACTGAAGATAAAGAATATGCAGAATATATTATAGGAATTGACAAGATACTTCTTAATAATAAGTTACCTCATAATAGCAAATAACTCTATCATCATTGAAAGCCAAACAAAAAAAAATTTCAGCAAAAGGCAAGAACTTTATTTCAATCCCTGATGCAAAGAAAGTGAAAAATTTTGTATATATCTTTAGATTACTTGACATTCAATTTTATAGCAACTGACCTCATAAAAGCAAAAGAACGAGGTTTTGCAAGTTTGCCAAAGAAATTATATAAATTTACAAAGAAAATGATGGATTAAGCTTCTGTCAATAAGGGCACGTTTCATCGACAGTGCCAGAAATTCATCATCCATATCAATAAACACCAGCACTACATGGAAGAATCGATGATGATGACCACCGGAGAAGTCATCAGTCTCATTGATTACTGCTCCTTCAACAAAAATTAAGAACAAAGAACAAAAAAGTTAATAAACGAATTGATGGAGGAGAGAGTACCAGAGAAAGATGGATGGACCAGCAGAAGTTAAAGCTCCAGTTCAAAGGAATGAACGACCGCAGCGGCTTTGCCTTTTGCAATTCCGGAGCCCAGACTGTAACTCTCTTCTCGGCGATTTGCCTTTTGCCTTTTGCAATACCAGAGAAAGATGGATGCTGATGTATTCACCATTTTTTCCGGCGATTTCACTTCTTCCGGACAACTCTTTCCAGCGGGTTTTTTGGACGGGTGTGATAAAGGTTCTGTGCTAGGTTCTTACTGGCTAGCAGATGAAGCGTGGGAAGAAAAGGAAGAGTCCCGTAGCTTCCCAACGTTTGCACAATTCTCCATGTTTTAAAAGCTGAGTTGAAATTGTATATGCAATAAAATTTGTACATGATGCTTCAAATAGTTGTAAGTCTTAAATTTCAAGAATGTGTATTACCGACTTGTACATTATGCATTGTAACTTGCAACCATACTAAATGCTTTATTAGTAGTTAAGATATATATATATATATATATATATATATATATATATATATATATATATATATATATATATATATATAATTAGGTTCATCAGCGTACCTATAAGATTCCAACGTACCTAGCGTACCCTAATGTGAATGATCATTCACATATATTTTTTTTAATAGACATGTATAAGACAACATTATAAGACTTTTCTTCAAAAGAAGAAACATCATAAATCTTGTGAATGGTAAAAAAAGATCATGTGAATGATCATTCACACCATTCACATGGTGTGAAATGATCATTCACATAAACATGCATTGATCATTCACATAATTTTTAAGGACACAGAAAGTATGAATGTATGTGAAATTCATATATCATGCATATAACATTAAATTAAACATGATTATGAGAAAAAAATTTTAAAAAAAGTTTTTTAAGGTTGGTACCCTCGGGTGCACTTGATTTCGAGATGTACTTTTTTGAACCTGACTCTCTCTCTCTCTCTCTCTATATATATATATATATATATATATATATATATATATATATATATATATATATATATATATATATATATATATATATATATATATATATATATATATAGTGTTGGGTTCACATAATAACCCCTCATTACCGTGAGAACGTAAGAACCCTACAAAATGCACAAATTTATACATCAAATGCACAAATGTAAAAATTAAAGTTATAACTTAAAACCATTATTGGTTTTCAATATTAATAAATATCATGATCTAACATTAAAATTACATTTAAAATTTAAATTCATCAAATTTTACACTAAATGCACAAATTTGAACATTAAATACACAAATTTTGTCAAATGAATGAATTCGTATATAAAGTGGACAAATTTATCATGATATTCGTAAATTTTTTTATCAAATGCATAAATTTATCAAACGTATAAATTTTAACATTCAATGCATAATTTTATACATAAAATGCACAAATTTTAGAGGGGTTCTCACGGTAACAAGGGTTCTTACCGGACCCAACATTATATATATTAAATTATCCCAAAATAATTAAACGGACCCAACACAATTTTGACCATATTATTTCATAAAAGTATTGATTTGCTTGAAATACATATCGGATGGTCTATTCTAGAAAATCATTCATGCATAATCATTAGAAATTACTCTTACCTACATTTATGATACCAAAACGCATCGTTTTGGTATCTTTTCATAAATTGCATGTTGGTCCTTGTGGTTTAAGGATTATCATTGTGTTTTTCATTTCATAAATTGCATGTTGGTCCTTCTAGTTTAAGGATTATTATTGTGTTTTTCATTAATTGCCGAAAAGTCCTTGTAGTTTAAGAAAATAATTACAAAAAGGTCTCATTAGTTTTTATATTTAGGGTCCTGTGGTTTCCTTTATTTATACAATAAATGTTCATATGGTTTCCTAAGACGGCTTTCCTACACACACATACCATTTTTCTGAACGAAAAAAACTCGAATTAAATTGGTTCGTCGTTTTTCCGTTTCGTTAAATTGGAAATCGAAATATTTTATCATTTTACTTATAAAGCATTAAAATTAGACTATTTGGTTGTTTTTTACATTTGGTTAAATAAAAAATCGGAATGGTTATTCATTTTTTCTGTCAAAAGTACTTAAAAAAAGATTTGATTGGTCGCTTTTTCCATTTGGTTAACCATTTCGTTGGAAAATTTGAAATGGTTCGTCGTTTCAATTTTAATGTTTTCGCTCGAAAAAAATAACGAACCGTTTCGGTCTTCAATTTAATCAAATGGCAGAAACAATCGCTTAATCTAATTTTTAATGTTTTTTTAATTGGAAAAAACATTTAAAAACATCGATTTCCGATTTAACCAAACGAAAAATGACTAACCATATTAGTTCTTTATATTTTTGCTCAGAAAAATGATGAACCATATTAAATTTAAACGATTGGAAATAACGTCAACTAAATTAATTTTAAATGTTTTTGCTCGAAAAAAACGAGAAACTCTTATTTTTAATTTAACCGAACGTAAAAACAATTAATCAATCTATAAATTTTTCCGATAGAATTAAGGTTAAATTATTTCACTTTTTAATTTTTGTTGAATAGAAGAAATTCATGAAACAACGAACCATTTAGATTTTCAATTTAACGGAACAAAAAATATATATATAATTACTTAAACCGAAAAAAACTTATTTTTTCAAACAAAGTAAAAAATATATAAAATTTCACAAGCTTAATAAAAAATATAACTAACTAAAAATTAAAAACTTATTAAAACTAAATATTACATAAACAAACTGATGCAAACTGATTATTAAATATATAACAATAAAAAATCAAAAATTTATATAAACTCAAACACCCGTTGGAGGCGATTGTGAATGTAGAATGGCGAGTTTTATAGAGAGTATAGAGATTGTTTTGAAGAAAATAAAATAAATAAAAAGAAGTAAAAGAAAAAAACATTTTTTTGTTCATATAAAACTATTAAAAAAACAATATACTTTACACATCAACAATCAAGTCAAACCAAATTCGTAAAAAAAAAACATGTAACTCAATAATGCTTAAATACACAAATGTATTCACGTTGTTGTCATCATTGAAGTATTGAACATGTTTCTATTTTTTAACATCATAGATTATCATTAGCAATAAAAACGACATATTCATGACGGAAACCTGCAGCAATGCGCGGGCAACCACAACCCTAGTTTATTACAAAAACCAAAGTATGTTTTTAAAATATGCAATGATAACTTACGTCGTTTTAAATTAAATCTATCTATTATATTACATGAGTAACTAGATATCACATGACATCTAGATAGAGCGCCAATTGACTTAACATGAGATTGTCACACGTACTTAACAATTTCCTATTAAATTGCTTCTAAAATTTGTTTTTTCCAATCTATCTATAATAGATAATTTAAATAATATCTGATCAAATCTAAATCTTATGTAATATAAAACTCAAATTTGAATTTGAATGATAACTTTTCCTTTTATATATTTATATTTATTGTATTATATAAATAGATATTATAAATTTGATAAAATATATTAAAAATTATCCTACAAGATTAATGAAATTAAAATTTTAAATGTATACCCATGTTATACATGAGTTTATAAACTAGTCATTTAGTACATTATGTTAACCTTAACAATTAAATACCAATATCAACATTTTTAGGCAATGTACTTAGTTTTTATTAAGAACATATCTTTTATTAAATTATATGATTAGTAAACCGGATTTAAAAAAACTTTTTTTTTTAAAATTTAAACCGTGAAAACATATTGGTTTTATTATTAATAAACTCTATTTTTTAATTATACTTGAAACCGATACCGCTAGAAAAATTATACTCGGTTTTTTAAAACTTAGGGGGCGTTTGGTTCGCATATTTTTTCTTTTAGAATTGCATTATGCAGCATTTGCATTTGTCAGCATTTTGTTAAAGAATCTGCATTATCTTTTAATAAAAATGTGTTAATCTGAGAAATGCAATGTAACTGGGATTTAATTTCCTAGGGGGAGGCTGAGTTTTTAATTAACAAAGAATGAAGGGATTTACAAAATCATGGTATTTAAAAATCCTTACTAAAATTTGCGAACCATTTTAAATCCCAGTGAATCTCAAGAAATCCGCAAACCAAATGCCCCCTTAGGGGGTGTTTGGTTCGCGGATTTTCTAGGATTTGCATTCAAAATCCTGTGTTTGGTTCACAGATTTCAGTCAGAAATTAAAATCCCAAGATTTCATAAATCTCTTTCTTCTTTGTTATTTAAAATCCCAGACTCACCTCTAGGATTTTAAATCCCAGTTATTTTTCATTATTCAGATTAACAAATTTTTTTCTATAAGATAACGCAGATTCTTTGACAAATGCAAATGCTGCATAATACAAATCTTTTGACAAAATGCAAATCCTAGAGAAAAAAACTGCGATAGTATAACCCGATGTAGGCGTTCTATTTTAAAATTACACTCGAAATTGATATAGTTGGAAAAATTCCGGGTCGAAATAAAAATTTCCAAGACTGAGAGGGCCATAACGTAAATTATCAGTATTCGGTCCTCCAAATAAATTACATTTTTAGGGTTTTTCTCTGATCGGCTCCTAAAACCCAGCTGCCCCTCCCTTCCTCAAAGCCGCCGGCAACTGGCCTCTACTTTACTCTTCTCGCAGGCGGTCCGTGCCCCCGTTCCGTTCGTTTTCTCCGGCGAGGTCTGTTTGACGCGCCTATATAACAGTAGCTGATTGGTTTGTTGTGATATTGAAGATCCGCAACGGTGCCTGACTCTCATCGTCTGATTTCTATCCGTTCATATAGGAACTGAACAACGACGATGAAGAAGGAAGGAAAGAAACTGAAGCACAAGGATTTGAAACCTGTAGAAAAAGAAGATGTTGTGAACGGAAAAGAAGCTCCTAGTGATTCTGAAGACGGTAGCATTGAAAGTCCTGTTGTTTCTGATGATGATTATGAGGTACAACCGTATTCCAATTTCCAGAACTTTATTTTGATGATTAGATTACGCAGTTATAGTGAACTAAGTCGGTGTTCACAGACGGTGATTTGTTATAGTATGTGTAAGTAATATATGTTTCCGACTTTAATGTGAAGTGTTAACTACCCTTTGTTGATTAGCGACAAAATGTATGAGAAAAATATGAACTTTGTTAACTAATTGTTGTTAAACTTAAGATTCTAGTACTGAATCAAAACCATCCATTAAGACGTTTAATTTACAATGTACGTTAGTGGCACACATGACTCTCGGCAGTGGGCACCCATATCTCCTCACGGTATACATATTTTAGTTTTCAACTGAAGATTTTGTTGTGTTTGATACTGTAGAAATACCGAATTGTCACGCTTATGGTAAATGTCGATTTAATAGTTTATCGTTGGAAAATTTAGAATGAATTTTTTTGAGTACAGCTACATGCTTATATTGCCGTATCTATGTGCAACACTGCAACTAGAAGTCATAATCATATTCCAAGAACTTAAATTATGAGCGTGCTTGTTAACATGTGTCTCTGGTTCTAGAGCTTCTCAGAAGATAATTTAATAGTTTTTCGTATGAAAATTTAGAATGAATTTTTTTTAGTACAGCTATATGCTTATATTGCCATATATATGTGCAACACTGCAACTTGAAGTCATAATCATATTTCAAGAACTTACTTATGAGCGTTTTTGTTAACATGTGTCTCTGGTTCTATCGTTCTAGAGCTTCTCAGAGGATGATGACCCTTCAAGAAAGCCGGATACAGGATCAGAATCAGAATCAGAATCAGGCTCTGAACAGAGTGAATTCTCAGAAGACGAGGTACATGGTAATTACCTGTTTGGTGAATTGTATAGATCTTTTTTCTTTCCAATGACATTGATTGATTTTACAATTGCAAAAAATTTGGGCTTGGTCTTCCCAAATTTAAAGCAAAGGCTATCAATAACTTGATATGCATGAATGTGATATGTATTTAAATCTGTCCTTATAGTTCTCTGTTTACACAGTGATGCTTCTGGCCTATAACATAGAGAAAATTTGAAAAAATTGATAATTTTGAGGTCTCCTTTGGAAAATGTTACATGCATAAATGTAATATTGAGTTATATCCTTTGTATGATGTCAGGATGGTGAAAACACAAACAATGAAGGTGAATTGAGTGATGGAGTCGATGACCTTGATCAAGGAGATGAAAGTGCAAGTTATGATTCTCGTGAAGTAGTTGATGAGAGTGATTCATCAGAAGATGAGGTCCGTTATAGTACTTTTCAGTTGAAAGACAGTTGTATTTTGGGGAACCTTCTTTTTTTCTTCTAAATTTGGCTTATGTCACAATTCATGACCTAAGACATCTATGTTCCTAGGGAATCTAATATTAATCATATTGTTGATGCATTTTTGGGCGTGGTTTTGATGTTAGTTTATGTAATAGGTTGCTCCGCGGAACACTATTGGGGATGTTCCCTTAGAGTGGTACAAGGACGAGGAACATATTGGATACGACATTTCTGGGAAGAAAATCAAGAAGAGAGAGAGGCTAGATAAATTGGATTCATTTCTAGCCAAAACCGATGACCCAAATAGTTGGTGGGTTTGAGAATTATTTTTAACAAAACTTTTTAGCTTTCTTACTTTTTTTTCCTAGGTAAATGTTGTTTTTTTTGGAGATAAGAAATGTTTGGTCTCTCTTTTTTTTTTTTGGATGGCCGGACATTTTATCAAATTAATAGGTTAAAGTGTTATACCTACAAAGACAATATGAATTAGCTAAATCATAAACAACTGATAACCGATATTGGATGAATTCTACATGCCAAGATCATTATTGTGTATAAAGGATTTACATTCTTAATATTAAGTTACAGAAGATTATTGCTTTTAACATTTTTTCAGGCGTAAGATCGTCGATGACATTGAAGATGAGGAAGTAGAACTTACTAAAGAAGAAACTAAGCTTATCCGCCGAATGCTGAAAGGAAATGCGCCTCATGCAGATTTTGATCCGCATGCGGTTTGTGCTCTTATTTGTTATTCCATGCAAAAATTTGTTGGATGATTTTTAACGAGTTTGATATTGTTTACAATTTTAATACATCCATTTTCTTTATGCTTCATTATCATAACTTCTTGTCTTATCTGCAGCCGTATGTTGACTGGTTTACCTGGGATGGCGCGAAGCATCCGCTTTCTAATGCTCCCGAACCAAAGAGACGATTTATTCCTTCAAAATGGGAAAGTAAAAAGGTAAACACTTCTGTGATTTGTTGCTGCTTAATAATGTGAGACATTGTTCATGTGGTACATGGGTACTTGATTATTTGTGTCATCATTATCATTATTGTAAATCCTTTTCAACTTGTTTTGAGACAAGGTATTGTCTCATAGTTATGTATACTGTGGCATGAGTATAATGTTTTCTTACATCAAATTGTATTTGGAAGTGAAGTATTGTCTACTAACTTGCTCTACCTTGATGGTTAATGGTCAATGATCTTTCCATTGCCATTTGGGGTGGGGTATATCCATTCTATTCACCGACACTATAGGTATGGAACAAGGTACCCTAGGTTTTCCATCTGATGAGCTGCTATGAAAAAGTATTCGTGTATATTTTTTTGCACAAGGGATACTGAGATAACTATCAAATTATTTTACACATTCACATTGAAACTAAAACAACAAACGACAATACTAGCACTGATATTACTAGTAAAGTCACCAAACATTTGAAATCGGTTTATATCGTGAAAGGGTAAAGACAGTCCACATACTTAAGTAAATTTCGTCAATCACCCATGTGTCCATTCATGCAAGTGCTGAAAACCTTTTTTCGGTATTAATCATACTTCGTTTTTTTGATCTAAGTTGCAATGGTGAAGGCAACATCTATGATTCCCTTCCTTGCTACTCAGTTATCTATAAATTACGCATGAATAATTGAATATGTTTATATTGGTTTATGCTTGAACACTGTGCTTGGCTGGTTGATGATATTCCTGTGAGAAAATTGCTGACACTTTTCATGTTCAGTTTCATTGATCTGAACACACCAGAAGAATAAATATGACAGTCGTTAGTCGAGCCAACTTTTACTTGAGGGGCAAATGAGCAATAGAAGTCGTATCTTTATAGAAACTAAAACATATTTGATCTGGTCATCATCTGACTGTTCTTGCATCAGGTTGTTAGGTATATCAGGGCTATTAGAAAGGGACTGATAAAGTTTGACAAACCAAAAGAAGAACCCCGTTTCTATAACTTATGGGGTGATGAATCTAGCTCTACAGAAAAGTCGGGGCATGGACTATCATACATACCTGCTCCCAAACCTAAGTTGCCAGGTTTGTGTTCCTTTATCTACTTGTTCTTAAATTATCCTAGTTGACTTCTTCCTGTCTTAAACTATAACAAGGTAATTTTCTGATAGTTTTATGACTAAAGTTTTCACGTTTCATCTGTTTTTTCAGGGCATGAGGAATCCTATAATCCTTCTTTGGAATACATTCCAACGCAAGAAGAGATTAGTGCTTATCAACTTATGTTTGAGGAGGACCGGCCTAAATTTATCCCAAAGCGGTAATGCACAGCGCACAACCATGTCTGATTTGCACTTGCTTGTTTTAGGTTAGAATATTTAAGTAAATTACTACATCTGTCAATCTTTTAGGTTCACATCTTTAAGAGGAGTTCCCGCTTATGAAAAGATCGTCAGGGAAACTTTTGATCGTTGTTTAGATTTATACTTGTGCCCAAGGGCACGCAAGAAGCGAGTAAGTGTGGCAGAATAATGATTTTTAGATAATTTCATATAACTTGACTCCCAACTCCCAATTGGCATCATTTTTTCTTAGTATAACATGAAACTTCATTGTTGTTTTAGATTAATATCGATCCCGAGTCTTTAAAGCCCAAGCTTCCTAGTCGCAAAGATCTTAAGCCTTACCCAACAACGTGTTATCTCGAGTATAAAGGACATAAGGGTCCGGTTGCATCGCTTTCGACTGACCTAGCAGGGCAGTACATTGCTTCTGGTAACATATTTAATAGTAAAATCAATATTCTTTGATCATGGAGGTGTGATTTTGGGTTCTTTTCTAACTGTTGGTATCGACACAGGCTCACATGATGGAACAGTTCGTATCTGGGAGGTTGAAACGGGTAGATGTATCAAGGTTTGGGAACTAGGTGAACCTGTGCAGCATGTTGCATGGAATCCATTACCTGAACTTCCTATTTTGGCTGTCTCCATGTAAGACTAATGCATCGATTCTCTGATCTGTCTGTCTGTCTCTCTCTCTCTTACAAGGTTGAAAGATTATATGCGTCTATTGCAGGGGACAAGATGTTTTTATTCTTAACACTGGGCTCGAGAAGGAAGAACATAAGATGATTGCTGATCTTTTGCATGTTGAAACTCCAACTGCCGTAGATGATTCCGGTTAGTGTTCTTTAGCTGCTTTATTGCACTTTTCTTATAAATCAACTCCACTTGACCACTGTTTTTTTCCTGTTCCAGAAAGTGCTGCATCCAGTGTAAGCTGGTCTCAGTATGATAGATACGAGGGAATCAGGATTAAGCACTTTAAGGTACTTCCATACTGTTCGCTGTCGCTTTATTTATTCAAGAATGAATTATTATGTTAGTTTGAACTATAAAACTTAATTCACTTGTTTGTGGGTCATTGCAGACTGTGTCTTCAGTGGAATGGCATCGGAAAGGCGACTATTTCTCTACCGTCATGCCTGCAGATATCCTTCTCTGCTTTCTGTTTCTTGTTCGAGTTTGCTTGCTTGTTTTCTGTAGCAGTGTAGCTATCTTATTTCTAGGTAGGTGTGTGCATCAGGCTGAAATTTGAACTGAAAAATGAAGTAAAGGAAATGAAAATGAACTATTTTTAAAGCAGTTTGGTCTTGAGCCGTGAACCAGATACATAAAATGATATATACAAACCTAAAATAGTGCTGTTTAAACTTTAAAGACTGAAAAATAAGAACATGTTTGCTTTTGACTGGAACTGAACAAAGAACCAGTTTTATTAAAAAATCTTGAATGAAGGGCTGAGCTGAAAGAACCGGTCTTTTAAAAAATATTTAGTGAGAAGCAAAACATGCATGTGCAGTTCCAGTTGGTTTGGTTCGGTTTTGTCAGCCTTTACTGAGCCATATTTTTTGGAGATAAATTGTCTTTCTGAAAATTGGAATAGCATGATATTGTTGCATTTCTTACCTTCTCTGTCTACTTCATCATATCGACCCTGAAAGAGTTCTTTGTTACGTTTGGACCTTATGCTTGCTTTTGTATTTGGTCTAATCATCCGTTTGTTATGCCTTGACTTACTCCTTACGTGAATCAAAAGCTGTACTAATACACCTGCTTTCAAAGAAAGTTACCCAAAGATTACCATTTAAGTTGCATGGTCTTGCGGTGTCTTCAACTTTCCATCCGACGAGATCCATCTTCTTTGTTTCTACAAAAAAGAACGTTCGTGTTTATGATCTGGTGAAAAAGAAGTTCATCAAGAAGCTTGAAGCTGGGGTTCGTGAAATCTCATCTATCTCCATTCATCCCGGTGGTATGTTTTCATTTGCTTTTGGTTTACTATACCAGCTTGAATTGCACTAGATGGAAGCTATAATGGTATATGTAGGAAATTATATGTTTAAGTTGTGATATCTAATGTTTTGTTGAAGAAACCACTTGACGGGCTTCCTGATGCACGGGCAGCGTTTCAGGAAGTAAAAATTGTTTTAATGCCCGAAGTCGATGGGTGTATTTCTGCCCTGTGATTGGAAACCCTAATTATAGAAATCAAGAAAAGTGTGACCGTGGACGTATGTTGTTTTTGGACTGAATCACGTATGCATGTGTTATTGTTTTTCGTTTTCTGTTTTTGTCTTGTACCTTCTGTGTGTCATTTTCTCAACTTCTATTCTGACCTACAATAACGCAATGGAATATGGTTGTGCTTTTGTTTATGCCAATATAAACTGTGCTCTCTCCATGCAGGTGATAATGTTATTGCTGGAAGCAAGGATGGAAAATTATGTTGGTTTGACATGGATCTTTCTTCAAAACCTTACAAAGTTCTCAAGTGCGTAGATGCTTCTGTTTCATAAAGTTTACTGCTATTAGTACCGGCGTAATATGTTTCATGACTTTTCTAACCAACATTTTTAATGTGGATGCCATTTAATCGTAACGGGATGCATGATTGGGTGTGCAAACATTAAATTTCCGTATAGACTGTTGTGTAATTCTGTTTCTTTCATGTTAATGCAGATCTCACACAAAAGATATAACCAACGTGGCCTTCCATCGCACCTACCCTCTGTTTGCTTCGTGTTCTGATGATTGCACAGCTTACGTGTTTCATGGCATGGTGTATTCGGATTTAAACCAGAATCCACTTATTGTTCCTTTGGAGATTCTCCATGGACACGCGAGCACAAATGGAAGAGGTTAGTCTTTACATACCCATAACCATAACCATAACCTACGCTGCTACGCATAAATGCAGGTGTTTGGATATGTGTTTTGAATGTGATTATATGATATCAAATAAATCAGATAATCACTTGTTAGAAATTGGTTGCACGAGATAGTATCTGTGATAATAAGATAACCAGTGTTTGGAATATTCTTGTTATTTAAAGAATTATATTACATAACCTTTTGTGTTTTTTTATATTTTTTTGTTTTTGTTTTCTATTTTATGTTTATATTATTTTCTATTTGTATTTTTCTCATGTGTAATTACTAGTTTATCCTTTTTGTCTTTATATGTTCTATGTAGTTATTACTTTACCTTTTTTGTTTCCTATAAAAACTTTCCTTTTACATATTTCTTTCTATTGTTTAAATATTTAATAAGAAATTTTGTTTCAATAATAATTTTTACTTACGTTATGCTATAATATATAATAATATTTTCATATTATATTATAGGGTTAATTGCCATAAATAACAACTTTTGACTTATTTTTTTACTGTTTATAGACATTTATTTTTTATATAAGTAGATATAAAAACATTAAGCAACCTCTTATTACCGTTAATGACTCAAAATACAGAAGTTTATACTGTTAATTATAAGAAATACAAAAGTTGATGCTATAATGATGAAAAACAATGTTGCTATAAACAGTAGAAAACAAAAAGTTATTGTTATATTTGACAATTGACTCTATTATATAATACTGTTAAATATAATATCTAAATTTTGATGTTTTTATTGATTAATATGATTTTTCCGAATACTTTCTATGTTAAAAGATTTTTTTGTTTTGATCAGTAACATTATTATTTGTTATTTATTTTGAACTTATTGTAACTTTACATTAATAAATAATAATGTTTAGCTTATTGTGCCTTTATTATTTTTTTAAACCCGTTGCATCACGCCGGATAAAACTACATTGTTAATAACAAAATCTATGTAAAAGTCCTATAAATCTTTATGTTTTAACTAATCCTAAATTGATCATTAGAATGCTTTGCAAACACTTATACGTGATTTAAAGTCGCAGTAATTGGATATATGTTGGTTAAAAACATCGCATCAAGACAATCTGATTGTGTCGATGATTGTTCATATCACAAAACCGTGTTTAGAAGCAGCTCATGATTCATAAAACCGCGTTGTTTGTTGTTTATGTGTGTAGGTGTGTTGGACTGTAAATTCCACCCGAGGCAGCCTTGGTTGTTCACTGCAGGTGCTGATTCGGTAATCAAGCTCTTCTGCCATTAGATTTATGCCCAAAAGCTCAAAGAACGAATCAGAAAGCGTGAAACTTTACGAGTGGAAGTCGAGACTTGATCGGAGACTGCTTTTCGTGTGATGGTTAATTGATTTGAACATCATCCACAGGATACAAGATTATGTTATGCTTGTAATTCAGTTTTGTCATCAATGTAGGCAACTATGAACATCTTTGGTGCTGAATTATGAGTTTTAAATTATTAGTTTTGTTTGCTTTTTATATTTTATGAGTTTGTTTATGTATTATTTTTTTAGGTTTTATTACGAGAAAAGGTAACAAATTGTCATATTTCTTTTTTAAAATTTGTATCGCATATTAATTCTTTTTCTTTTTCTGATTAGAGGATTATACTAATCAAAACACACAAATCAAATCAATGTAACCATCCGTGGTATGAAAAAATACATGTGAACTGCCGGCCGTTACTGATGGTATCATGAATCACATTCATTTTTAGCCGCTTGTTATGGTTCACATGGTGATTTTATATTTTGAACCTTTATATTTTGAACCATAGTGAACCATGATAGCGGAGTGAATCGTTGGTGGTATTGTGAACCACGACGGTGTCGTGAACCACAACTATTGCGCTTGTTATGGTTCATATGATGATTTTATATTTTGAATCGTAGGGAACAGCGGATTGAATCGTCGGTTGTTTCGAGAACCGTGGGAGGTGAATGATATTGTGAATCATGGTGTTGCTGTACATCATTGGCGGTTATCATGACGGTCACAATTGGTGTTATGAATCGTCGACTTTGAAACTTATTTCTTTCAAAATAAATGAAATGAACATGATCAAATGGATCAGAATACCATTTTAGTATGAATCAAATCAATTTTTTCCGATTTATTTATAACCATGTAACTTTATATCCTACTAATTTAATTACCTGTATAATATACAGATCTGTTTTAATAATAAATTCAAAATTTTAGAATAATTGTAGAATTTGATAATAAATAGTACAAATATGAATACTATTTAGGAGATGTGCTCATTATTTATTTAAGCTTTATACATTATAGAATGAAAAGAATTATTAAAATAATTTAAGAAACCTTCATATAATGAATGAAAAAATTACTAGTAAAATCCTTAGTTTTATTTATAATTAATAACAATACATAATTGAGATACAATAAACCTTAAATTTATTAATAAATAATATCAACCGTTAGAAACAATAAATTTTATTTTGTAAGCGTCGTGTATTAACCATTAAAAAGTAATTATTAACCCAATGTTAGTAATAGATTTATTTAAATAAAAAAAATTATAAAGTACACATGTCAAATAAATGCTTCGTCAATTGACAGTGTATTTAAGTGTCAAGTGACAATCTAGTTACTCTTTTTTTCATAATCATGTTTAAATTAACAACAGAAAACTATTTGCAAAAATCATACATAAACATACATTATACCTATGAAAACGTGCAGGTACACATAAACTGTAACGTTGTGAACATATTTTCACACGAAGCATATTCAGTTATTCACATAAAAATTTTTAACGTTCACATGAACTTTTAAGATGCTAGATGGTCTAAATGTGTGTCAATTTTTACAAATAGCCTTATATTATTTGTATCTACGTGAATATGAAAAAAAATTTACAACATATTCAAATCCGAAACCCTTGTGTTCATAAGTACGCACAATACTATTTATTTTTTAGGTACTCACGTGAACAATTATACATATAGTGTGATAGACCATGGGTTTAAACGATATATAAAGATGCAAAGGAAAGAAAAACCAATGTGAGAGTTACATGGTGGTATAAATATCCCACCACTCCCACACTCTTACAAAGCCCCTTGTATACAACATGAACCACAATATTTTCATGACAAAACAAGTCTAGCTTTCATGACAAATTCAAGCCTAGATTCTATTGGATGTGAGTTGTATTACTATTCAAGATTTGGTGGCAACCCTCAAGTAAATACACATGTAGAAATTTATAAATTTAAAAGCTAAGTGAACTAGTATCCACTAACAAGACATACACATTATTTATTAAGAGTTTCTTTCAACACCAAATTAGTTACTCTACCAAAAACCTAAATAGTATGGATTAAGAAGAGGATTAGAAGTCCCAAAGCAAGATTTAAAAAAGGTGAGCACATTATGTGTTTTATTGGGGTACATATGTACTATATAAATGTTTTATGTCTGAATAAGGATTCAAAAAAATGTTTTACCATATTTTCCTTATGGTTATGTAATATATATTTTTTATGACATGATGTTAGCATACACCTGTACGAGACATAGAATAAAAAGAAGTCTTGCAAACATATCTTATTACTGTTCTAATAAGCTAGAGTTTTTATTTTAGAGTTAAAATATTCGGTGCTATAATAACTCTAAGAGATAAATTTTGTACCAAAAGGCAAAGAACGATACCACGTGACCGAGCTGTGACACAGATTTTGAAATCGTATAGATTTTATTCTGTCAAACTTTCTAATTTTATCCAACATTCACAAAAACATCACAAGCCAACAATAGTAAACTTGTTAACGATTACAAGGAGGCGTTTGGTATGGTGGAATTGAATGAAATGTTGAAGTACATGAGATTTACATGTAATTTTACTATGTGACGACAACATTGATTTTTAATTAGTAAAGAATTGAGTTCACTATAAATTTCATTTCTTTCGTTCTCAACATGAAAAGAATCAAAACATTGAAAAAGAAATGTAGATTTAATAGATTTTCTTAATTTATATGTCAACGTTTATTTATTGTAACCATGATTGAAAAAGTTTATAAATTACCAAACGAACCCTAAGGCTATGTATGACATGACTAGCTGTAGCTTCAAGCTGAAACTTTTAGGGTGCGTTTAGTTCCCGAAAATTTTCAAAATTTCCATCTCACTTTTCAATAAAAATGAAAACTTGTTTACTTAACAACAATTTCATAAATTTTCATTTCACTTTTTAAAATACCACTTTTCATATTCTCTCTCTTACTTTTCTACTACCTATCCTATTTCTTTATAATACTCTCTTTCTCTCTCTTACTTTTCCATCACCTATCCTATTTTTTTATTTTATAATCACCCATCTTATTTTTCTTAAAACTAAAACTTCATCAACTAAACAAGTTTTCATTTTTCATAGAATCCATTGTTTTTTCTAAAAACTATAACTTGAAAACTGAAATTAAAAAATGACTAGTTTTCGTTAACTAAACGCACCCTTAGCAGCTCGAGTTTTTTTTTTTTTTTTATAACGTTTGGTAAAGTAACTGTAGGTTTTAGTATTAAATGAGATAAAAAAACATTGATATTAATTAAAAGTGGTAATTTATAATCATTTGGAGGGCAAAAAAGTAATTTTGTTATTTTAAGCTCGTTTTGAAAGCTAATTCAAGTAGCTTTAGCTTTTAAAAGCTTTCAAATCCGAATTAAAAGCTTAAACTCCAATCAACCAAACGGAGCTTTTGAGCTTGCGCTTTCAAAAATCAAAGCCGAAGCTTTTGCCAAACGCAGCCCAAGTCTATAACGAGACACAAAAGCTGCAAATCGAGTGTCATTACTTTTTCAACCAAGTATTAATAAATGTACTACTCTGTATTATGTAACAACACATCATGAATCAAAGTGACCAATATTGTTGCATCAAGCAGATAATTATGAAAAATTTACAGGTTTTATTTTGTCATTTCTCCCAAAAATATGGAAGCAGATGAAAATCTATTGTAGAAGTTGAACTGCAGCTATTGCCGGTATCTTTTCGCGTAGTTTTTGAGTCACGGCTACTCTTACCGTCATCACACTTGCTGCAGGACCTGTTAAGCGTACTTTCACTATTGGTTCTTCTATCGACACCAATTCTACCGTACCACCGGCTGCCCCAACAAGATATGGTCGTATTTCTTCCAACACCTGATATATCATAGAATCAGATCAACACGGAGGATCAGATAAGAACCACTTCTTCAATGAGAAATGTGAGAATCACCACGTACTTGATAATAGTCATCAATCAAACCACAATTGTTGATTACTGATTCATGTTTTCATTGTAGAACGATTTTAATAATTGTTTTAGGGAAAAAATCAAATAAAATGATGATTCAAGAATTAACAGTTTTGATACATGATTTTTGTTTTGGTTTTGACCTTTTTCTTAAATGATTTACCTTTGGTTGAATCACCAAATTTTAATTAACAATGTCAAATATGATTCAACAATCAATAGTTGAGGGTTCTATCGAATATCATATTTCAATTCTTAGTGAGGAATTCTCACTGAAGATGTGGTTCTTATTGGATCCACACCCTATGAGCATGATACATGATAGGTAAGATGGCTTCTGAAAATTTCAAATTATCGAAGCTGACTTTTATAGATAAAATTTAAAAATATTGAAAAAAAAGATGATGAGCATGTTTAATGTTTGTGGACAATTATGAAGGGAAACACTAAGAAAGATGGTGTTTATACCTTCTCTATGTTTTCTTCATTCAGTTCCAGGCCAGTTTCTTCATCTGGTATGGGTTCGACTGCAACGATTTCAGGGATCTTCTCCATCAGGCGCCGTTCAATGCCCAATTTCATGGTTGTTACAGAACTTGGACAGGAACCACAAGCTCCTTGTAGCTTTAATCGTACGACGTTTCCATCGATTTCATGTAATGCTACGTTACCTCCATCTGCAATGAGATATGGTCGAATCTCATCCAATACACTCTCAATGTTTTCTGCAGTAAGAGGCAATTCAACAGCCGAGTCTGGAGTAGCAACAGCCTTCACAACTGCAATGGAGTACTTTACTGAGATCAATCATGAATTCATGATAGCATACATAAAGTCTCTGGAGTAGTAAATACAAATCACAATAAGTTTTTCAAGTAATGATAGATAACTCCGCTTATCAGAAGTGGCATTAATTTTCGTACACTTGTAGCCATCTTGAATATCTTATATTTTCTTCCTTGAGTGGCACAAATATTGAATATAGCAGTAAATATTGTATTATTGTTTGAAAGTGACAAGACTTTATAGATGTGAAATATATGGTCATCATGTGCAAATAGGGACATGCCATTTATCTTATAATTCATATATGCAACAATTGAATCATGGTCTTACGAGAGCCTTCCCAGCATATTATAAACCGAAATAGTTTAAAATAATATATGAAGAGTGCCCACTGAAGTGCTGAGGATATGTCACCCTAATGACTGGCTGACCGCATGGAGAACATCAAATCATCAACTATGTTTTTTTTGATTTGTTAATTTTAATCATATCACTTCTTGAGTGTTACATGATTGGAACTCAACCGTCATGCTCTTAAAATTCACACCAATTCGTATTGTACAACTCTTCTATAGATTAATGCAACCACGACAGTGTTATTAAAAATTAACGTTTGATACTTAGAAGTAATTTTGGAAAGCAGACAGCATGCAACTTGACAATGAGATAAATAATTGCTCTTATGACACCTGCATTAGAAAACTTTCTTCTCTCTGAAATAACTGACCTACATATCATATAAGTATATAACCTAAGGTTTAGATTGTATAAATAATACAGTTGCAGTAGTAAATTCTTCAGGGTGCATAAGGACTTTGGTTCCATAGCATCAAAGATGAGCTCAAGTGCATTCAGTTAAAAAATTTGAACTTAAACAATTAAACTCCAACTTGGAACCGCAAGCCTCAAGCTTTCAAACAAAACCCAAAAACATGTTTAGCATCACAAATTCCAAAAACCCGAGGTTAGAAACATAGAATTGAATGGGACAAAACTGAAACTTAGAACCAGATATGACAGCAGACGGATCGAAAGTCAGGAAGTTCATTTGTGTTATTTTAATTATTAAACGAACGAAGACGAACAAGAATACAAGATTTGTTGTTCATTTAATTAAATCAAACACAAGATGAACACTAACAAAGGTCTTGTTCGTCCATTTACATTCATCAACGTTCAATATTCTAATCTTTTCTGTTCATTAAGATTCATTTATGTTTGTAACTACCAACTTATATATGATTTAGATTTTATTCAATAATTATGTATTTGGATCGTCTACTGAACCTTATTCACCATCAAGCTTTATACTTTGTTTTTTTATCTGTCTGCAAACTTGTTTGTTTTATGTTTGTTTTATTGTTTACCATCTTAACAAATTGACATAAACAAACATGAGCAGGTACATGTTCTTGTTTGCTAATTTGCCAGTTAAATTTAATCGAACAAACAGGAAACATGCCGAAAACTAGATTGACTACAAAAACAAACCCTAAAGAAAAGGAACAGAATATCAATTTGTGTTCTAATTTCAAACCACTACCTCTTAGATAACAACATCAGCTCCAAAACTAATCACGAAATCATACCTTTCCTACGAGTCAATGATGAAAATCGAATTTTCAATGACCTAGAACGGCTCTTCGCAAAACAAAAGCGATTTCCCCAAATACTAGAAGAAATCTGCAATTACCAAACCAACAGAGAAATGACCAATCGTTCATAACTGAATACAAAAAATCTCATAGCTAAATTAACCAATTAATCAAATAAAAATCTCTACCTTGAGGAAGGGCGGCGTAGATGAAGAAGAGGAAGAAGAAGCATGATGATCTAGGGTTTGTAGTTGAGGCCTTGATGCGTATGAACAGGAAGAAGGGGTGAAGAGTCCAGCACCCTGCATCTTCGCAACAGGAAAACCTAATTTCTGTTTCTCTCGCAACAAAAAAAAAAAATCAAAAAGTTGTTGGTATGCTTTGAAGAAGATGACTGGCGACGGGTTTCTGTTATGGACCGCCTTCAGTATATATATCCTATATAAATAATATTTATATGCCTCAAAATAATTTATAACACATGGAGTAAAACACATTTTTTTTGTGCTGATGGTTTATCTGGATTCAGTCTTTCAACCTTAGTAATTTCATATCTATTTGCTAATTATGTCTGTTTTTAGTAGGGTTGTGCACGGTTTGGTTCGGTTAGTAGCTAACATGTGAACCGTGTTTTCGGTTTCGGTTACCCGATCATCGGTGACCAGTTAGAAACCGGTTACCCGCGGTTCGGTCCATGGTTACCCGTCATATGCTTAAAAACAAATAAAATTATAGAATTATATATTTTTTAAGCATAAATTCCTTTTAAGTTCAAAGTTATAGTAAACTATATAATTATAAATCTTAAAAGATACACTAAATTTATTTAATAGAACAATTAAAATAAAAAATCATTTGAAAATATAGTATTTAAAGTATTAGTTTGTCTAAATGAAATTATAAATAAAAGCTACTAACTTGTATATATAATCGGATCGGTTCGGTTATCCGCGGTTTTCTAAAAATGAAAACCTAAACCGCCCCGTAATGTTTCGGTTTCGGATCAACGGTTTAAGCGGTTCGGCTCGGTTTTCCGGTTTTGTTTGAACACCCCTAGTTTTTAGTCACTCGCCCGTTAAACAAAACGTCACAACCGTTAAATTTGTAATGATGACATTTTTACTCTTTTCACTTCATGAACGGCTGGGCCGTTATACTTAACGGTCCAGAGACTAAAACTGGACAAAATTAGCAAAATAGGAATGAAATTTGAGATTATTAAGGTTGGAGGACTCAATTCGGTAAACCATCAAACCACAATGATGAAAAACGTCTTTTACTCCAATATATATTAGTCGATTGATTGATGTGTGAAATGATGTTTAAGACCAACTAAAGATGTAAATTACATGAAATACTAAAAATCTAAATTAATTTTTTAATAACAGTAATGGACCAATGATAAATTCTTTCAATCATTTATTTTGATGAAATTTAAACGCTTTTTTGTTTATTGTATTTTTAATTAAAATTTCAAAATACATTATAAGAAAATTACAATTATTTTGAAATCTATTTGGTGAGTCAAACACTCCCTCATGTGTGTAGAGATATGACAATGGGATCAAGGATGATCGGGAATTCAGGATCCTATTCCTTATTCCGTCGCTAATTTTCTTTATCTCAACTTCCATTTCTGTCGGGGAATAAGCTTAGGTTCCTATCCCCGACCTCATTGGGGATCAGGGATCTCGATGGAGGAATCAAGATTTTCCAAATTAAAAACTTTTATAATATTGAAACTAATAAGTTTAGTAATAAATGAATAGGCAAAAATAATGTGAAAATAAACAAACGAACGTAAACAAACATAAATGAACGAATTGTAACCAAACGTTCAGGAACATAAATGAACGAACGAAGTCTATGCTCATGTTCGTTCATTTAATTAAACAAACAAAAATTTGTGTTCTATTCGTTCTTTTAATAAGTGAACGAACATAAACAAACTTACCAACAGTTTACAAACAATTTGTCTAACGATCGATTCGTTTACGACCCTTATTAGCATAACTAACCATTTTAGAATATATTTTACAAAACATTCATGAATCTAGCTATGACCCAAATGATACTTAATTTAAGCAGTTAACTGACTAGTATATATTTTATTAACTGAATAATGATAATTTGGATAAATATGATATTTTCAGGCTAAACATACGAATAAATTTTCAATTATTTAGAATAGGGATGAGCTTGGAACTAGTACCGTACCGACCCGTCCCGAATCTCGAATTAGATGAAAATATGATACCGAGTACCGTACCAAGTTGTGATATTCGGGATCGGTACTAGTACCGTATTCGGTACCGGAAAACCGGTGCTAGTTCCGTTTGGTATCATTTTTCGATATACAACATAGACGTACAATACTTAAAAAATTGGTAACAGTTCTTATACCAATTAGTAACCATTTTTATAGTGTTATAAATGTTAAAACTAATAATAAAACACAAAAAACTCATAGTAAAAAATTAGCAACGGTTTTATCTAACTGATGGCAATTTCATAAGTGTTAAATTACTGTTTGTCAATAATGATAAATGAGAAATTAGAATTTAAAATGGGTTTTGCATATAATTAGGATTTAGGAAATGATATGGACTAAATTAAAATTTTTTTTAACATGACTATTTATATCCCCGATTCAGTACCGGGAATTCCCGAATTAAACTAGTCCCGACTCCCGTAATCCCGACTCCCAATTTAAGTCATATATGGATCCCGAGTACCGTACCATCTTCGGCTAATCGATACCGGTACCGAGACGGGAAAAATGAGCTTTTTGCTCATCCCTAATTTAGAAGACTAAATTAGTATTTATTTATAAAATATATATCTCATATTAAAGAAACATAAAACTTCGAACTCTAATTAACAATTAATCACACACATCCTTCATTTTCAAATCTTTAACACCCAAAACAATTCAATTAAAATCGAATTAATTTTCACATTTTTCTTAAAAGAAATTAATAAAATTTTAATGATCCATGCATGCATGCATGAACGAAACATGCATAAATCTTCAACTTTTCAAATCCATTGCATCTGAGAAGATGTTGTATAGAGTGGGTTCAATAGATAACCATTCGATTTCTCCTTTTTCGACTTCGAAAACAAGTCTCCCAAAAGCGGAATTATCGGTTTTTTCTTCGCTATTTTCCTCTCCGTCCTCTTCCGCTCTCCACCGCCACCGATTCCTGCCGGAGCCACACCATTCTCCGCTGCCTCAGCCGCCTCCGCTTTCGCGATCTTCGACATGTTCTTACGGAGCTCAGCGTTTAAAGAAGCCAAAGCCACCTCGGTTTCGGACTCTCTCTCTTTCAACAACTTCAACTCTTTCTTCGTTTCTTCGAGTTCCGACTCAAGCTTTTTCAACGACGTAACGAGTCCCGTTGTTTGTTCTTCTTCGCTTTCTTGCGACGACGAGCACGATCTCCATGAACTTTGAGTACTGTTTGTGGATTTATAAGACGGGGTTTCTTGTTTCGGTAAGGTGAATGGCGGTTTAGGAGACGGTAAGTAGATTTCACCGGTGAGAAACCGTTCCCCGAAAACGGCTACCGCTTCTTTCACCGATTGAAAAGCACGGGAGGTGTCGACATTCGCGCTGTAGTCCACGGCGGTCGGTGGCGGCGGCGGGGGGTTTTCCGGCAGGGTTTTGGTTTCCATTGTTGTGGGAATTTGAAGAATTAATGGATCGAGTGATGAAAAAGTGTTGGTTTTTGATGAATTTTGAGTGGTGAGTTTTCTTTGCTTTTACTTCAAATATTGTAGTCAGCTGCTAGGGTTTTGCTTTGCTGTTGTTTGAAGGTTAAGTGGTAAAGGAAATTGACTAGTCAACTACTTTGACTTTTTAATTAGTCAACGGATTAGATAAAAACATATTTGTGGTATCCTATGTTTATGGTAATAAATACTAGGTTATGATATGACAATCAAATCAACTAGAGTGTCATTTTCAAAAAGAAAATTGATTTGTACACAATAAAGTATGATATACTGAATAATTTTACATAAAGTGATCATCTTATCCATAATAAACAATTATTATCATTACATTTTACTCTCTAAAAGTAAAAATAGAATAGTTTTTTATATCAAATTATTGTGTATGACAAATTTTTGTTGTGTACAAATCACTTTTATTTTCCAGATGTTTAACTAGAATAAATATATATGGATAAAATAATCTTTATATATTAATAAAGGAGAACAACTAACGTCACATGGCATCACCTCAATTAACCAAAATTTTATTTTCCCTCCAAAATTTTCTAATATAACTTTCTCATTTAATTATCTAATTGATTATAAAAAGTAATTAAAAACTAAAATTAATTACAATGTAATTTAAGTTTTATTAATGAAACCAATTTAATTTAATCACTTCAATATTTAACACTTAGATTAACCTGAACGATTTATTTTGAATTATTTTATAAAATTTTAAGAAATTCTTTACTATGTCATTTTACCACATTGAACATGTTTCTATCTTGTATTTGTATTATAACAATAAAAATGTAACACAAAATTTTAAAATTTTTATTAATATAGTATCGAAACTTTATTATTTTTTATTTTATAACAATATAATAACTTTGTATCTTATTAAAAATTATTATTTATTAATATACCTATATAATATATATGTTCATCTATCAATCTATTCTATTATAATATTAAATGATGTCACTTGAAACCTAACTAAAATGTTAATTAGCATAACCTTGATGTGACACCTGTAATAATCTACAATTTCTATGCTAAAATATAATTAAATAGATTTAGGAAAAAGTCCGCCTTTTATTTCGGATTTTTGTTTTAAGTTTGAGTTCACAGCTCATGTCTTTCTTTAGCTTATTATCTAAACTTTTTAAAAATGTTAAAATAAATAATTAAATTAACTTAGAAAAAAAAAAGTTTGACTATTTACCAAATTTTTATAATTTTTTTATTTCTTCATTATTATTTAATTCTTATTTATGTATTTTTTTTCTTTGATTTCCTACTTTATATATTTCAATAATCTTTTTGGTAGTATAATATTGCTATATTATTTTTATTTTTTATGATTATTTTTTGAATTTATACTAACTTTTAAAAAAAACAGTTATTTAACTATCCCGTGTAATAGACGGGTAATAAACTATTTAATAAATAAAGTTGGAAATAGTTTCATAATATTACTAGCTTATTAACCGTGTATTACATGAATAGTTTTAATAAACATATATATATTTTTAAATTTAAACATCTAATACTAATGATATTTAATAATCTTTTATTATATTTTTAAGATTATTATTATTGTTATTATTATTATTAAAATATTTTTTAAATATTGTTTATTGAGATTTTAGTGGATTTAAAGTTTAAAATAAATAAAAAATACTAATTTACGCATGTTAATTGTAGAGTATGTCACTTGACATTAGAAGTGGATGACAAATGACATATTAGTTACTCTTTTAATAGTAGTTATGGATATGGATATTTCGGTTTTCTAAAATAAAAAATTAGAATCAAAATAAGATTTGTCTGATTCAACAAATATTGTTATTATGATTACCAGTTGTAATAATATGAAATATGGTTTTGGTTATACCGTTTATTTCGACAGTTATCAGTTTAATTTTACGATATGATATACTAGTATATTAACTTGTGTATTACATGGACTAGTAGTGTACCCGTTCAAAGCGTCGACGGCGACAAATATTTCACATTTGCTTGACGTTTGTGTCATTAAATGGAATTCAAAGAAAATTAGAATTTAAATTTTGGTTATTAATATGTTTGGTTGTGAGGATTAAAATATATTTCACAGATTTTGTTTATTGGTTTAAAACTACAGCGAGAACAACGAAATCAACCAAAACATTTGTAGATTGCACCAAAACAGTTCCAATACTTGAAAAACCATTTTCCAATTGACACTAAAGCATCTTTACAAAAAAAACCAAACCTTTCTGTTTTCAATCCATTTTCCAGCAGCAACAGAGAAGGATTAAGGGAGTTTGATACATTTAAATAAACAACAAACACACATATATGATTATAATGTCATGGCCGAAGTCTAATGACCTTCTTGGCCATTATTCACGGCTGGAAACAGAAACATACATACACATTTGCAGAAACATATTCAAGCCTCTGAGTTTTCCTATAAAATTTGGAATTAAACTTTTGAAGTGCTGATATTCTCAATTTAGCACATAACAAATGCATGCATAAACACACAAAATCATTAGCTTATATATTAACTAACTATGATCTTTAGGCTGGAAAGGGGCTGTTGTTACAAGACTTAGACTGTCCAACGTATGCACACAGACACATACTGCACACTACAGCATTAACTTTCTGTTTTTCAGTTCACGCAGCAAGGAAATCAGAAGGATAAATGGCGATTTTAGCATCTATATGATGAACAAACAATATAGAAATATAGGCCAACGCCAAGGGCCATTCTTGGCCTTCGTGCTCGGACTCAAACAGAAATAAACACGCAAATGCAGAAACTAAATTTAAGTTTCCGAGTTTTATATATATCATGGAATTCAATTCTCAAATGGCTAATTACCTTCAATTAATCAATAAATCACTACATGCATGAACTATACTTCAAGATTACAATACTAATTGTTAATCAATTTTGATGATTTGAATACTCTAGAACATATATAAATTTTTTTGCAGAAACATATTCAAGCTTCTGAGTTTTCCTATAAAATTTGGAATTAAACTTTTGAATTGCTAATGTTCTCATTTAGCACATAACAAACGCGTGCATAAATACACAAAATCCTTAGCTTATATATTAACTAACTATGGTCTTTAGGCTGGAAAGGGGCTGCTGTTACAAGACTTAAACTGTCCAACATATGCACACAGACACATACTGCACATTCACAGCATTAACTTTCTGTTTTTCAGTTCACGCGGCAAGGAAATCAGAAGAATAAATGGCGATTTTAGCATCTATATGATGAACAAACAATATAGAAATATAGGCCAACGCCAAGGGCCATTCTTGGCCTTCATGCTCGGACTCAAACGAAAATAAACACGCAAATGCAGAAACTAAATTTAAGTTTCTGAGTTTTATATATATCATGGAATTCAATTCTCAAATGGCTAATACCTTCAATTAATCACTAAATCACTACATGCATGAACTATATTTCAAGATAACAACACTAATTTCAAGATTTATTGCAGCAGAAGAAGGAATAAATGGTGAATTTAGGAGTTAAATTGTTCAAGCAATCACCAGTGTAGGAGTTAAATTGTTCATCACACAAACATATCTATGCTTTAGCTGTTGATTAAGTTTCTGTTTTGACAGCCTAGATGCCCACACATACACATGTTTAGGTGCTGCTTCTTTATTTTTAACATCAAGGACACCCCTAGCATACCTATATATAAGTTGCTGCTGTTCTGATCATTCTGTTTTAATTCCTTAGCAACAGCACATAAGTACTCACCACACACACATATATATAAATATTACTATTGTTGCTGTTGTTGTTCACATCACATACAAGCACACGCACACACACCATACTACATTTTAGGTTAAATTGATGGGCTGTTGCTGAGACGTTGCTGCTGATCTTTCCTTCTATATTCAGACACGAATAAACACACATACACTACACACAACATGCTTTGAGTTTAAATTGTTGCAGCTGGTCTTTTATTGCTGCTGTTTTCCAGCACACAAACCAATTACATGATTTTTAATAGGCTGTTGGGGCTGCTGCTTGCTAATATTAATTCTGTTTTCTAGCAACCGTTACATGCTACTTAGTCTTATTTCGATCATAGCCATCCATCCTCTTGTCATAATATTTACCGAAGTAATGCAAAAAGATACTATCAGCTTAAATGTTATTCAAACATATCATTAAATGAAAGGAAATTTAGTGACCAATATATCATAAAGGTAACTTGCAAGATTATGTTTTTTAGAAGAATTTGAAAAATTAAATAACAAAGAAAGGAAAAGACTTGCAACCCGATGAACCGGTTGCAATTTGCTGAGCACTTGTCCGATGAACCCTCTTGTCCAAGGAACCCCTTAGAATTTACCTTTTCGTCAAAATTCCAGTGGTCACCGGTGGCTGGTGAGTTTCTACCGGATGTAACCGGTAATATCCCATTTCTATGAGATTTTACTGGTTGGGAGTTTTTTATGCAATGTAAATGGTCAGAGGTTTTAATTGTAAAAATATCTCATCTTATAGTGGTGAAAAAAATACTCGAGGTACTATATGATGGCTGCTGCCCTGCTATATCCATATTCCATACGGTACCATGTCCATCATACCAAACTTCTTGGAGACACTAGATTACTAATGAGTTAGCCTCCTCATCTTGTATGTTACTGCAAAAAATTCCACTGATTTGAAAATCTGATCTCAAACCGTTAAATTCACCTATCAGAACATAAAATCATGTTAAATTTAACTTGTGTTCAAGGCCGGTGATTACCCTGTGCAAAGTGGGCTACTGCACAGGGCCCACCAAAGCAATGGGGCCTAAAATAAATGTGATCTATGTATAATTGTATAAACAAACATGATGGCTCATTTCAATGCCTTTTTATTTATACAAAGACTCGTAACAGTGAAACCTATATTGTGTTGAAGTTTAACATTTTTATTTTCTTAGCATTATTTGTTTTTTGATTTCGGTTCTAATCTTTGTACAATTAACATTTATGGTGATTATTTACTAACTTAAAAGTATATTTTATTAGAAATGAATATGGATTATCACATTTATTCTACACCTGATTAACTATAATCAAAGAAATGCATAAAAAGCAAAAACCGATATTGTTTATATAGTAGATTAACCTAGGGGAGTTCATTGTCCTGTTTAATTATTTGTTTGTCGTTCGACATTTCGAAATTTAAATACTAATTTGCAGCAGCTTCTTATCTCACTGTTTAAGTTAGTTCGAATAATTGCCGGTTTCTTTTTACTAATATTATTAATAATTATCACTTGGCTATTGAAATTTTTTATTGATTTAGTTAATTACTGATAAAAAAAATTTGTCAAACATTCAATACATTATCTTTTTTCTTCTACAGTATTCAACTTGTGATCGTTCTATATTCACGAGGTTACATTCCCTTTTTATTTTCAATATTTTTAGTTTTTTTTTTACAAATTATGGCTCCTAATTAGGTTAGGATCCCTTTTCTTGCCAATATTTGCACTTTTTTTTATAAATTATGATCCCTAAGGTGTGAATAGATGAACCTATATGGCTATATATGAAAAACATAATTAAAAAAAAAAAACTAGAATTTATGATATTGCACAGGGCCTCCGGAATTTATGGGACGACCCTGCTTGTGTTGAGCTTTTCCAAGTTTCAACGCTCTTCTCCTCATCATCAGTCATCCATCCCTTACACCTAGTGTTCATTGCTTACTTTTCTACATAAGCCTGATTCATTCCAATCACTTTGCTACCTTTACCAAGGATTCCGATCACTTGATTTAACCTACGATAGTAGGATGGCAGATATCATGTGGAAATGTCTATGTGATAACTTTAACCAGGGTCGTTCCTATTATTTTTGGGGCCCGGAGCAAAAATTTAAAAATGGCCCTCTAAACATGTATGTATATATAACATTTAAAGATTAAAGGAAACAAATGTATAAATATGTACGTAAATATCACAATCAAACAACTAGACAAATTAGTAAACTACTAGTATTAGTCTAGGTATTAGAGGGAAAAAAAATTTTGGGCCCCCTTGACTGTTGGGCCCTGGGCAGTAGCCCATGTTGCACACCCCAATGGGCCGGCCCTGACTTTAACATGACTAAACAATTGACAGCCCTATGAATTTTTCAATAGACCAATTAATATTCAGGCATCCATAATTGGTTCATCCTTCTTGCAGGCGTCATGAGAGAACATACAATTGAATCGAAGTTTTTAAAAATCATCTGCTCCTACTGTTACAAGACAAAAGGAAAAGAAAATGTCATTTCATTCTTAGATTACAAACATCTCTCAGGTCACCGGAGCCAGTCTCAACTGGGAAGTCCCGTTCTTACACGCATGCAAATTCTACATGGATATCATTATTAACTTTTTTTGAAATATCAACTATCAACTAAGAAAGAACCATTAGGAATAATGTGAAATGCAGCACAAGTTTTAAATAGAAATAATGAGAAATAATAGATAAACCCAGCATACGAAAATTTCATTGTGAAACAGCATAAGAACCCAAAAAGAGCTGATAGACATCAATTAGGTCTCCAAGCCGACAAACAGTCATATGAAACAGCAACAATAACAAGCCAAAACTACTAAAACGGTTTACAAATATATAACATTTTGATCTTCGTAAAAGGCATCAAAACTAAATGAAGCTGAAGTCATACCATGATAAACATATCCCAATTCTCCGAACAGTTAATGAGCGTGTATGAAATCTACCTCACTGTAACAATGTCGTCAATCTTCAAAATCATTCGAACACACTCTGTAGCTAGGGTGATAGCGCTTGTGCTCACAAGCAGTGGTTGCACCACATTTTCCTCCAAAATGTTAGTAATTTGCCCCTTCCTCACATTAATTCCAGCATTGATCTCACCCTGTGCATGCCTGTTACGAAGCTCTGTGACTATGGTAATTGGGTTCAAACCTGCGTTCTCAGCCAAAGTGTAAGGAACAACTTCAAGAGCCTCTGCAAAAGATCTTACACAATAACTCTCCATCCCCTGCAAAACCTTCGACCATGCACCGAGCTGCCTCGAGAGCTCAATCTCTGGGGCACCACCACCTGCAATCAAAAACTTTTTGTTCACTAGGCACCTCACCACACATAAAGCATCATGTAAACTCCTTTCTGCCTCATCAAGAACCAGCTGATTAGACCCACGAACAAGCACTGTTGTTGTCCTACCCACATCCTTAATTCCAGTAATCTTAACAATCTTCCCATCTCCAAGAGAAACCTCTTCTACGACATCCGCATACCCAAGTTTTTCAGCACGGAAATGCTCAATATTTGCGATCGGTAAGCAATTCAATGTCTTGGTAATAAACTCGATATCATCACGTTCCACGTCCTTAATCACCAAAATTTTGGCCTTGGCAAGATAATGTAGGGACAAGTCAGTAACTGCATCCCTCAATATGCTTTTCTGTATCAACAACACATTACAACCAGTAGCCTTAATTTTCTTGATCATGCCCAAAATGTAATTCCTCTCTTCCTTTAATATCCGATCCATTTGGGTATAATCTGATACTACAATTGACTGCTCAATATCAGTTTTGGGAGGTGATATCTGGAATTGAATGACAGCAATTTTTGCATTCTCAACACGAGTAGGACCACCAGCAGCGTGACTAACCTTCTTATCAAATACTAAACCTTTGACAAGCTCTGTATCATCAACAGTGCCTCCAAGTTTCTTCACAATTTTCACATCCCTAAGATCAACTAAATCGGGTTTTGCAGGATCGACCACAGACAAAACGGAATCTACAGCTAAAGGCGCTAAAAGCGAAGAGTACTGTGAAACTACCTTGCTGTTAAGGGAAGTGGAGGCTGATTTAATGAGAGATTCGCGGTCAGATAGCTCAACAGGAACTGCCATAGCTGTAAGAATATCGACTGCTTTCATGGAGGCTTTGTGCAGAGAATCAGATATAACAGTCGGGTGAATACCAGAATGAAGCAGCGTTTGACATTGTTTCAAAAGTGCGCCAGCGATTACTACGACGGTAGTGGTTCCGTCACCGGCGACGACGTCTTGTGACTTGGAGAGCTCAACGAGCATCTTGGCGGCGGGCTGTAGCACTTCCATCTTGTTGAGGATGGTGGCGCCGTCGTTGGTGATGATAACTTCACCGGAGGCTGTAGAAATCATCTTGTCCATTCCCTTGGGACCGAGACTGGTACGGACGGCATCTGCGACGGAGCGTGCCGATTTGATGTTGGCCATACGGATATCGTCCTTCCGTTTGTTGTCCACGTAGCTCTCCGTCTTGGATGAGCGAGGTGCTTGAACTGCCATGGCTGCCATTGCTCTAAGAATCTCAACTGCAGATTTGAGGAGTGATAGAAACCCTCACTGTGTGTTGTCGATGGGAAACTTTTCAAAGAAAAATTTTAGAGAAAAAAACGCTGCAATTTCATTTATTCTCATTTTCTTTTCATTCAAAAAAAAAAAAAAACGATAACTAATTTATTTTTTTATTTCTATTTTTATTTCATTGTTAAAAAAAAATTTAACTGTAACTAATGTAATACCCGTGTGTTGTTCGGGTTAAACATTCTTTAAGAATACTATACTTCAGATTAAAACTTTTTTGCATTAACATACATACAATTATATTTTTTATATTGACATACATGTAATTCATAAAATATATTACTTAATCATAACAACTTTAAATTGATTGTACAAATATTTACGAAGGATAGATACATGTTAATAAATTACTAAAGTATGTTTTTCTTATATAAGAATATATGTTTATTATTGGCTACTAAATTAGTTGGTAAAACGAAACCATTAAAACAAAATGTTTAAGAACTTAATCATCTAAATAGAAAATTATATTGGGTTAATTCCGATATTAGGTAGGTTACAAAAAAAAAAAAATCAAGGTTACTTCTTTGTTGACATGTCATATATACATATTGAATAAATAAAAATAGTTTAAGAACTTAAAATATTTGATCATTGATGTTGTTGATTTTATACAGATTTTTCTTTGCATATCTCCCTCGTTGAATTGTCTTTTGATAGCTAAACTTTCAAATTCGATACTGAAATGAAGTAATTTTGTTTCCAAAGGTTTGTAGCGGACATTTACGAATCTTGTAGAGAAACCCTAGCAGTGAGGAGTGGCGTTGCGCGTACCCTTGGAAATGGAAATGAAAAATCCAAATAGATCATCATCACATACAAGATCAGGAGGCTAACTCATTAGTAATCTAGTGTCTCCAAGAAGTTTGGTATGATGGAACTAGTACTATATGGAATATGGATATAGCAGGCATCATATAGTACCTCGAGTATTTTTTTTCACCACTGTAATATGAGATATTTTTACAATTAAAACCTCTGACCATTTTCATTGCATAAAAAACTCTCAACCAATAAAATCTCAAATAAATGGGATATTACCGGCTACATCCGATAGATACTCACCAGCTACCGGTGACCACTAGAATTTTGACGAAAAAGTAAATTCTAAAGGGTTCCTTGGACAAGAGGGTTCATCGGACAAGTGCTCAGTAGATTGCAACTGGTTCATCGGGTTGCAAGTCTTTTCTTTTTTTGATAAAAGTGTTTTTTTTTATAAGTTTTAGTCGGTAGAGTTTTTTTGTGCATCGAGATATGATTAGGGGTTTTAATACTAATGATATTTATTAATTAATATATCTTATTATAATTAGTTCATGTATAAATAATTTAAACAAAAAAAAAATCATTAATAACGTTTAAGTTTATTATTAGTATTGTCTTTATTATTTCAATTACTAGTTAAAAAAATCTTTTAAACATTGTTTGTAGTGATTTTGTGGGATTTAACTATCTAAATATAATCTTATATTAAAAAGTACTTTGAATTAAAAGTTTTAATTTAATATTAAAATAATAATTAACATTTGTTAATAGTAGAAGTGTCACTTGACATCTTTAATAGTATTTATAAATTTTTAATAAAATATATATATATATATATATATATATATAGATCATATATATATGTTTTTGTATGCACAAGGCTAAAGTTATAACAAAACCACTTCCATCATTAAAATACAAATATAATTTTTCATGAAACTCAACATACTCTCTTAAATGTCAGGTATCACATTCACATTTTATGAAAAAAAAAATACAATATATTATATTTAAAATAAAATAAAATAAAAGAATGAATACAATTTATTATTTTTAAATCTAAAATTATCAACAAATAATTAACTATATCCAATAGTTTGTTATTATCTGATGTCACTCGTCATCACTATCTTTTTGACATCTAAAAATTTAATAATTTAGTACCTAATCTAAGTTCAAATTAATTATATATACATTTTATGTTATTAAATTTTTATTAAAAATATTTACGTTATACTTGTTTGAAGTTGAAAGGTACAAAGTAAATAGTAGAAACATATTTATTAACATTTCAGATTAATAAATATTTTATGTGTTTATTAGTATGAATCGAATTAAATTTAATTCAAATTTTATCCCAACTATGCTTATTTGTATATCTAACTATAAAATTATTTTATGTGTTTATAGACTTATTAAAATATATTAAAAACAAATACACATAAAACAAAATAATTAGTTTTTAAAAAGTTAAAGGTAATTGGTAAAAATATATTCAATGACATGTTATTTATTATAATAAAATATACAATTTAAGTAAGTTATTTACACATTTTGTGTAAATAATTTTATTAAAAATATTCATATGATACGTGAATCCATAAACTAGTCTTTGCATCGTGATATTCTGATCAAAAAATAATAAAATAAGAGAAATTTAAATATGTGACATTAATTTTGAGTTATTGTAAGTTTTAAAGGAAGTTAAATCAATCTAAAATAATAAAATATAACTACACTCGAAACTCATAAAATATTAGTTATAAAGCAATGTATGTCAAAGACATAAAATTTTTTTTTTAAAAATAGATCTTTTTTACTTTAAAAAATGTTTGGGTTTGTTTGATAAAAATTAACCCGAGCTGGTGTTTAAACTGAAAAACTAGAACTGAACTTCGAGCTTATCATAGCAAACACATTTTAATAAATGTGTTCGGTAAAGTAATTGGATCAAAAAAAAAATTATCGATATAAAAACGCATATAAATATATAGAAATCATCATTAATCAAGGTTATATTGAGATGATGTTATTTTGTACAAGTTTAAGTGAATTCTAAACATCTACTTTATGGCTTAAGAATGTATTATTTTAATAAGTTTCTGGACAAAATGTTTATCCAAACACAACTTTGGATAATAATATTTATTATTTTTTGATTTTTGAATGTCATAAAGTTAATATCTAATAAACTCTCGTAACCCACATGTCAGATTAACCTTAAACACATACAAAATTTTGAAATGTGACATGTGAATTTAAATTAGAAATGCAAGTTTCTGAACTTTTAGATATCCAAAATTTTTCGATAATTCGAATCTGTTTTTTAGATTTTAAAATATATTATATCCTTATTTTTAACACCTTGCAATAAAAGTGAGTATGGTGCGATTTTTGTAATTAACCAACACTGAAACTTCGGTTTTCAGAACCTGAAAACTGCGTGGGTATAGTTTTTTGTGATTCGCTTTTACGTTTTTCTTAAATGGATTTGTGGTTTTTTTTTCATTTTACTTGTTTAACTATCTTAAACCTTAAAACTGTTTTCTTTTAAAATTTACATTTAATAATTAAACAAAAAATTAATGCATTAATGAAAATATTTGAAACATTTTTAATATTCCGTTAGTCGTACATAATTTATTAAAAACTTGAAATAACAAACTTAAACATCTATCTATTCTATTATAAGAGTAACTAGAGTGTCACTTGGCGTTTAACTACGCTGTCACTTGACGAAGCTTGTATTTGACACGTGTACTATATAATTTTTTTTGTTTAAATAATTAATTAAAAGTTATTTATAGTTACCATGTTTTAAGGATTCTATTAACAACCTTGGTTTGATAGAATCATATTTCAATGGTTGATATACGAGACTTGCAAAATGAAAATTCAAATTTCTAAGGGTTGACATTAATTATTAATAAAGCTAAGGTTTATTGTATCTCAATTATGTATTGTCGTTAATTATAAATAACACTAAGGGGCGTTTGGTTCGAATTTTTTTTTCTCTGGGATTTGCATTTTGTCAAAGGATTTGCATTATGCAGTATTTGCATTTGTCAGGATTTTGTCAAAGAATTTGCATTATCTTATAGAAAAAATTTGTTAATCTGAAAAATGCAAGGTAACTGAGATTTAAAATAGTAGGGGGTAGGGATGTAAACGGTTCCGGAACCGGACCGAACAGATTTAACCGAAGCCGAAATATTAAAGATTGTAAGAACCGATAACCGAACCAATAATTGTAATGCGGTTCCGATCTGGTTCAGTTATGGTACGGGTATTTCGGGTACGGAACCGATTAGAACCTAAAATTGAAAAACATATATAATTCTACGTATTTATATCTGGATATAAACAAAAAAACATGAAAATAAAATATTGTTCATATAAATTATGTAGTTTCACCATTCTAAAACATTGTTCCAACAAATAATCTTTTCGGTTTTCACATTGTGGCCTTTTAAATCATTGCTTGATTGCATGTTATGAGTTTTTCAAATTATTGGTTCCATACCCGATAAAACCGATACCCGCAGAATCAATAACTGAAAATTAAAGATTATAAGAACGGATAACCGAACCGAATATTATAAATCGGTTTCAATCAGTTCCGGTTTGGTTCCAATTTCGGTTCGGTTTTTCGGTCATTCCACACATCCCTAGTAGGTAGGAGTGTTCATGGATGGTTAATCGAAACCGAAATCGCATTTCGGATGGTTAACCGGAGATACCGGTTCGATGATTTCGTGAACCTAAACCTAAACCTAAAAAACCGGTTAACCGATTTCGGTTTGGTTATTCGGTTAACCAATTAACCGTTTTTTTATTTAATTAATTAATTTTTAAATTATAGAACTTCAAAAATTAGTTCCTAAAAACTAAAAATGTCTAAGATAATAAAAGGGATGAATAAAACTATAAGTAATCTATATAGTATCTTTAAAAGATTGGACATTATCTTTAAAATTATAATAAAAACAAGAAAACAATTTTATAATTTTCTAAATTAAATTGTTCAAGTGTAAATTTTGTTGTTTTGAATTTAAAAATTAATGTATACTGATAGATAAGTTAAAATTTTAAATTATTGTTGGGATAAATGTTAATATTTATAAGTATAAAAGTTAAAATATATAAAATTATATTTATTTCGGTTTTTCGGTTAACCGTTTGCACAGAAATCGTGAACCTAAACCGAAGTTTTTTCCCGGTTCGGTTAACCAAACCGAAAATAATAGAAGAATCAGTTCGGTTAACCTTAAAATCGGAACGGTTTTTCCGTTTTTCGGTTTCGGAATTTTTTGAACACCCCTACTAGTAGGGGGAGGCTGTAACATCCTCAAAATTTATATAATAATTTAACCATTAATTATACACTCAACTAATGAATTGAATGATTTATTTATGTTAAACAATATGTAAATGTTGAAAATTTTATCATTTAAGAGAAAATATGTTAATGTTAAATTACAATGGGCTTATATATATATATATATATATATATATATATATATATATATATATATATATATATATATATATATATATATATATATATATGAGTCTGGTTAACTCATACACTATTATAATTCCCTCATATTAATGGTATTAATTCAATATATTACATTTCCAAATGAATTGTATTAGTTGTCTAATTATGATATGAAGTAAAATCTTAGCCTCATGCTTTATCCACTTGTACTATATGTCTCATGCCTTGTAAATTGGCAATTTATAGGAATATGTATAAATCCTTTAAGCTGAAGGTACAAGTGGTTTATGCAATTGAGGGGTTTAAAAGTGAAAATACATATGAAGTTTGGGCTGGGAATTTAATTTGCAACACATAAAGGGGGGTTAATTGCAAGAATTGTATGTACTAAACCCCCAACCGTGGGTTTTCTTCTCCTCTCCATTTCTTTGTTCTCAAACTTTCTCTGCACATACATCTTGAGAAGGAGAGTTAGGGCTGGAGTTGAAGCCATGCTGAACTCACTAGGAGATTGAAGAATCGGAACAACTAATCACAATTAAACTCAAGGTATACTCTTCTTCCCATGGTGTGCCTTTCCTTCTCCCTTCCCTTAACTTAGTAGCCCTATGGAGCTATGATGGTGAGTTAAAGGTAGGGAGAAATTAAAGAGTTTGATGGTAAATAAACAATTAGTAGTATGATTTCTGGAGTTGTCAACTCCATGCAAACAAGAATTCAAAGAAATGGAGTTTTTCTACAAATATTTGATTGAATGGAATTTTGAATGATTCAAGTATGTAATTGTGTTAAAGTAAGCTACCTTATATTAGTATATGTTTATATGTATCAAGTATAGCATAGAAACATGTTTGAAGGAGTTTTGTATGGTGAAAAATTGGGTTTGGAACGAAGTTATCACGAGCAGAGTATCAAAAATTGTTCCAGCATGTTTTGACTCGTCGAGTCACTCTCATATATGGCCATTTATAAAGTTGTAGCCCTATGTGTCCTCTTCGTATGGGCTCTTGAATCACCTAAATCCGAGTTCGTATGAAAAAGTTATGGCCAAAATACTAAAGTAGTGCGAGTTAGACACTTTTCTTCGTTTCATCTTGATTTAGTTCGTCTACGAACGCCGAATGGAAAATCATGTTTGTGTGAAATAACTTAAGTACATTACATGATAATTATATATTGATATAACACCAAAGCTCATCTAAAAGTTTATAAAACACAATAAAAGGCGCAACGGTGACCGGTGAATTTGGAAACTTAAACCAAAAACGCTTAAACACTTCAAATTACTTCCAAACCTTACGATATACTATTATAAGCTAATGAATACCTTGAATATCATTATTTGATAGGTTTGAAGCTGAAAGAAGTGCCGGTTGTCGGTTCGGGGCGTTAAGTGGCTTATTGGCCGTATTGAGCATTAAAGGCTATTATAGCCTATTGTACTGTGAGTTCTAGTATTGATGTGTGTGTTGCATACATAATTACATGTTATTTTATTAATGACATTGTGCATATCTATTTGGCATCATCCTCTTATATGATCCATTGCACTGATTTTATTATACTGCCCTATTGGCGGTTCATTACTTGATCATGGCCTATGGCCAGTATACCTTAATTGATACCCCATTATACACGTCAGCATGTTCATTATGCTTTGATTCCTTCTTCATACATATCATGGTTTTTATGCTACACATGATGATTATTCATTTCATGTTCATATGATTACTCTTGATTAACCCCTTTGTGAGTTATGCTCATTTATCATTGGCCTCACCGGATATCCAGGTTATCATTATTATTATCAAGCGCCTTACTTTGTGTTTGTGCGTATAAATTCCTACACCACATGAGCTCGTGGGTAGGTGGCCGGACTTCGGGCGCCGGTTGGAGTTGCGCAGCTGGACATAGATTCACAGCTGGGGCAACGGCGGGTAGCGGGTCATGTACCGCAACCTATGCAAATTAATGGGCTATGCCCACACCATTTTTTATTAAAAGATATTGCACTTGTCATTTCATAATAATTTTATCATTTATACATGTCGTATGTTGTGCACTCCATATCGATCTAGTAACTCACTTAGCAAATTTTATTTGCTAACCCCTCACTTTTATATACCTCAGGTGGATTAGTAAAGGCAAGGTGATTGCTGACCCTAGTCCTAGAGTTTAAACGGACCGCAATTGAAGTCTTGACATTCGGTAAAAGTTAATTTAATATTGTGATACTTTCGGGTAGTGTGTCTACCAACACACTTAGATGTGTACATATAGACACCCAATGTCTTTGATGGATGATAGTTGTTGTAACTATTTATAATTATCTTGTAAATTTACTTTACATTCCAAATCATGGTTTATAACTAAACAGGGATATTGACCTCGTGCGAACGGGTCATGCCCATTTTTCTTTAAAAAAATTATGTTAATTATAATTAATTTACTGCAACCCCATTTTTATTATATTAAGTTGAAATGGGTGTTTCACTTTGGTATCAGAGGCGATGTTCATTGCATGAGTATAGTCGACGATACTCTACTATGAGCTCGGTTTCAGATGCTTGTATTGGCCGCATCGGCAACACTATTATAACATAAGCTAAGTTATGATTTGGCCTAGGACGGGTACGGGTTAGGATGATAATAATATCAACCATATACTTAATGCGTGTATGTACGCTTAATGTCATTCAGCTTGATGGCTGGACATATTGAACTAACTCCCAATATGGGAATTGATTTTAAATTATGAAAAAAGGCATACAGTGAAGAGTGCATTATGGAGGTATTACTAATGTCTCGTGATATAAATTCTCAAGTGAGAACCTTAAATACCTTGTATATTAAAGGTTATAATAATAATAATTTCCTTTATTATACATAATAATAATAATTTCCACAACTAATTCAAATTTTTACATTTGGGTCTAAAAATGATTATTATACATAATAGTGATTGATATTTATTTTAGGTAAACATTAATTTTAAATGTTACAAAATCTAATTTATTACTAATTAATTAATGAAAAAAATAAAGTCAAAATTTAATGCAATTAAGTTAAGGTGTTGAATTTGGAAAAAGAGGTGAAAAAATAAAATTTTCTTGTATTGTAAAAGTGACATATGACATGAATTGGTTTGTTTTATTATAATATATTGGTTAATCAACCCATGTATTACATGAGTTGCTTTAGAAAATACATATTTTTTTATATTTTAATAAATTATTATAAAATTTATATATAATTAAAATATAAAAAAAATTGAATGCTAGTTAAATTAAAGATAAAAAAATACTTAGTTGTTTGATATAAAATAAATATATATTATTATATTTTATTATTAAAAACAGATAATATGTGTTTGCAAAAAAATGTTTCTTTTAATTTTTATTAACTTCAAATATGAAATATCAATGTAAGAAACAAAAACTTCAATTATGTGAATGTGTATATATTTTGAAATTGATAAAATATAGAAATATCTTAAAATCAACAAAATTTATCATATTCACAATTGAAGTTTTATCAATTAAATTTTAAATCTTATTAGCAAAATAATTAACAACATTTTTTTAACTTTATTTACTACACTTCTACATTTAAATCTAAATTTTTACATTTGAATTTAACTATGATCATTAAGGATAGTAATGACACATATTATTTGAAAAAAAATTAAAATCAAAATTTAATGTAATTAAGTTAAGGTAGTAAATTTGGAAAATGAATTAAAAAAATAGCATATGTATAATTATTGATTTTAATTAAGGGTATAAGAGACATTTCATAAATAATTATGAGTTGTCATTAATCTGGACCATTGATTTCTTTCCATCCAATGGTTCAGAAACTCCAAGTGGTTTTCTTATTTTATATAGTATAGATAGATGGGGAGGTTGCTTCTGTTTTATGCATCGACCCATATATATATATATATATATATATATATATATATATATATATATATATATATATATATATATATATATATATATATATATATATATATATATATATATATATATATATATATATATAGATTGAGGTTCTATGGGGCACCATATGCATCGGGAACCAAATGGGAACCAAAAATGCATTGCTTGTTTACAAATGATGCAATAAGGGTAATATTGGAATACTTTATTTGAAAAAATTAATTATTCTTTTAATTAATAGATTAGGATTAAAATAGGAAACTAAATCAATCTCATTAACCATTCTCCATATATTATTCCCTCTCTCTCTCTCTCTCTCTCTCTCTCTCTCACACACACACACAATCGACCGACGAGTTTGAGAAGACGATGATGAGATGAAGATGAAAATGATGCATCACGTTGAACTCATGAACCTATGAACGTATACGATGTGAAGAAGACGAATACGAAGATGCACAGTATGAACACGATGATGCATAACCTGGTGCTCCATATGAACACGATGATGCATAACCCGGGAAAGATAAATACGAAGATGCACAGTCAATGAAGATGATGAAGCATCATGTTGGATTTTTGTTCAATTGGAATTTTTTAATTTTAGAAGTGCATTTTATAAATTTATTAGCATTTAATACTTGATTATTGAATTAAATATTCAATCAATATAAATTTAATTTTGAGTTGACTTGATATATTATTTTTTCCGAAAATACCCTTATGCACATCTAATATGTAAATCATGCATCATAATGCGTTCACAAATTTCATCTTTATTACCTTTTTGCCATTGTAATCTTAGCCATTCATTTTCTAGATCTAACGGTGTATATGGGTTCCTAAGTTGCACGATGCACACAGGTGCCCCATAGAACCTAACCCTATATATATATATATATATATATATATATATATATATATATATGTGTGTGTGTGTGTGTGTGTGTGTGTGTGTGTGTGTGTGTGTGTGTGTGTGTGCTGCTCCTACATCATCCACTGCACACACAGTGCACACACCTTTAAGCTTAAAAAAAAGAAATATTGTTTCTGTTTTCTATTTCTACACGGTACGCAATACATATATATTTATATACATGCTGCATCTAAATATATTGGTTGTTGTCTTTCTATGCACACAACATACATACACACTATACACGCACACACACTGTTGTCTCTGTATCTGTTTATATGTTGGCACACACACACAAAAAAGGAAAAGAATTGTTGTTGTTTTAATCCAAAAGCTGCACATGACATACATAGAAATGTTATCGTTTTGTTTCTGTTTGCACTCACAGCACACTTACCCAATGTTACTGATTTTATACATACATCACACACAAGACTGCACATATTTCAGTACTTATATGGAAACAGAAAAGAAATGGCTGCTGCAGTGGGTTTCGGTACAAGAGAATTACCGAAACCTTCAAGGTTTCGGCATTAGCATATGTTTCGGTAATTCTCTGGTGGGTTTCAGTAGCTTGATGCGAGTGTCGTTAACCCGTCAAAAATACCACTAAATACCTTTGAAGCTAGGGTAAGTAGGGATCGTATCCACAGAGAGCGAGAGGTTAAATGCACGTATTCGAGCGACTAGCATTGTAATTTAAATAATTTGAAAAGATTAATTGGTTTGTAAAAAAGGGTGATTACTTGATTTATACAATTAATTACTTATAAGATTTGTAGAAAGAAAACTTAATTAAATCGTTTGATTAAATATAATACGAAGATAACCATTCCCGGATTCCACACTTAACTTTGTATTTAATTTATAAAAACGATGTAAAGATTACATAAACATAATCTTTGTTATAATTATTATTAGAATCGTTACGTAATCTTGGGCATAGCGCGTGACATGTTTGATTGCTCGTCTTAATTAAATAAATAACTCGGCACGAATAATAAAATATCAACGAACTATCTTGCGAAACGCAACCAAATAAATAACAATCATTCGTTTACAATCTAAACATAATTAATAAAACCATGCAAACATAAAGTAATCGTTCGTAAAATTAAACACTTAGCGTTGTGCTTCCTCCTAGAATGATTATTGCGAGACTAGCCGGACATTGTTGGTGCAATACTCCAGAGTTGTGTATCCATCTTCATAGCCAATGTCGTAGCTTGGTTCGTGTGCTCTTCGTACTTGTGTTCGCTCAAACGGGGTCCTTTTCCTTAGCTTTCTTCTCCAAAAAACGATCCCCTTTTGTCTTCCATGACTTGGTATTTATAGAGAAGTGTTGGAAACCCTAAAAACGGCTCAGAAACTCTTTTTTCGGGTTGGGCGCAGCCGCAGGAGCAGGCCTGCGCACCCCCCCCTGCGCCCCGGTCTACGCTTGGGTTTTTCGATGGGAAAATTCATTTTGTTGAGCACTCGGTTGGAGAGCAGAGCTGCGCCCCCCCCCCCCCCCCCCCCCGCTTGGCTCTATAAAAAGTTCTCCGATTTTTCTCAAATTTTGCCAAACTTAGGCTTAAATTGGTCACCTACACAAGCAATGAAATTAATCAATAGTAGCACATTCTACGACATATTTTCATTTAAAACTAACTCTTTTACGCTTAATAAACATGATTATTTATAACCTGATCATAGCTTCAAATTGTTTTGGTGTGTTTCGGTATTGTGAAGGGTAGATTGAGATTAGTTTCAGCATCTATATATATATATATATATATATATATATATATATATATATATATATATATATATATATATATATATATGTTCTGGTATTTTGATGGGTACTGAAACCTCAAAAGGTTTCGGTAGTTTTCTATTCCACTCGGTAGCCTCATGTGGTCTCGGTGTCTTCATGGTTTCGGTTTCTTCAATACCGAAACCTTTGAAGGTTTCGGTAGGCATGCAAAATGGGTCTTGGTAGGTTGCAAAACACACAAACACACACCTGCACTTCTTAAAATTTGTATAAATCATCAATTAATCGAAATGTGTAACATGCATGTAATTTATTTCACCCTTTCAACTCTAATTTTGTCAAATTTGTGCTCATGAAGTATAAAGAAACTGTGGGTTTCATCTCATATTCAAGAACAATTTAGATGATAAATTTACCTTAAATCATTTGCTTGGTGTTTCTTTGATGATTTCTTGACTTGCTTCTTGATTTTCTTTGCAACTTTGTGATAAATATTGTGATGGATAGAAATAAAGAACCATGGAGTTCAAAGGGTAAAAGGACAGAGGAAAAGGAATAGGTTAGAAACGTAATAGCTAGGCACGTCGTGGGAGGAGAATAAGCAAAATCTATTGCGTACTATAAAATGGAGAGAAGCAGAGATTTTTAGTTCTTTAGTGGGTGAAATGAGAATTTAACTATCATTTGGGTATTTATATTTACATAAGTTCCCTACTTCTCATTTTAACCACCAAAATTGGTTTTTTTTCATTCTTTTAAATTGAGGCTTTATAACTAATACATAATATATAATTAAATTAATTATGTCTTTTATTAATTAACATAACTTACAATACTGATAATGTAATTAAAATTTACATTATAGAGTCAAATACATAAAAATTCGCTGGAATCTGATGGAATCTGGTGGAAAAGGAATTGATTTTCCATTCTGATGGGTTGTTTGGTAGTCCAAAGAAATGGAATGATCATTCCACATTTTAAAAAGAAACCCCCCTTTTGAAGTAATGATCATTCCATAGCAAAATGAAAGGAATTTAAATTCCATTCTCAATTCCTTTTGATAGGGGTGTTATAAAAATCCGAATCCGAACATCCGAAATAAAATCCAAAAATACGATCTGAAACTATCCAAAATTTTGGATTCGAATAGTAAAATTTCAAAATTTCGGATATTCAATTAATCCGATATCCGAAAATCCAAAAAAAAAATATTATTTTTAATTTTTTTTATATATTTGGTATTGATTATTTACATAATATTTGAGTGTTTATTATTATTCTAATGTATATTTTTGAGTTTTATCTTGATATTATAGATTTATTAACTAATATTTTATATATTTTAGTTTTTTTAATATTGTTTTAGTCGTTTTGGGTAAAATGACTCCGGATACATTTAGTTTGTGATATATTATCTTTAATATGTATTTGTATATATAGAATTTGTGTTTTAGATATTCAAAATTTTGATTTAATTGTTTAAATAAAATAAAAAAAATGAATTTTCGGATAATCCGATATCCGAATCCGGAATTTCGGATATCCAAAATTTCTTTTAAAAACTACTAGGACCGTGGGTAATTTTTTTTTGGAAAAGCTGACAATCATTTAATAACTCATATATATATATATATATATATATATATATATATATATATATATATATATATATATATATATATATATATATATAATCAGGTTCATCAGCAAACCTATAAGATTCCAGTGTACTCAGCGTACCCTAATGTGAATGATCATTCACATATATTTTTTTTGAATAGACATATATAAAACAACATTATAAGACTTTTATTCAAAAGAATCAACATCATAAATATTGTGAATGGTTAAAAAAGATCATGTGAATGGTCATTCACACCATTCACATGATGTGAAATGACCATTCACATGGATGACCATTCACATAAATATGCATTGAGCATTCACATAATTTTTAAGGACACAGAAAGTGTGAATGTATGTGAAATTCATATATCATGTGTATAACATTAATTTAAACATGGTTATGAGAAAAAAAATTTAAAAAAAGTTTTTGAAGGTTGGTACCTTCGGGTGCACTTGATTTCAAAAGGTACCTTTTTGAACCTGAATATATATATATATATATATATATATATATATATATATATATATATATATATATATGGGATCATTGCAGAACCTAAATTTAGTGTAGAACTGTAGAACTGTAGAACCAATATCGTCCATAGATTAGAATAATCTAATGGTCTTGATTAAAAGAGTTAAGTTTGGAATTAGTGAAAAAAAGATTGGTAATAGTGATATTTTAATTCTTGGAGGGGTAAAAAAGGAAAAGATTGGAAATAGCAAAAAGATTGACATTAGCAAAATAAATATCCTTTTTCTTTAAATTAAAATAACATTAATATTATTAATTTTTAAATCAAAAAAATTATACCATAAAAACGAGAATTTTATACTCTTTAAAACGAGACCGGTCATGATATATTTTTTTCGAAAAAATTTTACGTGTTTATTTTTCGTAAAAAAAAAATTACTCAGACCACGATGCTATATATCATGATGATATAATGAGATCATTCGATATCGAATGAACACTTTGATATCGTATATTTAACGTCAATGCAACACTGCATATACGCTCATTATTAACAGAGCTAAAATAATAGTCACAATTAGTAGTCAAAGTTGGTGGATTTAACGAGAACGGATATGATATATATTTTTTATTTTTCGTAAAAAACTTTTTACCCAGACCACGATGCAATATATCATGGTGAGATCATGAGATCATTCGATATCGAATGAACACTTTGATATCGTATATTTAACGTCAATGCAACATTGCATATACGTTCATTACTAACAGAGCCAAAATAATAGTCACAATTAGTAGTCAAAGTTGGTGGATTTAACGAGAACGGTTATGATATATATTTGTTTATTTTTCGTAAAAAAATTTTTACCCAGACCACGATGCAATATATCATGGTGAGATCATGAGATCATTCGATATCGAATGAACACTTTGATACCGTATATTTAACGTCGATGCAACACTGCATATACGTTCATTATTAACAGAGATAAATAATAGTCAAAATTAGTAGTCAAAGTTGGTGGATTTAACGAGAACGGTCATGAATATATTTTTTTGAAAAAAAATTTACGTGTTTATTTTTCGTAAATTTTTTTTACCCATACGACCATTCGATGTCGAATGAACACTTTGATATCGTATATTTAACGTCGATGCAACACTGCATGTCCATTATATATTAAAAGAGTAAAAAAAGTCAAAGTTGACAGTCAAACTTGGTAGGCTGTTATTAATTCAATGTTAATTGTATAATTACCATTTTATCCCTAGTGTTATATTATAATCTAATGGTTTAGATTGGTTCTATGGTTCTGCACTAAATTAAGGTTCTGCAATGATCCCAACCCTATATATATATATATATATATATATATATATATATATATATATATAATCAATATTTAAATTATCTATCATAAATGACCAAATATATTACAATCATGTTTTTTGTTCTCTTTTTTTCTATATCACATATTATTTTGGTTGTAACATTTTAAGGTATTTGTTTTGTGACTTTGCAATATAAAAAATTTATTTTATAAAGAAATTGATTAAATAAATCATAGTTTTAAAATATTTTTGTACTTCAAGAAAAAAATTCATTTTGACAGATTTATCAACCAAACGGAAAACAATTAAGGAATTGTATCTGAAATCCATTCCTTTCCTGCCAACCAAACAAACTATAGTATTTGGATTCAGACAGATTCCATTCCTTCCAGAATTCCATTCCTTTGACAGATTTCATTCCATTCCGTCAGATTCCAGCGAACCAAACACCCCGAGGGGCGTTTGGTTCGCTGGAATCAAAGGGAATTAGGGGGAAAAGGAATCATATTCCAACCAATTCAAGTGTTTGGTTCACCAAGTAAAAGGAATTTGAATCTTTAGCTTTTAAATTTTCCTTTGAACGAGGGAAAATATGATTCATTCCATAGTGAGAGGGAATTAAAATCTTTGCAAGGAGGGAAAGTGAATAGATACGAAAAGGGAAAATTGATAGTTATAGAAACAAACTTTCATTTTTTTTTTGTCATTTTGGGTAATCAACTATTCTTTTTATTAAATAGTCATTAAACTAGTCATTTATTGTTAAATAAGTAATTATAGTTGCAAATTCTTTTCAATACTACATTTATACAACCGACAACCGGTTGATACCTATTTATGTTTTTATTCATTTTTTTATTTATCTAAATCACCAAACCAATAAATAAAAACCTCTGCTAGGGCACCAACTTCATTTCCCATTTGCTAGATGAACAGAAGCCTAAAAAGGTGAAGCCTTCAACTTCTTCAAATCAATACAGGCCAATGCGAAGAGTAGAATGAAGAATCAATGCATGCTTCAAATCAAGTTCTTCAAATCGATTTTACAACAAAACCCCAAAAGTGATGACATCGACTTCTTCAAATCTATGTGAAGAATAATCGACATATGATATCTCTTGATAAGCATTCCAAGACTCCCATTGTGTTGCTGTTGTGAAAAAACGAGGAATAGCAAAAGTCTTTACAGTTACTTCTAAGATAAACATGATTGAACATCGAAGTCTCTTTTTTTTTTTCCTCACGTATTAATTCTCACGTATAAATTGACCGGTTGATTTCAAAATCTAGGTTACAAATGACACAAATACCAGATTATCCATAGTTTAATTGGTTTGTTTGGTAAAAAAAAAGTTGGTTATCCATGATGATATAAAACTATTGTGTCTAGTTAACAGAAACTAATCATTTTTCAATTTTAGTTTTCAAGTTATAGTTTTTAGAAAAAACAAGGGTTTTTATGAAAAGTAAAAACTTGTTTAGATGATAAAGTTTTTGTTTTAAGAAAATAAGATGAACGATTAAAAAATAAAAAAAATAGGATACATGATAGAAAAATAAGAGAGAAAGAGATTATTATAAAAATTATAGGATATGTAATTAGAAAATTAAGAAAGAGAATATAAAAATGATATTTTAAAAAGTGAAATGAAAATTTATGAAATTGTTGTTAACTAAACAAATTTTTATTTTTTTTAACAGTGAGAGATGAAAATTTTAGTTAACTAAACACGTCCAAATCAAATGTTTGTTTCTAGTAGAGTCAATTTTCCCTTACAAAAATACCCTCCAATTTTATTTAACCTAGCCAGCCGCCTCACTCTCTTCTCATTCTCTCTTTCACGTAGACCTGGTTCTCTACCTTCCTTCTCCGGCGACACCGTCTTTTCCGGCGACGACATCTTCTTTCTCCGGCGGAGACATCTTCTTCTCCGGTTAGGCGGTGAGTCTTCCTCTCTTTCACTTCTTACATCATCGATTGCTGCTATATTCCTCTTTTCCGGTGATCTGCTTTTCCTATCTTGATCTGTTTCCTATTTCGATATGATTTTCTATCTCTATCTCTATCTCGACCTGCATGAATAATCCATGAAAAATTGTTAAAATGTTTCTGTTCTTACAATGTGTTTTGTCACTCTTTTTGGGTTTTTTAATCGCTAGTCAAAATAGGAGTGAAAATTGAAAAAGCTGACATGCTTTGCATTTTTAGCTGATGAAGAAATTCCTGCATCTGAACATGTAAGATAGGAACTAACTAATAGAGTGATTATCACCACTTGAATAAACAGAATCAGTTAACTAAGTCCGGTAGAGTCATGCAATCTTATCCTTTATAAGTTATCACTATGGCTTATTTTTTGAGCCATGTGTTCATCATTCCACATCGATGACTTATTTTGTGAGCCATGTGTCCATCATAAACAGAATCAGTCAACTCCATGGCTTGCTTCTTTTTTTTTTTTTTTTGGTTTTTTACATGGCTAAGTCAAAACATAGTGTATTTATATTTATTAGTTTGTAATTTTTTCATGCATTAAGATATGTATATTTATTAGTTTGTAATTAGTTGAAAGATATGTATTTTTCATGATTTGAATTTAACACTTTCAATTTGGATATTGAAGTTTATGTGGTTTATATCATGTTTTATAGTATATTGATGTGTATAATATGCTTGTTTATAAATAGGATAAAAAAAAGTTTATGGATATTTAAAAAAAAAATATTTAAAATGATAATCTATTCATATATATAATTCATAATTCTTTTTTTACATGTAAAAATTATAAAACATCAAAAACTAAACAAACTTACAGTCGCGCACATGCTGCACCGTCCACTACGACGTGCCGGACTGCTGGCGTTCACCCTTGTTTAGGTGGGTCTCACCGTCCACACTCACAGTCACAAACTCACGGTTGCTGCTTGATTACTTTGAATAGGGTTGAAATGTTGAAATTTATCGTACTTATTTCGTAGTAAAAACTTTGATGGTTTGGTACTCCACACTTTTTTTTGGTAATTTATGTGTGTAAATGTGGAGATGTTCATGAATGTTGAATGGTTCTTTTGTTGTCATTTTGTAAATTTGTATTTGTACAACAACACTGCAGCAGGTAGCTTACAAACCAACTTTGAATTCGGTAATTCGGGAAGAACATCAACAAAACGGAGGATACCAAATCGAAAAAACCCCTAGGAGCAAGTATAACCACCGCTGAAAAAAACCCCTGTTGAGAAATCTGAGATGGGGGAAGAACATCAACAAAACGGAGGATACCAAATCGACCTTGGGAATCTTACGGCATTCGATCCTCACCACCAATTTCAATCTGAACCTGATAACAGGTTAGGGTTCTTACTCTCATTCTACAAATATTTGTATAAAAATCGGCATACAAAACAGTTAATGTTCCTATGAAATTAGTAGTCTTTGTAAGTGCAAAGTTAAACTATTGTAAACGTTGGGTTAATTTGTTTGAAATGATTCTAATCCGTACTATATTTTTTTTAGTGAAAATGTAATTTGGTGATATAAGTGATTATTATCCCTCGTTTGGGATAGAAGACTCTTTGGTGTTGTTGATGATGACTTTATACTGCCTCTGCCCCAAGCTCGATTACACAATTTTGAATTCTTTTACTAGTGTGTTGGAACATGTAAAGTTTTGCCCAACTCTATTTTATAACCTCCCTTTGTCCCAAACTGTGTGTTTGATTATAAATGGAACATTTAGAAACGATTAAGGTGAGTCATGGCCCCATGGGGACTGAAACCTATGCTATGCATGTGAAGGGTATGGATTTGGTAAAAGATGGACTGAAAGCAAGTTAAGCTCAAGCAATTCGTTTAACTTGAGCTTTTTATGAGCTTTTAACAAATAACAAGTCAGCTCGAATAGCTCGCAAGTAGCTAGACTATCTTACACTCCTAATTTCATACCAAGTTAAAAGTACCAATTTTTTGCAGTTTGATTTTGTATGAATTCTAGAAAAACATCAGATATGGTGTTCTGATATTTGTTGAAGCTGTTGCAAAATTTGCAAATTATTAATTATTGGATGAGGTGAAATATGGGATGCCTCCTTCAACTCAGAATTAGAGTGAGAAATACTTGGTCATTACTAAGTAAATCTGAACTTTTAAGATTAAGTTTGATAGTCTCATTAGCTTTCAGAAAATTTATAGATATGGCTATGTACTAAGGTAGTGTTTGTTATGCAGGAATAAGAGGCGGAATGATATGATTCATTACGATGGAATTAAAAACCATGTTTACAAGAATTAGAAGCTCTATGATTGGGTTTTAATAGTTTTAAGACTTCATTTTGAAGTTAAAATGATAAACACAATAAACAGGTTAACGTAACATATATATTTTGGCTTTAATACGATATTTGCTTAACATGAAATAGCGGTCGCTATTGCTACGCTATCGTGATGTAGCAATGTAGCATATAGGTAGCTTGTCGCTATTGTCCGAGATGCGCTATCAACAACTATGGTATAGTGGTGTGACAGACTGACATGCATCTCAGTTTTACCATATTTTTGTCATGAATGTACAAAAGTCAATTTTATCTATATTTTATGTGTATTCTTTAATTCAAACTGCATCTCTAAGTCAAGCCTATGCCTTACCTTGCTGTTCAAGGGAATGTTATGTTGGAAATATTTGTCCCAAACTGTTGATAAACTTGGCAGATTTGGAATCTTATGAGGTAATGCGTAAATAGTTTAATCTTTTAATGACTACAATAAACCATTACATTTAAAAACGTTAAGCGGACCTAGCATTTGATTGACCTTATAGTGCTTAGTGGCAGCCATTTAGAATTTGCGTGTACATTTAATGGTTGGCTTTATTATATAAAATCAGTTGTTTACTCGCTCTTAAGTTATATCCTTGTTTTAAATTTTAGTTGACCAATGGTTTTTGGCAAGAAAGCTTGGGGGTTGGAATGTTTATTTGGGCTTGAATGGACTTGTCATGTTGAGCTTTATGGAAAGCCAGTTTTTAGACGTGACCTACATTAACATAGATTAATTCAATTACACTCTCATAAGCTTTTAAGCTTTTAATTTGCTGAATTGAGATCTTCTTCACTGCTTCGAAATCGTATATATAGGCAACGATCTTACAGAAGGCGTCGTGTGTGACCCAAATTGTGCAAATAATTAATGTTAGAAATTGTAGAACTTTTGTGTTGAATTTGTTTATATGCTGCCTGCAAATGCAATATTATTCTCAAAGTACTTGGGTTGGACTTTGGAATATAAACCTGTAGAATGCACTTGCACATTGATGCAAGACAATGCTACTTAATTTTATCAGATTTAAATTTAAAGGTCTTTGGTTCGATAAGATACGTCATATTACATTGGTTACATGTATTTCTGTATATATAGTTTATATTGTACTTATTCGGTGTTATGCTGTTTACTTGATTATCCAGGGAGGATCTGGTGAAGGCATGCATAGCACATGGTACAAAATTAATTCAGGCAGTTGCTGATGCCCTTTTTAACTTGCCTTCTACTGAAGATGTGTCTGGGCCAATTGTCTCTCTACCACCGCCTACAACAAAATTGCCAAGAGAAAAGCCTGTATGTGTCATCCTCTCAACTTCTTTTTTGTGCATATGGACTGGAAACATGAAGTTCTAATGATGAACTTCGAGAAATTCATTGCATTTATTCATAATATTAGTTGTTCTCATTGATAGGCTGTTGATATTTTATTGAATTTATGCATGAAGTTCTGTTTTGTGCAAAGAAACCTTTCCGTTAACCTTTTTGGTTATGTTTTTGGCTTTATATCCTGCTTTTGTTGCTCATCATTTTTATGTTAAGTTCTCATAAATATCTTATTGAACAGTATATAGGGTCTGATTGCATGACAATTTGATCTATATATGCAATTTGTAATTCTTTTCTCCTAATGACGGAGTACAGCCGTACTGGTATATGGGAGTTAAATACCTTCTTTGAATGTTTGAAGGCATTTGATATCACAAAGGGTATTCATGACATACGCTTAATGATGTTTAGAACAAATTATTTAATATTAGTTTTAGGTGCCGTTTGGTTTGCAAGATTTTGGATTTTATAAAATGCTTGGTTTCACAGGATTTTAAAATCTTTAAATAGTTGGGAGGATTTTTGAAATCCCACCAGCAAGGAATTTCAAAATCATCCCTCTATTTGAAGGATTTCAAACTAAACCAAAGAATCCTATGAAATCCAAATCCTATGGAAATCCAGCAAACGGAACGGACCTGTTGTAAGCAACACCTTCATGTAGTAGAGTTCTATACTTCTATTCACTAATGAGTGCTACTATTCCGCTCATTACACTCCAATTCCATAATTATGCTCTCAACGTCACTGTTTCCACCTAGAGATTCTCTTTATATGTTTTGCTTGTAACCAATGTGAAACCATTTTGCTTTTGCATGCAGCTCCCAAAACCTAAACCTCCAACAAAATGGGAGGTTTTTGCCAAAAAGAAAGGTTAGTACACAACAGTTTCAACTTTGTTTATTGGGTCATCAGAGATTTTAATCCATATCAGATATGAAACTTCAATCGAATCATTGGGAGCAAGATCTCCGTATTGAGTTCCACTAAAAAGACCAATGCATTGACCTCTCATACAGGCATCCAAAACCGAAAGAAAGACAAGCTTGTGTATGACGAACAAACTGGTTCTTGGAAGCGTCGCCATGGTTATGACCGAGTAAATGATGACAACGACATTCCAATTATTGAGGCAAAGATGACGGATGGTAAGTACTTGTAAACTTTAACCATTGTATGTTTAATGTTACATACTTACATGAATACTGAAATTGTAGTACAAAGCATCTTATGTATACGACTACACGACAACAAATATTAATATCTGACGCTCTTATCCATAAAGAATCTGCCGTTGACTTTTAAGCCTTAAACATGCTGTTTTTATGGAATATTAACAAAAATAAACAGATCTATGAGAAACATCATTCTGGAACTGAATAGCTACAAACCTCAAAAGCTAACCTTTTCATATTTGACTAGTCCAAGGTTTTAGTGTCTAAATTAGCAGCGCAAAATAAATCAGTTTTGATTTTTCACAGAGCCAGGAGTGGATCCTTTTGCCAAGAGACGTTCAGAAAAAAAACAGAGAGTGGAAAAACAAGAGAAGAACCGTTTGCATAATTTGAAAGAGGCTGCAAAAGTCGGAGCTTTGCCAAGGTATTACCTTTTTCCCATAATACATGTCATTAAGTAGTCCTAGTCACCGTATTTGATCAATCTGCAGCTGCAATTGCATACCATCACTAACATTTTGAGTTTTAAATCAAAGAACTCATACTACTGCTACAGCTCAGAAACGAACATAATTAGGCAAATATCTAGGGTACTGGTACATTGATGTCTTCCTTTCATGCCTATTTCAGATTTTATAGAGAGTTTACATTTACCCACTTTATTTGATGTAGGATGCATCTTTATTTAGCTCTTTGTGGTTTACGTGCTTGGCATTTTTATCAAGCATCTGACACTCTTGCCTTTTTTTTTTGGCTCAATGACAGTCATGTTCAACTTGCTGCGACGGCATTACCTATAACTGGAACCCAAGCTGCACCAAGAAAGGTTAGCAAAGACGAACTACAGAATGTAGCTGGAATGGCAGCAACTTCTACTGCCAGTGGTGGTAAATTCGACAAAAAATTAGCTGGTGAAAAACCCCCAAAACATGAAAAGAAATACAGGAAGGTGACTAACTTGACCTTCAATCTTTAGGTTGTTGAAATATATCTAATGAAGTTTCTGGTTCATCTTCATTTTCATTGTCATTTTATATATCTTTTCAGTTCCTGGTTGTCGAAGGATCAGGAATGGGTTCCCTAGAGAAGCAGCAATCTGACAAGATTCTCAGCAAGTTAATGGCCAAGAATTCCCATGAAATATTCAATGTTGCGAAGGTAATATTTCATACCCTTCCAAAGCTTTTCTTCTCATTTAGTCAAACATTTTGTAGCATGTTTCCTCCAACCAAGCACCTTACCACTTTTCAATGCTTAAAAAATTTGCAACAATATCTGTTAGAATGTCACGAGTAAGTTATATTTATTTTTGGAAAATTTTCGTGTGCTAGTGACCTTTTTGCCCAATATATCATCTACAAATATGTTGGCAATAATTCGGGTCCATTGATTCATTCATTTTGTATTCGTTTAAAGCATATTCTTGAAATTTACATGTCAAATCAACTGTTAAAGTTACAATTCATTACACATGTAGTGTTTTTTTCCAAAAAAAAGTGTTATTTGAAAGAACAATTATAATCAATACTTTTTTTAAGGAAACCTTGTTTTTGAAATAATTACATTTAACAAAGCATTGGTATGTTTGGCACGCAGCTTATGAGAGCTTGAACTTATGATATTCAAAAGCTAAAGCTTATAAACTGCGTAATTTTTCTTATCTGCTTATGAAAACATAAGCTCTTAAATGAGAAGCTAATCCAAGTAACTTTTGGAATGAACTTGAGCTTATGGAAACTAATTTACCAGTATACCCTCTATCTTATTTTTTTAAGAATACATTTAAAAAACCTATTTGTCCTTACATGTCATTTTACACTTAAAAGCTTCAACTTCAACTACATTGCCAAACACACATATATTAACAAAAGTTTCGGCTAAAAGCTCAAGCTAAAAGCTAATTGTGCCTAACATGCCCATGAGTATTGTTGTTTTCTAAAATTGTTATCCATTCTCCAGATTTTCGGTTGTTTTTCAGAAAACTACGACAAAATTTCTATTACTTAACACAATTAATTTCTTGGAAATAGGCTGTTGACATGTACAATGCAAAGAGCGACAAGAAACGAAGAAATCAACGAAGAAATCAGCAAGGGAAGTCCTCATCAACCTCAAGTAAATTGAAAGTGAAGAAGAGCCCATATAAAAGCGCCTCGAAGAAGAAATCTTTGAGTAAAGGAAAATCAAAATGAAAATACGTTTACAAGTTGAATGATCCAAATTTTGTTTGAATTATATTTTCCAGTTTATGAAAACACCAATCAGAAAGACAACAATTCAACGTGTGTTATTCTATATATTTGGTAATTGGTAGTTTCTTCCTTTTAAAGTAGAAACTAGAAAGAATGTGTTTTTCTTGACCATTTTATCGTTGTTTAACAATTTTTAGTGACCATTTTTTATGATCACATTTACATGTTTAAAGTATAATGACTTAAATGATATTGAAAAAACCACAACCTAATGAATAACATGAACTAAGCCCTATGTTGTTTAACTCATTTGGTTAAACCATTTATTGGGTTGCTTATTGGTTAAGACAATCGATTAACTGTATACATTTGTGTTATCGGATGGGCTGAGTTATCTGAGTAAGGTTTTTAATTTAATTGTGCTATACGTAATACTTATGCGTTAATATCATGTTAATGGGGCTGGTATGTGTTGTATGATCTAATTCATAAGAGAGGCTTAGACGTGTTGAATGTTGATCACCTAAACAAGGCAAAGGCATGAGGCACTATTCTCGTTTGGGACTAAACCTAGGGCGACTCTTGGAGTTCAACGACTCCAAGTTATTCAACGATTCCAAGCTGTTTTGTCTTCGAGTTTATTGTTCGTGTTTGGCTTCAACTTAATGATGGATATAAGGATGTTCGACTTTAACTCTTCATTACTTGAAGGGATAAGTTTCTTTCATTAAATCCGTAATTTTCGACATAAGACATTATAATATATAACAAAATCCTGTTGAACTAGAAATGAAAAATAGAATGAGAATGCTAAGGAATTATAATAGTGTTATTATTGTATTGATGTTGGTTGATTAAACTAACGAATCATCATTATCATAGATGTTTGATTGTTGCATGTAGGCTACCACTAGGGGTGTGTAAAAAACCAAATCGAAATTGGTTTGAAACCAAAAAAATCGATACAATCAAAATCGAGAACTGAATTATATAGAACTGTTTGGTTAGGTTCTTCAATTTTCTTGCTTTTTCATAAACATTTACATTAAAAAAAACAAAAACAAAAACGAACCGAAAAGTCATAAAATTAAAACAAAAAATCTAATCGTATGGATCAAATTCCCGTTTAGTACAATTCTTCCGTTTTACCATTCGGTTTTCGATTTTTGTACACCCTAGCAACCACCACCTCTACCACTAGCAACACTACCACCACCACCATTGTCGTTCACGACCATCACCATCTGCCACTACCTCTTCCATCATCGCCACTGCCACCATCGTTGCCGGCACCGCAGCTTGCCAGCACTACCCACAATCGCTACCATAACCTTCACCATTCTAGTCGCCACCTGTTGCTAACGTTGTCATCGCCACGCCACGCCACACCACACCACTCCACCATCCAGTGGCGGACCCAGCCACCGAAGGGACCAGTTGCACCAATTTTTGTCACGTTCACGGTTCAAATTTTAAAATAATTATTTTAGTCGGGTCGGATCAACATAATGATATTTTAGTTGGGCCGTTTCTACTAACTTTTGAAGATGAACCGTCGTTACTACCACTTCCCGTTAACTTTCTTTTGAAAAACTTATCCATTAATCCTACAATTAACAAATTAACAATTAAAGAAACTAAAGCCACAAATGACAAATCACAATTAAACTTTAAACCCTAGATTATATACACTTTGAACTTTAAACCCAATTCTAGATTACAAATTAACAATTAAAGAAACTAAAAACACAAAACAAATCACAAATCAATTTCAACTTTCAAATATCAATTAGATATCACAAAAGTTAATAATTACACACACTTTAAACTTTCAATCAAAGAAATTAAAAAGTAAAAACATAAACTTTTTTCAACACAAATTGTAAATTCACAATTAACACTAATCTCAAGCAATGAGGATCAAAATTCAAATAATAGTATAATACTACAATGCATAAAGATCAAAGATTAGAAAAAAGAACTGGGCTTTTAAAGTAAAATTATTATTAGGTTTGAAATTGGGTTAAAACTAATATTGGATTTAAAAAAAATATTGGGTTAATGGGTTTAAAAATTAGTATTGGATTTATTGAGTTTTAATTTTTGAAATATGATTGAATGTTGTTGATTTATTGTATTAATTAATTATTAGTTATTTGGGCAATCAATTCTTTTAGGTATTAAAATTCTTTTAATAAAGTTGCACACATAATTTATTATTTTTTTGAATACTATAAGTTGCACACATAAAAATTCACCGGTTGCACGTATAAAATTGTAAAAATTTTCTACTACAAAACGAGATTATTTGGAAGGGGACCCGTTGCACTGGCTACCCCTCTAATCACATAGGTCCGCCTGTGCCACCATCACCACCACCAAGGTAAGGTAGAGCAGTAGGGTAGGTCAGGGGTGAAGTAACATCAAAGTGCGTTAGGATATGATTAGACTTGGCAAATGTAAATCCTCGAGTTGACCAGGGATGAGCATAAGTATAGGGAATTTCCGATTTAAAATAACGCGGATGGGGTAGGGATGCGGGACACTCAATCCCCGAACCTGGTAAATTATTATATGCAATTAATTTACCATGTAAACTATTTATTGCATTTTATATAATATATTAAATATCAATATATATAATTTTTTCTATAGTTTAAAATATTATTGTTTTATTTCTTCTTAATGGTTTTATAAATCTTTTGCTTACATTTTGTTTTATTATACATCATAATTTATCTATGTAAATAACTCAAATATGTTTGAATGTATTTGTTTTAAAATTTATTTATATACATATTTCTACTAAACTATCATTTATAGTATAAACTTGAGCTTATTATGAAAAAAACCAACATGATTTCATACTTTTCCGTTTTCATTCCTCCATGTTATTTTTTTTTCCGTAAAAGCCCTCAAGTTAACTTTTTCGTTTTGATTTAGTGAAATTTGGACATTAGAATCCGGTACCCGGTTTACTAATTATAACCTGGTTCTAATGTCCAAATTTCACTAAACAAAAAAAAAAAAAAAACTTTACGACCTTTATGAAAAACAAAACATAGAGGGACGAAACTTCTTAGCAAGAATTATTGCAGTAGGATAATGGCTAGGAGGATATGAAAGGCATTATATCATTAAGATTTCCAAGGTTTAGCCAAGGCTTAGCTCAGGCACCGCTCGATTCTACTGCCTAAGATGTCCCTCCCGGTACCTGCTTGAGTTAGCGTAAGTGGCTCGTAAGACCAAGGAGTTAGCCACCTTTTGGGTGAGAGGAAAACTAGACCCGGCTAACGTAAAAAATGTGAAAACACGTTGATTTTTTTTTCAAAATAAACCCTTTAAACTTTTAGTTTTTTAGAATATTGAAAAAACTTGATTCCCCGATAGGGATTGCGATTGAGACGGAGATGATGATATAAACATATCCCCCGATGAGGATAAAAGAGATGATTAAGAAGCGGGGATAAAAATGAGAAATGAAATCTCTGTCCAGCCTCATTGACCTAGATAGGATAGACATGTGAGTAAGATAAAGATGGTGATGGGAATGAGAATGCGAAAGAGTAAGATGGTAAAGTAAGGCAATGGAAAATCAAGGTAATATAAGATATGACGAGTATGTAAGATATAAATGGTGTATGACTGTATGGTAGGATAGAGATGTCAGGTGTGTGCAAGGAATGAAACTTGATGGATAAATGGATAAACCCTAACTAAACACCCTTCAAGTTTCGAGTTGAACTTGATACTTGATAACTTTGTTAACTTTACATGCACCCGAAAAGAGGAAAACCTATTAACTTTGTACAAATTTATTTTTTTATTGTATGTAACAACTTTCAAAAGAAAAAGTTATGCATAAACCACCACCCTTTTAATAACCATATAAATTGAAAAAGGCATATTGCTATATATAATGACATAAATCTTTTGGTTTATTATGAAAAAAATCAACATATTTTCATTATTTTTTGTGTTTTCGTCCCTCAATATTATTTTTTTCCAGGAAATTCTCAAGTTAAAAATTTCTCAGTTTGGTGAAATTTGACTATTAGAATCCAGTTATAATCAGTAAATCGGGTTTTTAAACGAGATTATTACAAAATAACCAAAATATAAACTCACCTCTCAAATTTTACCCAAAAAACTCACCTAACCAAAAACCATATTTACGTGACACCCACTATTTACGGGACTTGTACTTTTTAATAAATTTTAATGTATTACGTCAAAAAGTAAAAAGTAACGTAAAGTACATTACCAAATCTATTCTTGGTAATGAGCACAATGAGATTTGATAATGTAAAGTAAGGGTAATTTACGTGATAATTCACATTTTGTAACGAAATGCATCAAAAATAATAAAAAGTACAAGTAACGTAAATATTGGCCGTCACGTAAATGTGGTTACGAATGTTGGTATTTTGGTAATGTGATTTTATTTTGGGCAAAACTTGATAAATGTGTTGTTTTTTTTTAAAATATTTTTGTCATTATCCTTTTCTAAAAGCTGAAAACCGGGTTCAAATGTTTAAATTTCACTAAACCAGGAAAAAATTAACCTAAAGACTTTTATGAAAAAAAAATTAACATGAAGGACGAAAACGTGAAAAACATAAAAATATATTTTTTTTATAATAAACCCTAATTTTTCTAGATAAATATAAAAAAATTTCTAAGTTTTTCCACTGTGGGAAGTGTCTGTCTTTCCAGCAAAAATCCAAAGTGAAAGGCTGAAAGCGTCGTACCATTCGCCACTCTCTTTTGTATTGATTTCTTCTTGATTTCAATCAGATCGAAGCTCTTCACCCCTCCATTAATGGCGAATCGACGACCTTCATCTCTCTTCTTCTCTTCACTCCTTTCCCCAAGAGGCGACACTCGTCTCTACCTAATCGCTCTTCTCTCCATCTTCTCCCTCCTCCTCCACCACCTCTCTATCTCCGCCACCGCCGACTCACACTTCGAAGGCTTTGACGCCGACGACGAAGTAGAAGATGACCTCCTTATCATCCAATCACCGCTATCCGATATCCCTCGTCGTTCACCTCCTCCTCCAACTACTCTATCCACCTCATCCGATCCTGAATCTCATCACGGACCACCAAATTCCCCATCCGACGATTCCTCCTTGTCGTCGGATACCGATCTTCCGTCTAAACACTCCATGACATCATCGTCGTTGGAGTATTGGGATGAGGACGAGTTTGAAGGTTTTCCTACTGAAGTAACACCACCGGAAGTAGACAAAGATGCGGAACCTACCACACCGGCCGGTTCTGTATCAGATGAACCGGAAGAGACAGCGACGGTGCAGGAGCCGATTTCGGTAACGAAGAGAATTAGATCTTATACGATTGAGATTGCCTGCGTATCATTCTTGATTATGTTTACGATTAATTTTTTCACTGGTAGAAAAGAGAACGAAACCCTAGCCTTAGCTTGGGCGGCGAAATTCGCTACTCGAGACACCATTTTTGAGAAGAATTTTAGTTTGTTAGGTGTTGGAGAAGGTGATGATTCGCCATTGTTGTTGAAAGAAGGTCAAAACGTGTTTAAATTTTACGCTAGTGGGCGTAGGTTTTGCCAAGGATTGTTGGCTACAATTGAGCTTAAGAGTCGTCATGATCTGATAGCAAGGTTGTATAATATGATTGTGCCATGTAAAGATGAGATTACTTTTGAGGTTTATATGAATGAAGAATCTATGGATCATGTTGTTTTTGCTTTGGCTAAGAAGAAAGCTGCAAAAGCTATGCAGAAAGAAGTGAGGGATCTTCAAAGGTTTGCGAATTTGATGGCTTCTGGGCCGAATAGTAGGAAGTGGGTTGCAGATGATTTGGCTGTCATCACGGAGTCGAAAGAGGTTGCTGGAGATCTGATCACCGAGACTGTTCTTGATCAGGTAGTGATTTTGATTCACAACTGTATTTTACTTATAATTTGATTTTCATAGTTCTCTTGATTGATGATTATAAAAGCAAAAGTTACTCGTAAAAGAGCCCGTTTATGGCCTAAGGTCAGGATTATAAGTTTATATCCAATGTCAATTTCTGTTTTAGGTATCTTTTACGTATAATTTGCCCATGTATAAAAGGATATTGTCGGGTCTAAGTGGATTTTGTGATCTTGAAAGTTATTTACCATGAAATCTGAAGTAAATTCTGTTTAGGGTTGGATAGAAAAGCTGCAATAGTTCCAATTTTGAAGCCTCCGGTTTGAATTAGAACATTTATAATTACATATCTGAACGATTTTTAAGGTTAAAGTTAGCTATTTGATGACTGTAGTTATTGCAAAGCGTGGGTGATTTTGATTTGTGTCGACAAGATTCATTTAACTAATAAGCGAACACTTGTTTATCAATTATGACTTGTTAATGAGTTGTAATATCGTACAAATCATTAATGTAAAGTCTTTAATTGTAGTTGATGACGTAATTTTTGGAAAGCTTGTTTAAGTTAGGGACAGTCTTGGTTTATATGGGTGCTCATATAGGTTTGTATGTGGTCTCGAGGTTTTCGTTGCTCATAAAAATTGAAGGTTAATACATTCAATGAAGTTGTAAACCATTTGTAATAATGAAACAAAGAAATGCTATCATGCAGAAACTGCTAACATGCAGCGTAAATAATGTTGTCATTTCTGATGAATACAAGTATTTTTGGCATTTAATCTCAGTCAGTATGTAAAAGTTGAATTGTAGTCAAGGCTGCAAACAAGTTGAGTGGAGCTCAAGCTTGATAGTTGATAGGGTTCGAGCTCAGGTCAGTAGTTTGACCAGCTTGAAATATGTAAGTTTGAGCTTGGCTCGAAAAGTTCGAATACATCAATCAAATTATATTCGGTAAAGAGATATAAGTAGTGCTGTTGGCTAAAAGTTCGATTCTTTTGCATGATATAAGAAACATTATACACACACACACACACACACACACAAGGCTTGAAAAGCTTGATACTAACTCGAGCTCAGCTTGTTGAATTAATTGAGCTTGGTTTTTGGCATCAAAATCAGGCTCGAGTTGCTTGGTATAATCTTGGCTCATTTGCAGCCCTAATTGTAGCCATACAACATGCCTAGAATTAAACATTATGTTTTGCATTCTGCAGGTATTTGGTGAAAAAGCATTTGAGAAGTTTGGAAAATGGTTCATATCAATGCATTTCTCAGATCAGCACCAGAGTACACACAGGAAGATGCTGATATTTAAATTTGCTATTCCTGATATTGACCATATGGCTGACATGACACGATTGGTCGCTCTGGTGCCCTACTACATCGACCTAATTGGCCGTTACAAACTCAGTTCACAGGTGACTTGATTACGCTTCTCATCAAAAACGAAATTTTCAACTGGATGATTATCTAACATTTCCAAACTTATAAACTGTTGAAAACAGGCACGATCCAAAACCGAAGCAGCCAGAACAAAGGTTGCGCAGGAGGCGTACAAGGAACTTCAGAATGCGAGGCAAGAAGCCTTGCAGAGAAAGAAGGCAGAAAGGAGGAAAACATTGGAGGAGGCCGAGTCAAAACTTAACGCGGAAGCTCTTCGCAAGAAAGAAGCAAAAGAGCGCGCTCGACAATTGAAGAAAGCAATGCCCAAAATCAAGATGTCTCGTGGTGGCTAGATCTTTTAATGGTTCTTATTCATTATGCTCAGGTTAATCTGCTAGTCCTCAAACTTTGTAGTCTTCCTATATAGTTTTCAGTCTATTTTATTAGTAGAAACTGCACTTGATCAATCAGCGTTATACATTTTCAAGTCGGTTTTCAAAGAGTTGGATCAGTATCAACTCCCTTCTTGGTTCTTTTTTTGGTTTTAGTCTCGTATCTTTAGTCAGCATGCAGGAGGGTTATACCGTTGTGGCTTTATGGTAGCTTTTCTATATGTAACGAGACTGAGTTCGTGTGTTAGTCACACAGGTCTTGTATTCTACTCATGTGGGAATAAGAAACTGTATTGGTTTCGAGACCTATATTAAGTATTCGTTTGCGCGCTATTTGGTATGCAGGTTATAACTTATAACCTTATAAGAAATGAAATGGCAAATTTAATGTAATGAAGTGCATGTTTTTGGTTCAAAAAATTTACAAGTTTGGTCTATAAATGGAATGCAGTGTGGCTAATTCTTTATGTACACATTCTTGCAAAAATGGCATTTTAATCATATACTTTATCGGTCATGATTAGTATGCTTGTCATGCTCAAAGCTTGCCCTGGTGGCCACCAAGTTTCCATATGGGGCTTGGGGAGGGTTGTTACCCGGGTTCAATCCTCACTTGAGACGGATTTTGGGGTTTTCCATTCAGGTGAACTAATTTAACTATGGAGATTTTAATCTAATTAGGAGATTGTGGTGGGGATTGAACCGGGATCTGTCGGCACTTGGGCCTTGGCGATAACCACCACACCAGCCGTTCAAAAAAAAAATTGAGACATTTAATTTGGTGTATGCCCTTTTATGTGATTTATTTCTTATTTAGTGTTGTGACACCTCAATAACATGTTTCCTTGATTGGAACTTTCCACAAGTGTTGCAAGATCAAGATATTAGAGGCTTAGAGCTCTCCACACACAGATATTTTTTTTTTCTCGTTTTTTCATTTATTTTCTTACTTTATTTCCACTATTCACATGCGAAACTGAACATTTTTTAAATATGATGTTGATAAGTCTACTCGAGAGAGTCTCTGATTAGTGTGTCCCGCACTTCCAATTCATTCCAAGTTAAAAACAAGTCGGTCCCATTTGGAAGAAACGCATTACATTTGGTTCGAAAGGCATGGTTTTTACTTTTTAGCATGTCTCCAGATACGCCTCCGCTAGTTCGATGAGCTAGTGACTGGTTCTTTACCTCGGCTGGAACTTGCCTCTGGTCGTGAAATCAAGAAATTACTTACAAGTAAGAACTAGAATTAGGATGTTGCTTTTAGCTCAATAAAGAGCTAAAATGCTGGATTGTTTAGTTGTTATTGACTTATTAGATTAATTTGATGTTGGTGGGTTCAAATGTTGTTTCATTGTGTGATGTAAATCAAGAAATGATTGCATTCTAGTTTACTATCAAATGGTTGTTCACTCAATAATGAAACAAACAAGTATATTGAGGGTGTGAAATTTACAAATTTTATAGCGTTTATTTTCACCGTTGGATGCGAATATGCGCATACAATAGTGAGTAGTCGCTTGTTATCAAATAAAGGATAAAAAAATTGCATGTTTTCATATTCATATCTATTTATGGTGTATTTGACGAAATTCGCAAGTTGTTTTGAGTTATGAGTTGAAGCTTTAATAACCAGAGCTTTTAGTTTAATAAATATGTTTAATAAAAGCAGTTGTAGTTTACATAAATGAAATAAATGGACAGTAATATTAATTAGAAGTTCTAATTTCTTCAAATAAAACCTCAAACTTCTTTTAAAAGCTACGCAAGTTAACTTTAAAATATAAAGTATATATTTTTTAATCAAAAGCTCAAGTTTTATTTATAAAATTGATGTAACACCCATTTTGAGGTAATATTTTAATGGAGTATTTGTGCAAAAAAAACCCTTAAGTTGGACTATTTAAACCTTCAACCATTTTTCATTGTACAAAAAACCTCAATTAAAGCCTCACGGAATTGAGATATTACCGGTTGTAACCGATCGAAAGTCACAAGCCACTGTTGATAAGTCATCAGTGACAACTGAAATTTCGCCAAAAAGTAAATTCGAAAAGAAAAAAACAAAGATTTCAGCAAAGAAATCAACAAGAATGTGGATTTTAATCATAAATCACAGATAAGAGAGTTCATTAGAGAGAAGATTCGTCGGAAACGAATGCTTGGTCAGCAGATTGTAACCGGTTCATTAGGTTGTAAGTCTTTTTAAAAAAAAAAATCCCAATTTGATAAGTTTTAGTCAGTTGAAAGTTTTTTGTGCAATGAAAAATAGTTAGGATTTTTAATCGTAAAAATATCAATCAAACTGAAGATTTTTTTCACAAATTTCCCTATTTTAATTCATGAAGTTATAGATTAAATGAAATATGTTTGGATATTGAAAATCAAAAGCTAAATTATAAGAAAGTTTACTTTTAAGAGGTTGACTTTAATTCACAGAAGTGGCCACAACCAGCCATATTGTGATTACTTTGGTGAAGTCAGGAAGCTTATTGAGATTTTGATTGAGTTGCCTTTAAAGAAAGTCAAACAAGTAATCTAAATTCTAACAATAGCAAACATGTATCAACTAATGATGCATATAAACATAAATGGCAAAAAAGTAACATAAAGTAAATAATGTCTCAATTACATAAATAACCTGTAATAAATTGAAGGGTAAATTACAATTTTCGTCCTTGTGCTTATATAAAAATTATGGTTACCATCTTTTTAATGATAAAATTACAATTACAGTACTTATAGTTGCCGTTTTGTTATGCTTTTGGTCCCTTTTCCCAATATTTTTTTAAAAATGACAATTTTACCCTTTCATTATATTTCATATTTGGTCCCTAATCAAAATATTTCTTTTATATATCATTTTCTTAATAATTTATTATTCTTTAATTATTTATTTGATATATTTTCTTATCATTATTATTAAAATTTAATGGAAGTAATAAATTATTTAATAACTTTTATTTTCATTATTTATTTTACGTTATTATTACTAATATTATTATTTTCTTTATTACAGTTTAAGTATTAAATGACTAAGTAGTCGTAATTGGAAAAACTTGTATACGACTAAATTTAATTTATTGTATTGTTGTTAATTATTGTTATTAATATTGTTATTATTGTTCTTACACTTATATTTTAGATATATATTGAACTATTTATATATTTAGTTTTTAAAAGGGTATTTATTTGTTTTATTACTTTTCATTTATAAAGTTTTTAACTATTTATACATTTAATTTATTTATCATTTGTCTCTATTATATATATATATATATATATATAGATTTGGGTTCAAATGAGTACCACTAGTTTTGCGGAGTACCGGAGGTACCTCGCTTAAAATTATTTTTTTTGAAATTTTTTTTAATAATCATGTTTAAAATAATAATATAAGACTACTTGCAAAAAATCACACATAAACACACACTATAACTATGTGAAACGTGCAAGTTCACATGAACTGCACTGTTGTGAACGTATGTTCACAGCTAAGCATGTTCACATGAATTTTTCCACGTTCACATGACTTTTAAGAGGCTACGAAGTGTGAATGCGTGTATTTCTTTTACAAATATGCTTATATTATTTGTATCTAAATGAATAAGAAAAAAAAATTTAAAAAAAAACTTTTTTTCGGAGCATGTTCACATCTTAAACCCGTGTGTTCACAGGTACTCACGGTACTCTGCATTTTTTAGGTACTCACATGAACCATATTCTATATATATATATATATATATATATATATATATATATATATATATATATATATATATATATATAGAATATGGTTCGTGTGAGTACCTAAAAAATGCAGAGTACCGTGAGTACCTGTGAACACACGGGTTTTAGCTGTGAACATGCTCCGAAAAAAAGTTTTTTTTTTAATTTTTTTTCATATTCGTATAGATACAAATAATATAAGCCTATTTGTAAAAGAATTACACGCATTCACACTTCCTAGCGTCTTAAAAGTCACGTGAACGTGAAAAAATTCATGTGAACATGCTTAGCTGTGAACATGCATTCACAACAGTGCAGTTCATGTGAACTTGCATGTTTCACATAGTTATAATGTGTGTTTATGTGTGATTTTTTGCAAGTAGTCTTATATTATTAATTTAAACATGATTATGAAAAAAAATTTCAAAAAAAATGGTTTTAAGCGAGGTACCTCCGGTACTCCGCAAAACTAGTGGTACTCATTTGAACCTATATATATATATGGAGAGGTTCTTTTAGAAACCTTAAAGATGGTGATAACCTAGGAACCTTTTAGAGCCATTGGATCAAAAGGGTATTTTTGGAATAAAAAATATTGTCTTTCTCTATCCACCTTTTTTATTATATGCATCTCTTTTACACTTTCTCTCTCTTACTTTTTTTTTTTTCATTTTCTCTTTCTTTCATTAGAATTGATTTTAATATTAAAAAAACGTTTTTTATAAAAAAATAACTTTTTTTCTATATAAAAAATTATTTAATTGCTAAAAAAATTAATGTATTCTATATAGAAATATTATATGTCTATATAGAATGTTATATAATTCTATATCTTTTTATGTAGATTACCATTACTATTCATAATCTATATAGAATGTTATGTTTCTTATATATTTCATATATTTTTATGTTTATTATACAAATCTATATCATTTTTGTAGATTACCATTACTATTCATTGTGTTTTTGGTATATTTTATATCCGTTGCATACCAAGTGTTCGATAAAATGTCTAAATGAAATCTTATTTTTTTTGTTTTAATGAGTTTTTGGTATATTTTATCATTTAATCTACGTAGAATATATGATACTTGACATTCTACACGACATTCTACATAGATTCCATGACATTCTACGTAGATTGTATGTCATTCTACGTAGATTGAATGTCATTCTACGTAGATTGAATGTCATTCTACGTAGATTGCATGACATTATACGTAGATTGTACATAGAATATGTTCGTCGATACTCTACGTAGATTGCATGTCATTCTACGTAGATTGCATGTCATTCAACGTAGATTGAATGTTATTCTACGTAGATTAATAGTTTTATTCTATGTATTTTTGGTATATTTTATATCAGTTGCATACCAAGTGTTTGATAAAATGTCTAAATGAAATCTTCTTTTTTTGTTTCAATGTGTTTTCGATATATTTTATCATGTAATCTATGTATAATATATGATATTTGACATTTTACACGACATTATACATAGATTGCATGACATTCTACGCAGATTGCATGACATTCTACGTAGATTGCATGTCATTCGACATAGATTGCATGACATTTTACGTATATTGTACATAAAATATGTTCGTCGATACTCTACATAGAATATGACAGATTCATTTTCAATGTTTTATAATGAAGATTATTTGTAAAATATTAGATATATATGAATGTAATAGTTATTAGATGTTTTACATGATAATCTACGTAGATTACATGATAATCTACGTAGATTTCTATATAAAATACGTTATTTTTTTAGCAATTAAATAATTTTCTATATAGAAAAAATAATTTTTTTTATAAAACACGTTTTTATACTTTAAAAATCAATTATAATGAAAGAAAAATAAAATGAAAATGGAAAAAAGTAAGAGAGAGAAAGAGAAAAAACATATTTTTTTTCTTCCAAAAATATCATTTTCACACATTTTCAATATTCTCCACCATCAAAGTTCAAAATAATTACAAAATTGTCATGCAATATATCAACCATTGATTATCATTAATCCAAAGGCCATAAAAAGTTCTTAGGTTCCCACATTTTTTATGGTTCTTAGAAGAACCCTCCCCTATATATATATATATATATATATATATATATATATATATATATATATATATATATATATATATATATATATATATATGTGTGTGTGTGTGTGTGTGTGTGTGTGTGTGTGTGTATATATATATATATATATGTATATTTATTAATTTATATATTTTAATTTTAGTTTTTTTCTAATTGTATAAACATCATATGTTCAATGTAATTTTAATTTAATAAAATATATTATTTAACGTGTAATTCATTCTAATTTATTATTTCATAAAGTTAATATTCATATAATTTACAAATGTTCAATTAGTCATTAAACATAACAAAGACTACATACAAAGTGATAACAAAATTTAACAAGTTATTTTAATTTATACATATAATATGTCAAATTTTTATATTTTGTTCAATTTAAGTATTTAACTACCTTTAAACATATGCAGTTTATATAGATATAAAAAAAATTTAGTTTAAAAAAATTTATATATTTCACTAAAACGTTATATATATATATATATATATATATATATATATATACACACACTGTAACACCCTCAAACTAATCCACAATGCCACATAAATACCACCTCGGCAACGATATAATATAATAATCCCTATACTATTCCCAATACATACATGCAGAAACCCGATAGTTTTAAAACTTTAATCACATAAATAAGTCACGGAAGTCCCTGAATATATTACCCGCTATCCGAAGTACGCATAAACATTCCCAAAATATGACTACCTTTAGCACAGGCAGCTAGTTCCTTGATAAATGTCACAGTAACCCTACTTGGGTCCAGCAGGCCTACTAAATCTCTGATCACCTGAGACACACACACACAACAACACACACTGGGTCAGCTAACGCTGGTGAGAATGCAAGGGTTAGTGTACGATTATAAATCTCAATAAAAAGTAAGCTCAATAATAAAACGTTCAGCGTTCTCTACTGAACAAGTATATGAGATCCCACATGATGCTCAACTCGCGTGGATAGGCCCACGTGCCAAAATCCCTAGACCGCACAAAGCAGTCGTCAGGAACTCAAAAGGGAATTGGGAGCGACCCAACCCCTGCCCAGCCGTACGGTTTAATATCTCAACAGCTCAAGTGTCCCAAATCTCATATATAAAACACATTTCTCAATAAAGCACAGTAATACATGCATGATAATATCTCAATAAAAACTCGTAAGAAAACTCATGATATCTCGTAAAAAGCTCAGTAAAAGATCATGCAAGTATTAATAAATAATCGTACAAGTATCTCAAGAAAAACATGCAAACTCACCTGCTCAGCTAGCTATACTAAGTCTCGGTTCCCTGCCCGTCCTCAACCCTATCAACTCGAGACCCTGGAATCACAACACAATGACTCTATATCACAATCACAATCACAGCTCAAGTTCTCAATCACAACCCAACAGCTCTATACACGATTTCTCAATAACTCAACAACTCTAACACAATACTCAGATAACTCGCTCAAACCCAGATACCCAACTACCAAACTACACAACCCGAATACTCGAACACAAGATCCCAACCAACTCACACAGCTCGAACATTCAAACACGCGATCCCAACCAACTCACACAATCCCAGATACCCAAAAGACGCATTCTCAATATTACAATCTCAACCCAACAGCTTTATATACAATTCCCAATAACTCATGAGACCCTAAAGACCCAAACATATGATCCACAGAACCCGAAAACCTGACCCGAAACCCTAGCCGCATCGCGGCCGAACTCAACCAATCGCGGCCGCACTGACCCTATCGCGGTCGCGGCCGCGCTGACCTCAAACTCGGCCGAGCTCACATCGCGGTCCGAGCTCGGGCTCAAACCGCCTGCGATCATCTCAAGAACATCGCGGCCCGCGATCAAGGGATCGCGGTCGCGCTCACGGACGAACAGTAGCAGTTATGCTCTGTTTTCTGGACAGCCAGGGGATTTCTCCCCAACTCGATTTCCAGCTTGATTTTAATCACGAATACATACTCGAATTTACTCAGGACAACATATAAACTCAATTCAATTACTTATTCACAATCCACAACAATTAATCCGCGAATTCAACTCGAAATTACCTCTAATATGCAACTAAGAAGATGAAGGAAGAATTGGTAGCTTGAATCACAAATTGGAGCTTCAATCTCTGATTGCAGGAGCTGGAATTCACTAATACACACATATACTCTCTTAAACTCTGATTTTGGAAGATGGAATAATGAAACCACAAGCAAGGAGCTCACAAATATATACGTTTTCGGCTTAAACCCGGTCCGACACCCAATATCCGAACCCGCTATCACAAAATACAAACTTTATATCACCGGGTCTTAATTTAACTAATAATTCCCAAAATTATAATCTTTTATTAAAACTTAATCCCGACACCCGGTTAACCCAAAATCTTATCACGTGACACTTCCACGTAAAACTCAATAATTGGCCCAACTCATTTATAATATTATAATCAACCCAATCACATAATTCCACGTCCCCGTCCCAAAAGTGGGATGTTACAAGTCTCCCCTCCTTATAAAGATTCTGTCCTCAGAATCTAGCTCAACACTAATAACCGAAAACACATTACTTATCTCTAAGCCAAACCTACAATCTGACACTGCCTCAAACACAAGCAACCACTTTACCTCTTTACATCAGCACGCCTTCCCAACCCTACAACAAGACTCACATTACAACACAAAGAAATCCTCTGAGCTTCTATCAACGTTCACATCAAAACTCTATTTAACTAATCCTTTAACCCTATGAGGCACTCCCCTATTCCTCAACCCATACAACCAACACGGACTAACACGTCAACATCGTCACGGATCTCACAATGCGCGAGAATGTCTCTATGAATCATCTCTAACTCCTCAACTAAGCCCAAGAAACACTAAACTCAAACACGGACGTAACCAACTCCAATTCCCAATAACCTCAATTCTTACTGGACCCCTTCTCATCCCTTCTTTACTCGTCATCGCTCACTCTAAAACTGCCCCTTTCACGGCCAAAAACTCATACCTCAAGAACTCCACACATAACCTCTCTCGCCAAAAGGTACTCAAAACCTCCCTCAAACACTGGTTATAGTTCTCACTGCTCTTCGAATAGCTCGAATGGCCTCGGAAAGTACCATCACAAGACGATCAACATCAATCTATACCGCTACACATCAACCCTCAACCAGGGATAACGGTTCCTCGTCATTACTCTATTAATCTCCCTATAGCCTCCACATTTCTACATCAAAACTACTAATCCTCATAAGCATCAGATTTACTGAAACTTAATGACCACAATTCTCTATTGCACCATCACTCTAAACTCTATTCACTGATGTGGCTCTACTATCTACTCACTTGACAGTCACAAAGTAGATAACTCAGATGAAAACACAGAGTTAATCACAGAAACACGTCAACACTTATTCTGATCCACTAATATAAAAGATATTCCCATCCACTCATAACATCATAAAGAACCTCCATCAAGTCACTAAACGCAAAATCACAGATGTGGACAAACACACACTATGGAACAATCCACGGGAGTCTCACTATAAAGCCCATGGTGATATCATACCACTTTCACTCTGGAACCTCTAATGGCTGAAGTCTACCATGTAGCTTCTATTGCTCATTCTTAACTCTCAACACGTTATACACGCCTCTATCCACTTTCCCACATCCCTCTTCATCCCTGGCCACCAACGAAGAACTCGCAGATCTAGGTACATCTTCGTGTTACCTGAATGGATCGACAATATAGACTCATGGGAATCATCTAGAATTAGCTATCTCAATTTCCCTACCCGAAGGACCCATACTTGACCGCGAAGGGTCATCAATCCTTGATCATCCCCATTCAATAACTCTGACTGACCAACTAACCTCTCTCTTTACACATTTTCGCCTTTCAGCCCCTCCTCCTGAGCTAACCGCAGATCATCAATCAAGGTCGACATGACCTCTAATCGAGAAGTACTCCATTATCAGAAGGATCAATCCACTAACATATCACAAACACATTCACAATGATTACCTATATAGGTTGAAAGCCCAATAACTCAGCTTGCCACAATGTATATATTCTTCACATTCACACATATACTAAAACATCACAGTCCCATACATAACAACTCTGCCCCCATATCATTAAATCCCATAGTCACAAACATAAAGAAGTAGTCACACGCCATAGAACACATACACTTATCACAGATATAGCTCAACAGCTCACTACACAACTGACACATATTCAAAGCAAGCTCAAAAGGAACACCCGAAATCACATCAACAACATCCCGCATTTCCTCCTCAATCACTTAAAAAAGCCTGACCCCGTACTCAAATATCATAATAATCGGGTAACGATGGTTCTACTATGGCTCTACTAGAATTCTCACCCTACACCGCTGGTCTCGGCTCTAGACGGACTCGCACCCTATTCCCCGGCCTCCCACAACATAGCACAACAGCTCATGAATAATACACATGGCGGCAGTATATTCTCGCTGACCGCACCAATAACATCTGCACACACACATGGCCCACTATGACAACGGCGACATCTCCAAATTGAAGGAACATAGCCTCAATAAACGTACTAGATGCAACATTATGTGGCTCCCCCTCCTCTTTAGCTATAGCCTGAGACAAAAACTCTACCTCTGACCCTAGGTACTCCATCTCCTCCCCGAGGCGTAATTGACAACTCTGACGCCCCGACCTCACTCGAACTCGCCCCCGGAAATCCCATCCCTAGACTCGGACAATCTCATGATATATGCTCCAGCTTCCCACATCGGAAGCACAATGACTCCTATGACGAACATGCAACAGCAGTGTGACCAAACTGGCCACAATGAAAACATCTCAGGTGCTCCGGGGCACACGGCCCTACATGGCGGTGACGACACCGCTGACAATCTCTTACTCCAAACACCAAGCTCTAAACTCTGCTACCCGAATCCCTAGATCCTCTATCATCACTTCCCTAACCCTGGCCCTGACTCTGACTCAATCTCTAGCCTTGCCCCAATTGTCTCTGACCTTGATCCCGACCTCGACTCTAACTCTGACTAATCTCAGACCTCCTCCCATCTCAACCCTGATCTCATTGATTCCCTAGACTCTGGCCTCTCTGCTCAAAGCATCCATTCTGTCGACTTTCTCGGCATCCCCTTGGTAACCCTGCACTTTACCCCGGGTCCAATGACTCAATCCGCTGTCTCTGGGAAGCCGGCTGTTCTCTCTGCCTCTCCACCTCCCTCTCTCTACATCCCGCACACTCCACAACCGATGCAAAAGTGGGGTCACGCAACATCCCCACAATTTCCCTAATATCATATCTCAAACTCTCAATAACCATACTAACCGTCCGCTCAATAGCCACCTGATGTGGCACAACCCGATTAAACACATTAATATACTTCTAGACTAACATGGATTCTTATTACAAGAAGATAAACTCATACTCCAACTCTTACCTCGCACCCTAGGGGCAACACTATAGTTCAAACTCCACTCGGAACTCCTCCCATGTCATCAAGTACGCATCATCAATTCCTCAAGCACTCTCCACAGAATCTCACCATCGCAACGCTCTGCCCTTAAGCAAATAAGACGCATCACTTACTCTATCAACTCGATCTACATACACTATCCAAAAAGCAACTCTAACCTCTCACAACCAATCCAGTGCCTTCAAGGCACCGGTACCTCCAAAGAACTCAAAAATATGACCCGACATAAAGTCCTTAAGGACCCCCACGATAGCTGGCTAGAAGAAGCACCAGCCCCTGATCTCTGGCCTCCCTCCGGCGGAGGCACCACTCCCCAATCCCAACCCGATCACTGCACCGGAAAACGCTCATCCAATATCGGACTCAATACCGAACACAACTCAAACTTACACACAAACTCATCACCCCTAAAATCATAACCCTGAGGCCTGCTGTCCTCATAATCCATAACTAACCCGCTCATTAAGAACAACAACACATATTAACTCTACACCCTACTCGTTTATCACTTAGTATTCTACTTCGGATTACAATCCAAGGATCTAAACTCTGTGGTTTAAGCTTAAGCATCCACTAGATACTTAATCTCTTAAACCTAGGCTCTGATACCAAGCTTGTAACACCCTCAAACTAATCCACAATGCCACATAAATACCACCTCGGCAACGATATAATATAATAATCCCTATACTATTCCCAATACATACATGCAGAAACCCGATAGTTTTAAAACTTTAATCACATAAATAAGTCACGGAAGTCCCTGAATATATTACCCGCTATCCGAAGTACGCATAAACATTCCCAAAATATGACTACCTTTAGCACAGGCAGCTAGTTCCTTGATAAATGTCACAGTAACCCTACTTGGGTCCAGCAGGCCTACTAAATCTCTGATCACCTGAGACACACACACACAACAACACACACTGGGTCAGCTAACGCTGGTGAGAATGCAAGGGTTAGTGTACGATTATAAATCTCAATAAAAAGTAAGCTCAATAATAAAACGTTCAGCGTTCTCTACTGAACAAGTATATGAGATCCCACATGATGCTCAACTCGCGTGGATAGGCCCACGTGCCAAAATCCCTAGACCGCACAAAGCAGTCGTCAGGAACTCAAAAGGGAATTGGGAGCGACCCAACCCCTGCCCAGCCGTACGGTTTAATATCTCAACAGCTCAAGTGTCCCAAATCTCATATATAAAACACATTTCTCAATAAAGCACAGTAATACATGCATGATAATATCTCAATAAAAACTCGTAAGAAAACTCATGATATCTCGTAAAAAGCTCAGTAAAAGATCATGCAAGTATTAATAAATAATCGTACAAGTATCTCAAGAAAAACATGCAAACTCACCTGCTCAGCTAGCTATACTAAGTCTCGGTTCCCTGCCCGTCCTCAACCCTATCAACTCGAGACCCTGGAATCACAACACAATGACTCTATATCACAATCACAATCACAGCTCAAGTTCTCAATCACAACCCAACAGCTCTATACACGATTTCTCAATAACTCAACAACTCTAACACAATACTCAGATAACTCGCTCAAACCCAGATACCCAACTACCAAACTACACAACCCGAATACTCGAACACAAGATCCCAACCAACTCACACAGCTCGAACATTCAAACACGCGATCCCAACCAACTCACACAATCCCAGATACCCAAAAGACGCATTCTCAATATTACAATCTCAACCCAACAGCTTTATATACAATTCCCAATAACTCATGAGACCCTAAAGACCCAAACATATGATCCACAGAACCCGAAAACCTGACCCGAAACCCTAGCCGCATCGCGGCCGAACTCAACCAATCGCGGCCGCACTGACCCTATCGCGGTCGCGGCCGCGCTGACCTCAAACTCGGCCGAGCTCACATCGCGGTCCGAGCTCGGGCTCAAACCGCCTGCGATCATCTCAAGAACATCGCGGCCCGCGATCAAGGGATCGCGGTCGCGCTCACGGACGAACAGTAGCAGTTATGCTCTGTTTTCTGGACAGCCAGGGGATTTCTCCCCAACTCGATTTCCAGCTTGATTTTAATCACGAATACATACTCGAATTTACTCAGGACAACATATAAACTCAATTCAATTACTTATTCACAATCCACAACAATTAATCCGCGAATTCAACTCGAAATTACCTCTAATATGCAACTAAGAAGATGAAGGAAGAATTGGTAGCTTGAATCACAAATTGGAGCTTCAATCTCTGATTGCAGGAGCTGGAATTCACTAATACACACATATACTCTCTTAAACTCTGATTTTGGAAGATGGAATAATGAAACCACAAGCAAGGAGCTCACAAATATATACGTTTTCGGCTTAAACCCGGTCCGACACCCAATATCCGAACCCGCTATCACAAAATACAAACTTTATATCACCGGGTCTTAATTTAACTAATAATTCCCAAAATTATAATCTTTTATTAAAACTTAATCCCGACACCCGGTTAACCCAAAATCTTATCACGTGACACTTCCACGTAAAACTCAATAATTGGCCCAACTCATTTATAATATTATAATCAACCCAATCACATAATTCCACGTCCCCGTCCCAAAAGTGGGATGTTACACACACACACACATATACATAATCAAAACATATTCACTTAACAATAAATTAAAGATACGTAGTATTTAACTATTTATATGAGTAATATATAAATTTGATAAAATAAATTTTATATATAAATAATTATATTTTTTTTAAAAAGAAAGGTAATAAAAATTATTAAAAATAAAATTTTTAACTTAATTGCAATATTAATAATAATAAAACTTATTAATATACAAATATATATATATATATATATATATATATATATATATATATATATATATATAAAAGTTATTTTAATTAAATTCTTGTAATAATTAATAAAAAAGAATGTACAAAATAAATAATAATAATAATCAACATACTAAAAATAATAATATTTTAGTTAAACTGTAACAACAAGAAAATAGCTAAATTTTAAATAAATAGCAATAGGATAAAAGTAATTAAAATAATATAAAAAAAGAAAGTAATAGTCAAGGACCAAAATTGAAAAACAAAGTTAAAAGGACAAAATGGTCATTTTTATAAAAATGACTGGTTAAAGGACTAAAAACATAACAAAAAGCTAACCACGTGTACTAAAATTGTAATTTTGATGTGAAAAGGATCGTAACCATAATTTATATATAACCACAGGGACGAAAATTGTAATTTACCCTAAATTGAATCTATTACTCACAGTGACTTTACTGTTTTGCTTATTGACAATAAGTTTATCACTACCTTAATAATTCAATGGGTAACTTTCGTTATGATTTTAGCTCAATTCAGGCTCTAAATGCTTTCAACTCTACTTGATGCGTACTCTAATACCGAGTTTTTTTTAACACAACTTAACAAGAAAAAGTTAAGGAAAAAGAGAGAAACTAAAAAGAAACTAAAAAGCTGTTGTGTTCTTTAAACTTTTAAACGAAACAAAGAAAAAAAAATTAGAAGGAAAAAATGGTGAAAAACTCTCTTTCTAAAAGTGAGAAGAAATGGAAAGAAACAAAGGAATAAAAAAAATTGTGTACTTTTAAAAACCTATTTTTTATTTTTTATTTCTTTCCTTTATGTTCCTTTCTTTCATCTTCTTTCTCATTCCATGCGATGAAGCTTTGACGTGTTTAGCATTTAGATGATTTTACTTGAGCCTTTGTAAGCATCCTATAGAGCTTTGATGATAACAGAAAACCATTGAACTTGAATCATAGGCAATGATACACGTAGCCAATACTAAGCTAAACTTTGGTAATGATATTTTATTTTAATTAAATAAAATATTAATTTAATTAGTTATATATGATATTTAATTAAGTTATACAAACAAAATTAAATTAGTATAATTTTAGACTTTAATTAATTAAACTGAATAATTATTTTTATGTAACTAAATGATTTTAGTATTTTGATTAAATAAAATATTAGTTTAACTTAGAAAATCTAATTTCAAACTGCCTCTTAAATTTAAACTTGAGAGGTTTTAATCTCTTAAATTTGAATGATAAACAATAACTTTTTAGTTAAGATTAGAATCCACTTATTTATTATAATGTGAATAAATAAATTAAAATCAATTAAGATTCAAAATTTAAAATTTCAACCAAATTAAGATTAAGATTATCTAAACAAACACAAACTTTATTAAATAAATGTAAATTAATGTCATATCAGCAAACTGAATTTACAAATATCAAAATCTGTCATTTGTGATGAAACAAATATTTGACATTTGTTTCACATTTAATAGTAAAACAGCTTAAAAATATCTAAATTATAGAATTTGATCTAGAAAATTCATAGGGATAAAGTCGTACAATAGCTATATACTTTTTAAGGTGTATCGATATAGTGCGTGTACTTTTTATATTGTTAATATGATACATTTATTTTTTTATAGCCGGTTTTTTCGTCTAGCTTTGCGCAGTTGTGGGAGAATCTTCGGTACAAACTTGTTCACCGTTGGATCTGCGTGAAATTTGAGGAGAAGCTTCACAACACATAGTTCTTCGATCTGGACGGTGGAGATCTTCATTGGAGATTTTTACAGAGGTCTGTAGGTGTTTGAAGTTGGTGGTGCTATGTGATTTCTCCTACCATGTAATCACAAGGACGAGAGAGTGTATTTGATGCTTCAATTATGAAATTTTGAACATTGATAAAAAGGAAAATTCCACTCTTAACAGGTATAGCCAGTAACCGGTTACGAAAGGTATCATATTCGTATGAAAAAATGTAGTACACGTATCAAATGTGAACGATTCATAAAGTACACGTGTAATATGAATAATTAAAATAGTACACGTACCATATCGATACATTTTAAAACGTACACAACTATTCTACGGCGTTAACCCAAATTCATACATCAAGGTGCTGTTTGATGTCTTTTATGAAGGCTCTCTTATCACCTCTAATCTCTTATTCGATAAGAAATTGATGCGATAAGAGTGTTTGATGGTGATGAGTGATAAGTTGCTACATTGCCTCTTTATCAGTTATAACTCTCTCTAACCTCTTATCGTGTCTCCCTCTTCCTAAACATGCACCTACCTTCATCCTCCAACCATCATTCTGCCACCCAAAGCCGTTCCATTGATTTTTTGGGCCCAGACGAAAACGTATAAGAGGGCCCTACACATACATACATGCATAAATATACGCACACATACATATACACACATGCACGATTGCACGCACACATGTGTATACAAACATACTTTTTTTTTTCGTCCAAAAGTTCAAAAAATCAATTGTACTTTATTTACATTGAAAATTTATGAAATTAGAGGCCCTATGAAATTTTGGGTTCTAGGCATTCGCCCCTTTTGGGCCCCTCAGGGCCGGCCCTGCTGCCACCGCTCAACCACAACCACCACCCTCTGCTGCTATTTTCGGCCACACCTTCTCCTCTTCAGCTTCTCAACTACGATTACGACAACGTCACTTGTACGTCTCAGCCACACCCACCACACCACGCCATTGCTTTGTCGACCTTTTCTTCACTTCCCCCTTTTAAAGTTGCTACATATCAGATACGAGTCAATGACCACCAGATCACAAGTGCCATTGCTACCACTTTTGCTTTGATCAGCCCATTTTTCTGCCGTTGCTTCTCCGCCGATTTTCTTGGTTTTGAATTTTAAGTTTCCCGATTTGTTTGAATCTTCGACTCTTGTTTTTGACCTTTTACTCTTAGATCTATATCATATGGAATTTGTTTGAGTATTGAATTGTGAGGCAATGTCATGGGGTATGCGGAGGATCAATGGCTAATGTTTTTGGATTTGGTTGAGCTCAAATAGTGTTAATAGAGGATTAGAAGATTACAAAGGGGTTGTGTTCTTTTTTGTTTTTGTTTTTTTGTTATGGATTGATAAAACTATTGTCATGGAGTATGTGGATGTTATCACTTAGAAGAATGTGTAGCAAGAAAGTTTTCAAGAAGTTTGCTTTAATTATTATATTTCAATTAAATGTAATTAATGAAAATAACACAATTAGATATTTATTAGTCTTATTAAATTTTTTTTTTTATCAAACTTAAAGTTTATATTTTATCGATAAGAAATGAAAAGAAAGATAAGTGTGCGTTTATCAAGCGAAAAATCTTCTGTTTGAATTTTTAATTAAAATGAAAGTATGATGATTTTTAAGAAAACACATTTTAGAAATGAGAATGTGTTTGGACGTGATATGAATATTTTTTGCGTTTTCATTTTTCACTCCATATATGACATAGATTTGAGTGATTAGATTGAAAACAAAATGTGGTTATGTGAAAACCTTGAAACTGTTTTTTCAAGTTTATTTATAAATTCGAAAGCTAAAAACTGAAACCATAAAAAAACAATGGATCTAAACGCGTATTCCAAAAACCATTGTTTTCAACGAAAACGGGTTAACATAACGGGCCCCAGTTTTTGTGTCTTTATGTATAAAATTAACCAAACTATCATCCCAATTGCACCAGCCCATTAGTCGGATAAAGCCCAAATCCTCAATAAACCCTATCTGTGGCGATTTCAACTGCTTGTGTGCTTGCCATCGTCGTCGCTGTTTGCCGGAATTCCGCTACTTATCGGTCCATACTGCTCGATTTTCTATCCCCACTGCTCAATCGTCGATCGCGGGCTGCCGTCGATCGTTTGTACTCGCTGTCGGAAGCGTACCACATTACTCGGAGGTTGTCGCCTTCTTTCTCGATCTCTCTTAGTCAATCACACAAACACAAACACATCAAAGTAGCTGCTAGTTTATTTGTTGCCGTCTTCCGCCATTGATATAGTTTACGTATGTCGTTTTTTCGTTATTGAATTTGAAGCACTGAATGAATTTGACTACGGAATCTATATTTGTAAATTTGTTGAATTTTCAATACCGGTACTTGATTTTGTCGTATATGTTGTAATTTGAATGATTGATTATTGTTATTTGATTCGTGTCTTGTTTGAGTATCATATTGATTAATACTGTTCTGCTGCTCGACTAGGGAATGGGAAAGAAGCGAAAAGAGCGTGAAGCCCATTCTGACGATGATGATGCAGGGAAAACGCGTACGAAGAGAACGGATATTGATAAATTGGGTGGAATGCCGCAGTTGCTACCATCAATGATAAAAAACAAAGAGAAAAGATCGGCTGTATACGCCATGATAAAGCACGAGAAGAAAGTAGAGAAGCGAAAGAATGCTAAGGCTCGAGAAGCTTTGGAGAGCAGAGCTATTGAGCTTGGAGAGGAGGTCTATTATATCCCTAATCATACTGCGTTTCACTTTCTTCTATGTGTCTTCTAATTTGCTTTTGATGACACTGTAGTTTGCATTTACATTGATTTTTAACTATGCAGCTTCCTCCAAAGAAGATTCCCCGTACAATTGAAAATACTAGGGAGGCTGACGAAACTGTATGCAAGCCTGATGATGAAGAGGTTTGCTACTGCATCTACTTCTTTTCCTATCTGCAAAAAGCATATACTTACTACATTCCTCGGGTACTTTTGTATTACTGTATAAGCATTTGTTCTTGATGTTTCATGTATAAATCTGCAGCTTTTTGCTGGTAATGATGCTGACGAGTTTAGTGCAATTTTGAACCGTGAACATACTCCAAAAATACTGATGACGACTTGTCGCTTCCATTCCACGGTAGGTTTACGTTTTAGTTTCTTGTGTTTGGAGGGGTTGCTCTTGTTAGTTTAAAATGTGGAAGGGTATCCAATTGGATTTGCAAAGTTTATTATTATATAAACCTGATAATGTTGCTGATTAAATTTCCTGTAATCCACCTTAACTATAGAGGGGACCTGCTCTGATCAAGGATTTACTTACTGTGATCCCAAATGCAGAGTACTATAAGAGAGGAACCTATGACTTAAAGAAGGTAAGGACTATGGGCCCATACGCATTCGATCTTTCTCCATTATTTTCTTTAAAAATATATGCTTCTAAGATGCTTGGTCACACTTCCAGATTGTTGAATATGCAAACAACAAAGAATTTACATCTATTGTTGTTGTCCACACCAGCCGTAGAGAACCAGGTTATTTTTCATCTGACATTCAATCAGTGACTTGGTCTTTTAGTTAGTAAATGAAATTTGACTTATTTCATCCTTTTTCTTCTCTTGTTCTTACCAACCTTTGGTTTTTTGTAGATGCTCTCCTGATTATTGGATTGCCTAATGGACCTACTGCTCACTTCAAGCTGTCAAATCTTGTTTTGCACAAGGATCTTAAGGTGAAGAATTCTATCAAATTATGCCTTGTCTCATCAAACTATATTTTTTCTTTTGGAGTATTTTTGCTTCCTTAAATGTGCATATGAAGTCTATACTTAGATCAGCTTTTACATTTTACCATTACATGACTTTAGTATTTAGCAGTGAAATCAATTTGCAAAATGGATATATGTGGAGTTAGAACGGCTAATTCAGTACATACATATTTAGGAGTTTGATTATCAATGAATGACTGAAACTACCGGCCAAGTCAAATATTGCATCTTTTTAAGGATAAATTATAGAGCGCACATCATCTTTTTATGTGATAAGATTTTATTGCAGTTTCAATATCGAACACATTTGGAATGGACTGCATGATTAATTAGTTATTTGTGGCAAAGATTGCAATAGTAAATCCTTTCATGTTTTTAACTAATGTAAGCAAATAGCTGACCTGGCTTAGCTACCCTTGAATGAACGAGACTAAAGGTTGATTGAGTTATGTCTTTGTTTCATTTTTCAGCTTCACATTATGTGGTTAGAACTTAAACCCTGTATGCTATGACACGTAACTAATAATGGACACAACAAAGTGAAGACTGAAGAGTAGTGTGTATGCTGCAACTTTGGTTATGTTAGGAGTGTACTGATTTTGCACTTCCTCTTTTGTGTTTCTGATTAGCTATCTACTCTGCAGTTTGCACACACAGTAAACTCACTAGCATGACCTTAGGTGCACTGATTATAAAGTTCAATCTGACAACCTGATAAGTTGTGGAGACTGATGGTTGCCGAGGAACCAACTGCCATGCAACGCTTTGGCGGGGTTTCTTCATTTCAGTTTTTCTCTATAAATAAGCAGCACTATGTAAATGTAAATCCTAATCCGAATGTAATAAAATAAGACTTGCTAGTGTGGCTGTAAACATAGGTCATTATTGGGCCAAATCTCATTTACACGTGTTATTATCTTTGGTTTCTGTTTCTGCGTTTTACTGTCTCTGTCCGTCGTTTCTCAGCACAATCACCCATGGAAAAGTTTATAGGAACTTGGGAATTAATTATTATATGTTGCTACAAATGTAAATCTACAAGACCCTGGACAAGCATTGGTCTATAGTTTGAATTTTCTTTTGATGAAAGATACGGCTGACTACTTGATAATTTCATTCGAAGTTTATCGACTCTCATGTCTAAGAATTTTGTATTCTGTTTATGTAAATTATACAAGCCATTAAGCCAAGTATGTGTAATTAAGATCCATTAGCGCATGAATGCATAGAAACACATCTTTATAGCTTCTAGTTAGGGATGTAAACGAACTGAACATATAATGAACCATACTAGAACTCAACGAACATGAACATTACTTTCAGTTTGTTTAATGAATGAACACAAATAGGTCTCATTCAAATTCAGTAAAATGTTCTTTAATGTTTGCTCACGGGCCAAGTGCAATTGACATCCACATGGGATTTGCATTAGGAATTTATTTTGAAGAGTATCTATATTAGAATTGGTAAGCTTAATTTCAAATGCAGCCTTGCCATCTAAATTGGCACATCCTAATTTCTAATCCCTCAGACATATCCACCTCGTTCTTGACGGTTGTACGCCTTGTTGCTTATCCTTTTGGTAAATGCCAAATAAGTACTCTTTGTTAGTGTTGTTTTCCATTTTAACAAATGAACACGGACAAGCTTTTGTTTAATGAATGAACAATAACATGAAATCTGTACGTTTTATTATTCAACATTCGTTTATTTGTTTAGTTGAACCCTCTTAAGAAATGAACACACATAGGCCTTGTGTGTGTTTGTTTGGAGCTTTTATGGCCTTCAAATAGTGTTCAAAGATGTTCATACTTAAGTTAGATTAGTAGTAGCTGTAAATACTAAGATGAGGTTGACGCCCTACTGCTTCATGCTTAATGGTTAAAAGACATGACTAAGGACCAAGGTTGTTAAAAGCGAAGGCGCACGTGAGGCGACATGTCTTAATTAGGGACTAAGTCGAGAGGCCTCGAGTGAAACAAGATAGTTAAAAGCTAGGAAATGGTGTATATGATATAGCTTAACATATAACAATAAAATTAAAGTCTAGTATAAAGATATAATAACAAATAAACACAGCCAGATATGGCAAAGATGGTTCTGATGCTGTACCAGCCTCTTGATTCTTGAATTCTTAAATCATTGATCATAAAATAAAGCAATCAACACTATAAACTAGCAGCCACGCTAGAAGAGAACAAGTTGATCGCCCAACGTCTCACTCGCACATCGCCTAGTTGGACCACCTGATCATATCACATTTCCTGAATATTATGTCAGCATCAAGGCCCAACCCTGGAATCGCTTTGCCTTTGCATCTTAGTCGATAGGTGCTCAACTTTAAAAGGTAAAAGGTGAAGCATCTGTAACTAAGGTTCAATACTCATGAATTTAGAGAAACAAATTTATAGGAAAGATCATACAGAAAAAGGGTAAAATAAAAACCCTGAGAAAAAGAATCAATTAAAAAATGGGGGATCACTTGACTGGGCCACATATGAGCAGTATTTTTCACAATTACTGCAGCAAATGAACTTATTAGGTAATACATGATAGCATCTACTGTATCTTTCCTTGTAAGTTGGGGATTCAACATATGCAAGATAAAGTTAGTTAAAATTAAATGAAATGATGATCAGATAAATCATATACGTGCCTATAAAAAAAATGAATTATTCAGCTAACAATCTTTGCATCCATCCTGTGTTGTCCTTTACGTTTATGGTTTTGAAAAAAAGGGTTTATGATGTCCATGTGAGGCCTTCCCTAATAGGGGTGTGCAACGGTCCAAATCAGGACCGGAACCAAAACCGAAAACTTAAGAAATGTGGGAACTGAGAACCACCAGATGGTACTAATACTAGTACTGGGCTTGGTTTGATTTTGGTATGGTCCTGGTTTTTTCCTAACTTTGTTCAAATGTGAGTTTTCATACATCAGATTTCGTGCCTAGCATTTTGTTTTATTTTAACAAATTTTCTAACATCTTATTGCAGAATCATGGAAACCCAACCAACCATAAACCTGAGCTAGTGCTGAACAACTTCACCACACGCCTTGGTCATCGTGTCGGAAGGTTGAAATCTCTCTGCCTAATTTGGACTATTCTTGGTTTCATTTCTCAATCCTTTAAGAATGCTGACCGGTTTTCTGTAGGTTAATACGGTCCCTTTTTCCTCAAGATCCTGAATTTCATGGTCGACGAGTTGTGACTTTCCACAATCAGCGAGATTTTATATTCTTCCGTCATCATCGGTGAGCTCGTTAATCTAAAGTACTACTAAAACCAGTTACTTTGGACGATGTCTTTTAAAGGTGAAAGGACTCATACTTTTGTGTGTAGGTACATTTTTGAAACTAAAGAAATCAAACAGAATGATGCGAAAGTCAAAAACACGGATACTGGAGACGAGACCAACATGAAAGAGAAAATAATTGCTCGTCTGCAGGTATATTTATATAGTTTTAAAGGGGTGAAGAATAACTTTTTATGGTGATCTGTGTGTGTGTGTGTGTGTAATTGACACCTAAGAATTTTTGTTTCTGATAAAAGAAATTGCTGCATCTGGCACTCTGTCTTGCCTCGAATGTCTAATGTAAAAAAAAAAATATTTGACCAACTTTGGAGGCTTGGATCACGTTTCTGTGTAGCGATTGAATTTTATCGATACTCTACAGGAATGTGGACCTCGATTCACCCTAAAATTAATAAGCTTGCAGCATGGAACATTTGATACGAAAGGAGGAGAGTACGAATGGGTTCACAAGGTATGAACAAGATTCACTTGATTTTTCGTTTCATGTATTCGGTTCTTGTTCATGCATCTAACTTGAATTCCTTTTTCTGAACAACAGCCTGAAATGGACACTAGCAGAAGAAGGTTTTTCTTGTGATTTGCATTTTGCTATCGAAACTAAGTTGTTTAGCGATCGGTTGGGGTTGGCCTCGGCCTCGGCCTCTATATTTTGACAATTTTGTTTGCAATTATAAGGTAAACTTGTTATAATTATAGGCATTAATAGTTACTTCTTAAGGCTAATGTTAATGTTATTTTCTTGTGTATCACTTCCATTTTGTAACTTTTCATTTATGAGAATCAAGTTTTGTTGCCTCTATTTTTAATTTTTTTAGTCCACAGATATCCAAAGTTTTGGATTTGGACAGTGAAATTCCATAGTTTCATTATCTGTATATTTGAATATCCGAAGCTTTGATATATTTTTATAAAGTGACTTTTTTTGTTGACAATTTTTTACTTTTATCGACAATTATTTCATAAAATACCCAACATAGGTATTTTATAGGGATTGAGGTTCAATTGAGAACTTTTATGCACTGAGGCACCTTTAGGAACTTTTGTGCACCAAAGAATCAAATAAGGGTGCACTAAGGGTATTCCTGGAATATTGAATGTGTAAAATTATATATATGTAATTAATTATAATAGGTAAATTAGAATTAAATAAGGAATAAATATTCAAAAAAAGTAACCAACTCCTCATAACTCTCTCTTTCTTTATCTATCTATCTCTCTCTCTCTCTCTCTCTCTCTCTCTCTCTCTCTCTCTCTCTCTCTCTCTCCCCCCCCTCACCATATCCACCACCATCACCGTCACCTTTGTTGTAATCACCTCTCCACCGTATCTCTCTTTCTCTCTCTCTCTCCACCGTATGCATCGAGGAACCCCGCCAACCACTACCGCCACCGCCGCGATGATCATGAACATGATGAACAAGAGATGCAACCGATGATGAACAATACGATGAAACACGGTGAACGAAGAAGATGATGATGAACACGTCGATGCATCTATTGGAACAATGATGTTGATGATTAACAACGATGCACCATGATGAACACTATGCATAGATGAACGATGAATACAAAGATGATGAACGATGATGATAAACGATGAATACGAAGATGATGAACGATGATGATAAATGATGAATATGAAGATGATGATTAACAGTGATGCATCACGAATTGTATAGATTTTGTATAGATAAAATCGATATGCATCACGAATTGAACGATTAATATGAAATGCATCAATATTGTCATCATTCTTTTTGAATTTGTGTGACTTTTGTTAAATTTGGAAGTGATCAATTGAATTTATTATAACATTTATTATTTAGTTATTTGTTAAAATATTAAACTTAATGAGGTATGCACAATACCCAAAATGCCCTTTCATGTTTTTTGTAATGCACAAGATGCATAAAATTGTCCAATTAATCATTTAATCTAATTCATATAATTTTTTGATCTAATGGATGATATAGGTACTTTTGTACCTCGATGCACAAAAGTTCTCAATTGAACCTCCCTCATTTTATAGGTATATGTTTTGATGGTGATGTTTTCTTTATATGTGATTAGACATGAATTTGTATTAAAGATGTTCGAATATTTGAATTTATTTTTAAGAGATCTTAATAATATTTGAATTTTGAATGGTTTGATAACGAAAATTTTGGGCATCTGATTATAAACATTTCTAATGAATAAAAATTTTGATTTCTGGATTATTTAGGTCCCGTTTATTTTGATGTCTTTAGAACTTAGTTTTGTCTAAAATCTCAAGGGGGCGTTTGGTTCGCAGATTTTTTTATCTGAGATTTGCATTTTGTCAAATGATTTGCATTATGGAGCGTTTGCATTTGTCAGGATTTTGTCAAAGATTCTGCATTATCTTATAGAAAAAATTTGCTAATATGAAAAATGTAAGGTAACTGGAATTTAAAATCCCAGGGGGAGGCTGAGTTTTTAAGTAACAAAGAAGGAAGAGATTTATGAAATCCTGAGATTTTAAATCCTTACTGAAATCTGCAAACAAAACACAGTATTTTAAATGCAAATCTTAGGAAATCCGCAAACCAAACGCCCCCTAAGGTTTTAGGTTGAGCATTTTTTGTAATCAATCAAATTTTTATTCTTGTAAAGAATTAAATTTCATCCGAAGATATTATATTTTCCTTTACTTTGAAATTTTATTTTGAAGGAATCTAATTTTTTTTATTAATTGAATCAAACACATACATAAATTGGTTGTAATTGGATTATTTTCTTCCCAGAATTCCAGCCAATCAAACACCACATAATGGATTTCATTTGAAGTTTCTAACACACTTGATTATCATGTTCATCCACAACTGCATCTACAACTTCTTCAACATCATAATCAAGTGTGTGATCGTTACGTTTCTTCTTCTTCTTCCTAAACTCAGCTAACTCACCATTTCCTTCGAATAGGTTAGATCGTCTCAAAATCATCATTGTCATTATTTGTAGTTCATTCTCACTATGACCATCATTATTTGAAGTTTCCATAATGTTCATTATCCTCATATGCAATGTTTACATGTTCATGTTCAATTCTATTTCTTCAATCACCAAAACTCAAATTGATCTTCACCAACAAACCCACATAGAACCTCCTCAAAACTGGTTATGTCTTGTTAACGTAAACCAATCATTTTTCTTTTCAGTTTTCAATTTATAGTTTTTTAAAAAAAACAAGAGTTTCTTTAAAAAGTGAAAATTTGTTTAGATGATAAAATTTTTAGTTTAAAAAAATGAGATGGGTGATAGAAGAGTAAGAAAATAATATAAATATAAGGTGGGTGATTAACAAGTAAGAGAGAGAAAGAGAGTATAGAAAGTAAATATTGGGTAGGTGATTAGTAAAAGTAAGAGAGAGTATAAAAAATAGTATTTTAAAAGATGAAAATTTAAAAAATTATTGTTAAATAAACAAATTTTCATTTTTTTGAGAAGTGAAATGAAAACACAACCTGTCGAGATTTATATGATTGGAGTTCTTAATCCAAGTTCAAAAGCTATTTCTTTGGAGACATGCCAATCCCATCTAACTAATGACATCAAAGCAAAGGGTGTAAGCATTAACAAACATTAATTACTCAAAAGCAATAATTATAACAATTAGTCAATTAGAAAAGATTAAGAACTCCAATTATATACGTTTGGAAGAACATAGTGTATACAAACTACATGGAAATCAAAGCCTCACAGTTTCCAAGTTAAATTCGAGAACCCACTGAAATTAGCTTTAAATAAAACTTTAACAAATTATATTGGAGTTTTCCATACTAAACTTTTCACTTTGTGTATGTTCCCACATGAAAAAATGATGTTAAATAAAATTGGATTCCTTAACACATTAATATCTTTCGTGGATGCTGTGCTGTGCAAGTAAAATAATGAGTCATGTTTTAAAAGGAACTAGTTTATTAACTCGTATATTACACGAAAAACTTTAATAAATTTGTTTCTTAAAACTGTATAAACTAAAATTTAATATTCAAACTATTAATCTAATCATATTTAAATAAAATTTAATATATCTTATTATGATTAATTTCTGTATGAATCATTTAAACAAAAAAAAAAAAACTAATCATTAATAAACTTTAAGTTTATTACTAGTATTATTGTTATTATTATAATTAGGGTTTATTATGAAAAATAAAGTAACATGTTTTCATGTTTTTTGCGTTTTCGTCCCTCAATGTTATTTTTTTTATAAAAAAACCTTAAGTTATTTTTTTCATTTTTGGTTTAGTGAAATTTGGACATTAGACCTCGGTTGTAATTTGTGAAACGGGTTTTAAAAACCTGAAAAACCGGATTCCAATGTCTAAATTCACTAAACCAAAAAGAAAAAAATAACTTGAGGACTTTTATGGAAAAAAATAACATGGAGGGACGAAAACACAAAAAACATGAAAACATGTTGGTTTTTGTCATAATTCAAAAAAAATCTTTAAATATTGTAGGGATTTTATGAGATTTAAATATTTAACCATAATCTTATCTTAATTTGATTTAAAAAATTGTAATTTAATCTTGAAATACTAATTAACATTTGTCATTAGTAGAAGATGCTACTTTCATCATGAGACGAAAACAGATAATAATTATTTACTCTTTTAACTGTATTTATAGATTAGCAATTCAAGGCCAAAGATTACATAAATTGGTAACAATGATACAAAAGATATATATTACTTTAATTGACAGAAAACATAAAGTATCTTACATTTTCATGTAGTTTATGCTAGTTTTAATTAAAATATGTGTACAGAAAAGAAAGTCTTCATTGATAGAAACGCATTGACCAGCTAGCCAATAATCGACCTAAACACTTAAACATTCTGTGTTTTACTTTGAAAAAATTATCAAGAAAAGTAATATAACATACAAATTTGACAACAACTGTATTGTGTAACAAAATTTTAAACTGAGAAAGATAACGTAAATTTCTGTTTTGCCATAGCAATAACATTAAAGTCAGATTTTAGGTTAAGAAGGATAATCAAATGTTATTTTTTTTAACAAAAAATGATTATAAAAATTAAAATTTTCTCTTCTTAGTTGGCAATCAATACATTTTTTTTTGTCAAAATTGAATCTTATATTACCTTTATTGGCCTAAAAATTTTTACAATACATTTATTTATTTGATATTACATTTCTTGATAATTTTTCCATTTACTAATCTAGTCCATACCCACAACACAAATGTCACAAACATGAACATGTGACGAACATAACACAACGACCGTCCAAAACACAAACACGTTATATCCATACAATAAACTTCAAAACATTACAATGATTCCAAGCCATCATCTTTCTAGACAAAGTCGCATGAGCCTCGAGTTTTGGTTATTTCTTTTCCTTTGTCTTCCCTTGATCGTGGGCTCGGATATTATTTCATTTCGACCTGGAAATGATAAGAAATTAATGTGGGAGTCACATATCACAAATAACAAACAAACGCTCTAAGAAATAAGTTTATAATCGTCAGAAATCTTTCAAAAACAAAATAGCACATGTACAAGAACTTTTAAAAACATCAATCTCTGCAAAATTTGTACAATTGAGTTGGAGATGATTTTTCTTAAAGCGAAACTCCATAGAGTCTGAGGCACCCAATACCGAACCGAACTATGTCTGAATTATCCTAAAAACTCAAGGAGTACATGTTGGAATCTTCTCTACAGTCTACAAATGAGGTCTAGGAGTGTTTGAACTTTGAATCACCAAATGCAGAATGTACGTTCAGTGGCGGATCTAGGAAACCCTTACGTTGGGGGCATAATGTATAGGTGTGTTCATCATTTTCATTACGAGGATCCTTAACTTAAGTTTGAGATCTAGTTCTTCCATTTATAAATTTTCAAGCGGTTCAACTAATTTAGTTGTAACAACTTATCAATTAATTTAACCAACTAAAAGACCCTAATAGTTAAGCTAATAACAACCAAAGGGCTTCTAGCCATAAGGTGACCTCAAGGTTGAGGGTTCGAGTCCCATTGTGGACAAATGTGTAGTTTTAGGAGTAGGGTTAGAGTGTGTGTGTTCTGCTGTTAAAAAAAAAAGTTAATCTAATAACAAACATTCACATTATCACATATATGATTTTAGGGATTCAAAATGTGACTTTAAATGAGCATATGACCACATATGATTTTAACTCATTAAGCATAAACCTTTATCCTAAATCAGTGATGTTAATGCTTGATATAAAACAAAATAACAAGTATATATTATATAATTACATGATTTGTGAGCGATCATAATTCTGTTTCTTGGACCTAAGGTTTATCTAATCTAAACTCTTTTTTTTTATTGGCTGAGGGCCTTCTCCTCTAAGGATTGAGGGCCTCCTCTTAAATGGATTGTGAGATTACAAACACATAGCTTAAAATTACATTAAAATTAAGCAATTGTTACCAAAGCACTAGGAGCCCCTCCCCTCCCCCCTCCCCCCTTGAACATGTGCATCCGCCCCTGCGTACGTTTGTTTTGATGACATTCAATTTCATTGATGACATTCAATTTCAAAAATACAATCAACTACGAGTTGTTTATGGAGTAGATACGTTGTTTGGCATTCGTGACAGCATGTCTCGTAGTAAAATTGGATGGTGATTTTTCAGAAGGGTTTATATCATTAAATAGTAATGTGATAATTCATTTGTAGCACTTAGGTCATTGTACTCTTTTGTACCGTTCAAGTCATTATGCTTTTAGAACCCATACCAAATTGGTCATTATGGATTTTATCGACACTTTTCCAATTTTCTGTCACTTTATACTTGGTGACATTTTAGCGACACTTTATTCATAAAAATGACTAATTGGAACGAATTTGAAGTACGGTGACTTTAACGGGATGAAAAAAAAAGAATGATCCAAAGTGATATAAATGAAAAGGTATGTTGCTATTCATGTTATTAAAAGCGAAGTCGCACTCGAGGCGACATGCCTTGATTAGGGACTAAGTCGAGAGGCGCAAAAAGGCGAGGGCCTGAGCGAAGTGAACCAACTAAAATTTAGAAAATACTTTACATGACAATGTTACCATAAAGACAAAATAAAAGCATATTGTGTAGAATTATAGATATAATATCAAATACACTACCTCAATCCTATTAGTAGTGGCAAACAAAGTAAAATGTTCCAAAAGATTGCATAAGGCAAACCATAAGGCCGAAGTCAACCTTCTAATGGGAAACATTTGATGTTTTCTGGGGGTATAATTGACCATGCAAACTATGTTTTATGTCTTAAAATCCTAATAGATGTTTATGAAACAAGACGCTCGACTCTCACCTAACTTGCCTAGGACTAGTCGTACAAGGCGCTCCTGAACATCTTAAAGGCGCCAAGCCTGAAATGGCCTGACCTGAGGGACTTAGTCGCAGAGGCGCAAGTAATAACATTAAGTTGCTAAATAATGAAATAAACCCTTTTTAGAAAGGCAGGTTTCACCGCTGGTAAAAAAAATTCTTTAAAATAACAAAGCCCATCAAAAGATGATTTTTTCCATGGCTGTTTTCTTGACTTATTGAATAGATTATAAGTGAATAGAGGAGAGTGTGTATCGTCGAGGATTGGATTTTGTTCTTTTGTCACTATTGGTTTTGTCTCGCTTGCTTCTCTACCTCCTATTAGGCTTTTGTGTATGATTTTTTTTTTGTTTGCAGGGAGTTCTTTTTGTGTATTCCAGCTTCTTCTTACTGAATAATTTGTTTCTGGCAACGAAACCTGTCTTCCATAAAAAACCAACCATAATTTTACAGACCTACGTACTTTTAGGGATACCAAACTATATGTCAGGACCGTACTTAATTGTATCTTGAAATTGAACATCATCAAAATAATATTTCATATCACATTTGATGATTTAAATCAGAGATATTCTGAAATGGTGAAGCATACGTAGTTACGTACTCATTGAACATTAGGATGCTTGCTACTTTATGTTTACCCTTGTGGTCACATAGTATACCCTAGGACCTGGGGGCCATGCCCTCCTATAAAATTTCAACCTGAGAGTGATGAATGTATATAAAACCCCGACCTTTTCCGTAATGACCTAAAAGTCCTTAAAATTCATCATCAACTCAGGGTCCTCCAGACATGTCCTAAAACACTTGAAACATTCCCACCTGACAATATTATCCTTGAAAAACTTCAAAAAGTGGCATTTGGTCCCTTCAATATAACATTTTTCCTAGTTGAGCTTGAGCAACCCGGTTAATATCTACCTTCTTAAACTAAGGAACTCAGCCTAGATGCTATCACACGATATTTTCTAAAACAAAATAAAGGTAATTGAGCATACCAGTCACAGGGTGTTACATGATTTGACTTGAATTCTCCTGAAAGCTAATCTGGGGATTGCAGAACCTCAGCAGGCAACCCTTCAAACTTCAGCTGCATCTGTGGTAAATAATCAATTATATCTAGTGACTTGAAAGTAATCGGGACCTCAGTGAACATCGTTTTGCTTGCATGTAAAATACTATATATGGATTTTTTTTAGAGGTCGTTCTATGTTATATGATCCTGTTAGAATGCTCTAAATGACAAAGGAAATAACAAAAATAAATGCAAGTGAGAGAAAATCTAATGTGCTCAACTCATGGTTTGGAGATCGCAAGTTCATCAGTTCAATTTCAAGGATAAAACATTCATTACAACACTTACACAAGATGATGGGTAACATATGCAAACATCATTTCAGCTCTTCAGTTTTGGTTTTTCTCACTTGTAATGAATGTAATGTGTATACTATACTGCAACCATTGATGGTGCAAATATTTCCTCCCAAGATAGACGACACAACATAAGCAAACATAATAGAGAAATCATCTCAAAACAGTTGGTCAACGTTTAAAAACTTCCTGTCCTACCTAAACTGATAAAAATTTAAACCAACCTCTCTATGAACATCCCTGACAAGAGAAAATGTGAGCTCGAAAATATGGACACTGATTCATAAATCTTTTCTGATTAACCCAAAAAATTCTTAGAAAAGTTTGTTTACAGATAGAGAGCTGATAGAAATACCCAGAATCATAATGGCAGAATGTATAAACATATAACATGTGAATAGGAGACCATAACTTTTTTAAGTTGGTTATAAGTTTTAATTAACACACTGGTGATTCCTCGTAAGAACTTATAAGTTCCCATTAACCACATGTTAAAGAGGTATAATTCAGTGTGCCACTTAAAAATATTTCATGAATATTTCTATAAATATTCTGTATGTAAGACAACTAGAGGTTATTCAGTGCCATTGTACTACCTGTTTTTTGTTCATCAACGGGCTCGAGTGCAGAACAGAAAAGTATTCTTCAACGACCCGTACCCACCTGTATAGGAGATAAAAGGAGCATTTGTGATTGTCGTTATTTAATGTTTGTATTAACACATTAACGTTGTGTTAAGAATGTCAGGAAGATAGTAGTAACTCGTCTAATCAAGGCAGCAACAGTTGATTCCATATGAAGCGAGGCAGTTTGGTTATTAAGTCAAAACCTTCCACCCCAACATAAAAACTAAGGGGATAGAGACTTCATTTTCATAGTAAGTTTTGAACCATAATAGGGTTATTGTGTAATTTAATCAATAAAGTTGCATTAGGTCCTATCACATATTTATGATGTCTGGGTTGAAAGAATGACAAAGCAAGGAAATACCACAACTATAGTGGAACGTCCCAAAATGGAAATTATTGCATTTCTCCTGGGACAGAAGGATTAACGGAGAGTAACCATAACACGAAAATATGAGAAGTTAATACAAGAAGATAAACTTTACCATAGGTTCTTTCCAAACAGTCCTTCAAAAAATGCATCGTGTCCTCCATGTTGTGTTGTTGCTAGAACAATATTTTTGTTCTTGCTGGCAATGATTTACATCAAGTCATTCTTAAGGTATCATCCCATTTGAAAAAAAAAAAAATACAAATTCAAAATTCAGCCATTTTGATCAAGTTGTGTTTTCCATTAGCAACGTTAATATTGTAAGGTTGTGGTGACCAACAAGAGTTACAAGAAGCAAACTTAGGTCAATGATGAAAGTCACTAAAATCACAACTCTAGTCCAAACAACACATTTAGCGGTTTTCTATAGAGATTTATAGTGTGTTTGTTGGGGGAATATCAATGCAGTTCCTTTATCACTCACCCTGGTTTGGCTAATATGCTGATATTAGAAACTCTGAGCAGTTAAACAAGATAATATATGTGCCTTAATAATTCGTTGTTCCAAAGGCAGAATCAGGATTCTCCCATTTGCAGTTAGTGACATTATCCCAAAAACTAAGGCATTAAGAAGGATTTTATCAACAATTCCATGATGATGTCATTGGTTTCTCACTTTCTCATACCCATCCTGAACCCTAGATTATATTCAAACTTCTAAGTAGAGAGCATCTTGAGAGCAACAGAAGCTGGATTTGGCTAGGAGGTAACCATATTTTACGATATAATTCATACTCGATAGTAACTTACTTCTCTAATAGCAATATTTTCCAGAGACTTCTTTTGATATAACGTTGCTTGCTATAGAAGCATTACATTTGTAGATCTTGAGAGCCTTTTTATTTATTTTCATTATTTTCTTTAACACAATTGTCATCGACTGTTGAAAGATGATAACATTTTAATAGACCTTAGAACAAGGAAAAATAGTTCTTCATACCGGCACTCATCCCACGGAATGGCTTCATTGGTGCAGACAGGGTCATCCATGGCATTAATGCAGAGAAGTGGAACCATTACATTTGTCACGAAGTGGACACTGCTAGCCCATCTATGAAATGTATCAACAGTCTGGATGAATGGGACAATGCCATTGGTAAATGAGTGCAAAAGGAGCAAAACAAAAGATATATCAGGGACATTACCTCAAAATTTCCAATAACTCGAGCACTATATTTATTGAACTCCCCAACAGAACATGCCTGATAAGAAGATGTATCAAATATTAATGATGCAAAATTGCAAACTGCAGGACTTTCATCTAGGGTTGTTATACACAGATATTAATAGGTAACACATGAATAATACATTAATCTTACAACTCCAGTTTAAGCCATCACGTTACCCCTCTGTTATGTATTTGCGCTGCTGATTCATGACGATACTTGTGTATATTTTGTAATTGTTGGCAACAACCTATTGGCTATTTATCCTTCTACATGGTTGTGTCCAGAAAAAGACAAGTAAATGTTGTCATTTTCATTGTAAAGGCAGAAATGAATGAGATCCCAGTTCAATTGGTAAGCCATCGATCAAGGTCTTAAGCAAGTTAGAAGTTTATTGAGACAATAAGATAGCATTTAGGACAAATGTGCAGCTTCAGCAGAAAAAATGTGGTATCATCATGAGAACAGTGTGGTGTACAATTAACTTCTTCTGCAGACATTGACTAAAAAGTCTAAAATACAATAAAATAGCATAAAGAATTTCACTTATTAGTTTCTAAGGATGTTGTTGAAGATACAACAACTGATATGTGACACCTGAGAAGGATGTCATGGAGTTGAGCATGGAAATAACCCATCTACATTATACAACCTCTGACAAGGAAAAAAAAAATCAAACAATACTATATTTTCTTACCTTTTTTGGTTCTAGATTTTTGAAGAAAATATGAGTTGAATGCACGACTTCGAAGAATTTGGAGAGAGGTTGCACAAAATTACAAAAGCCCATTGTCTCAAAGCATCTGAGTCTTGTATATATTTAACAAGTCCGTCCCACTTATAATTTTAAAATTCAATGTCAGAATTGACAGATTCAAGAAGGGGATTACCTTTTTAATGCCTTCCCAGTCTGCAATGCGAGTATAGACAACCTGGTGCCTATGAAAACTCGAAATAAAATACTTTAGAACAAAACTATCATGTTGGATGGAAGATATTTTAGTACTGGTTTCAGTAAACATCATAAACATCAATATGAGAATTAATGCAACATGGAAGAGGTGATTGGTGAAGACATACAATCTGGCAAAATCTTTTAAGGCATTTGCTAAAACTCTATTATAAATTCTCTGCATAAGCCCTCGGCCGAAGAATCTGTCATTCAACTGCAGAAGGGAGGATAAATGTACTGAGTGTTCATCGCTACATCACCTCAGCATTCACATTTCTAGTATGCTCATCTTGTGTAAATGTTATCTTAGCCCCAATGTTCTTTTGCAAATCACAATAGGTTACTGCCATCCTATAGAGCCAATGAATCAGAATTTTATGGCGCAAGGATAGCAGGATGGGACAACATGGTGTTCTCATTGAATGCTTTTTAGAACACTGCAACAACATCTAAACCTTTTCTTTTGTTAATCACCTACAAATACTATATGTCTATATGAATTAAAAACCTCCATATGGAAGTGTTCAGTGTTCACGTTGTATAGAAAGCTAAAGAAGATAGACTTTTATGTAATAATTTGTATAAGTCGCATTCCTATAATTAGTCCCTTTGAGGTACATCAAACCGAAGGTCAGATAAAATTAAAGAAGCACCAACCAAGAGGTCCCACGGATTACAAACAGAGGCAGCCCCAACAATTGGAACATTAACCCCATCCTCACCAAGATATTTTACCTGCAAGATTAATCATAAATTTTAATCATACAGGACCACCGAATAACATCTCACCAATTTGAAAGTTCACAACAAACTTTTCTGTAGAAATGGCTTAATATATTCATCCAAGATTATTAAAACATATGCATGTAGAACCATGCCAATGCCTACCCAATGCATGAATGATGAATTTATCAATACCGAAATGAGTTACTTTTTGTTGAAAATTTGTTCCTACACTTGCTGAGTGCAAAATTAAACAAGGAAACCCACCATGACTATGTGGTTCTGTCTGTTAACAACCACCATAAAAAAATATAATAATAACAACAAAAAAGGAGGTCCACAGTCATGAAAGAAAATACACACACACACCCCAAAATATATATACCAGAATATTGGCACCAAGGCTAGTTCCAATAGCAAAAAGAGGAGCTTCAGGTTGCTTACGATGAAGGTAGTTCACCACTTCACGTAAATCTTCCGTCCATCCACCATTATAGAAGCAATCAGACTGTGCAAACATACAACAAAGCTCTTAACCAGAAGTAAAGGACAACATTTTCATGTCGGGTTCAACTCATGATAAATGGAATATACATGCACTTATAAAAAAATTGAGAACGATACTCCCTTTACCAAGAGAGAACCATGCTTGTCTTTTGAGAGACAAACGTATATTGAGATTACCAAATTGATATGACCTTTATCTCAAGAAACGGGTTACATCCTAGTGATGGAAATGTTCAATTCTTATGAAACAGATGGAGTACTTACGGTGAGTGGTACTCCTCCAAGCCCCCGATGATTGCTTATGACAACATTCCATCCATGCTTTGCCATCTTGTATGCAGTGTGTTTTATATACTGGCATACAAATAATTTAGAAAGAAAAAAATTTAACACTGGAGCAAGCAATTAATACAATCAGAGTACCAGAGAGAACAGATATATATGAGGCCCTTGCCTCTTTGAAGCCATTATGTGACGATAAATTATTTCTATGCAGTTTCATTACACTTATAATATAGTAATAAACAACAGAAATATAAAGGTTATGTGATATATATATTCCCTTCCAAACATTTTAATCTGAGCAATCACCAATCGGAGAAACAAGCAATGCTCATGTTCCATCAGAAGACTATGCCACACAGTACACACCCATCCACCCGCTTGCACACACACACACACACATGTGTGTGTGTGTGTGCGTGCACGCATGGACACACACACATATACACATACATAGCCGGTGTGGATCAAGGGTGAACCACATCTTCCATGCAGTGAGAACCATCTCATATTGAATCACAATTGTCAATAAAACCTCAATTTTTTTATTAAAATCTTAGGAAACTTTGAATCATTATTTCATTGCATTTAGGGGCAAAAAACTCCGATCAAGTTATATATTTTAGTCCATGTATTTTCTTTATAATTCTTTTTTGGTGATTCACCTTTGATTGAATCAACGATGAAAGTTATGATTGACAATTATGATTTAATATGTAGTGGTTCTCATTAGATCCTAAAACTCTCTCTCCCCCATAGATGTTTGTGTGAGTATATAAGTAACTTCTTGCTATAGTGGATCAATAAGTTGTGTCAAGAGAAGAGTTTCACAAAGATAGTCATCAAAACTTAATCTAAAAAAATGACAGAAATTCCACCAATCTTTTTAGATTAATAACAAACACAGAATGGCCTTTAGTAAGCTGAATCAAGATTGTTATTGTTGCATATACTTGGGGCCATGATTATAACCTATGGTCTCCCACACTGATCTCTTTGAAAAAAAAGTTATGCCAACCAGACAAACAATTTTCCAATGATGTTTCTGCCACTAATTAGGGCAATAAGATCTAGAAACTCACCGGGGAATCAGAATCACTAGTCAAACCAGGAACCACTATCACAAGAGGAACCACTTTAGCAACCATATTATTTCCATTAACTTGAATGCTTGTATCTGAAACAATACATTAAGAGAATAAATTTATAGAAAACTTGAATAACTTCTTCCTAGTTGAGTCCATGGATATGCAAAATTCAAACCATCACTATAAGTCTACAACATGAAATTTTGAAAAGCACATGATTCTTGAGTTGAATTTATACATTACTAAATTAATCATATATAAAATACTGAATATCAGCAACCCTACATAAAGTGTGGTCAGCAGTTGCCCAAATTGTGTTTTGTGACGTGCACTTTGGGTGTGGAGAAAATTATATAAATTTAATTTTGTTCAGCCACTGCTACTAGATTATATCCGTTAGAATGTTCAATACTTCAAAACATATAAATGAAAGCCAAAACTTCTAAATTACGGAACAATTTAGATCCTAAAATCTGCTCCCAGTCAATAATAGCAGCTTAAGATGGAGCTTGTGCGTAAAATTCATGTTCAAGGCACCAACACCTATAAAGTGAATAACCCGGCTACATGTACTTTGGACCCTTCGCCCACCCGCCACCGGTGAAAGCAAGCACCTTGAAGGGAATTTCCATCATGAAGGATTCAATCCAGCCACAGGTTCCCCTACGGCTACCTTGTTACGACTTAACCCCAGTCGAAGACCCCACCGTGGTATGCAATTGTTGTCAATATGGGAAAAGGACCAATAATGGTACTCTATCTAACAAGATCTGTTTTTCATCATAAACTATCATGAATGTACGTAATTATATATCTATCTATATATATTAATAAAAGAAAATGTTTAGTGCCACGTGTCGCTTCCTCACTTAACCAAAAAAAAAAAATTTCCCGCCCAATTTGCCATAAATAATCTCCTTAATTAGTTGTCTAATTTATGTTTAAAATTTAAGTATAAATATAAGGATGCCTAATTTAACTTTTATAAATAAAAAATAATCTTTTTGAATGATTTAAATAACTTTAAGATTTAACTCCTAATTTTAGCTAACTATACATTGTTTTATATATTTAAAAGGAAAAAATAATGCAATATTGGTATTGAAATGTTTTATAATTTTTTTTAACTATAAAAATTAAATTGTGTTCTATGTGAAAATAGATTTTTAAAGTTTTATTTATATATAGAAATATAAACATAAAAAATTTTAAAGAAATGAATGTTATTCATACATATCCAAAAATAGGAAACTTTTTAATTATTCCTAATAGCAAAAGATAATACTATTTTTGCAGATAAATATAAATATTTTTGTAGATAAAAATAAATACTTTTATATGTAATTTACGTTTGCCTAGATTTTTAATAAACATTTATTTGTAAAATATCCACGTAATACGTGGGTTAATAACTAGTTGTATATTAAAGCACACCCATACCTCCAACCTTTCAGTGTTTCGTTTAGAAACCAGAACATGACCTACTGGTTCCATATCTTTTTATGTTGAAAGAACATGAAAATGTTTGGAGATTCAAAATTTTGAATTTCACATAAGGACGGTATTTTGAATCCATTGTCAAAATTCTAAGAGGAACTAGCATTCAACATACAATCTCTTAGCTTTATGGAATGTGCTACGAACAGAGGTATGGATGTGGGGTGAAATGAAGCAAGTCGAGGTTGCTTATGAAATTATAGAAGTCCTCGTATATTAACTGTGCTGTGGGCCGTGTGATCAAGTCAACAGAAACCTATGAATCTGAACATAGTAAAATCCATAAGGCTGCAGCAAGAAATTGAAAATTGGGGCCACATCTCCACGTGCATATACTGATATACCTGTCTCTGATGTCAAGGTATCAATGCAGCAACTCTATCATACCCAGGAATTCTTTAGTGTATGTAACCTAGATTAAGCTTTAGAAGATCAATAGAAGCTAGTTGAAACTGGTACGAGCACCGAGCATACAAATTAAGAACCACCCTTCAATTAAGAGTTGCACAAGAAATTGGACATGATCTGGGGAATGTTTTTGGCATTGCTGTTCAGTATTGTAAAAACAGACACCATTTTTTATCTATTGTACTAGATAAAGTAGTTCTTTCACCATGGGAAATCGTTAACCAACCAAAATCCATTCAGTAGTATGATCTTCAAAAGAACTTTATTATACCATACCTTTAATGTGACTATTCACAAGATGACTAACCATAAAACGAAGACAGGTCATTACCATCAAAGTTCATCAGCCAGTCCAAAGCTATTGTCCCGCCATCAGAAGAACGAAATAGCTCTCTAGCCATAGAAATAGAATAGTAAGTTAAGTATGAAGAATTGATATGCTGGCATAATAATAGGTTTTTATCTTTCACTTTTGCATACTTTGAGTTTTGACGTTATACCTGACCTTGTTAATGCCTTAATTCAAATTTCCTATAAAAAACCAAATCTGTACTCGGTGATAGCAAAGCTCAATAGCCTCTTACCTTGATTATCACATTGTTTTTTTAAGTATCAGATTCCCTATTGTTGCATATGTGTATTAGACGAATCTTTTACCTTTCGTAGCTCAAATTAGGAGTCTCTGTCAAAAGATGCAGCAAGATAGTCTGAAGATGCGGACTAGAAAGCCATGGAGTGGGGAAGTATCTACACCAGTGAAATTCAATCGTGATAATATAAATCAGTGATAATTTCGTATTAGTTACTTGGAGATGCACTGTGATATTTTCCTTGAAAAATTACAAAATCATAAGATTAGAGAATTCACTCCCAAATATGAACTTTTAGGACTTTGCATTGACTTCCAAATATGAAACCAATGTCTACTTATGGAAAGCAATTGATAGGTTGCTATGCATGATCTACAAGTCAATCTAGCAGCATTGCGCCCTGGACTAGAGAACTGTTACTTTGGAAAATGCAATCATACAAGAGCTTTCTTGTACTTAAGAATTCAAGGTGTTGATAACATTATCTCTTTCCAAAAACTCATAATTAGAACTTAAATTTGCAGATTAACAGTTTAATAACCTTCCATGCAGCAGCTGGCACTTGGATACGACTTCTCGGTATAAATCAGAGGAGGCATCGAAGGTAAGAGATACATAATTACATCTAAAACCACTGAAAATGTCATCAATGATGTGGAATTCGAGTAGATTGTACAAAATTACGATAAAAACTAAAAATGCAATCAACAGATATTGAGAGATGGGAATGAGAGCTAAGCCTTTGAGCAACAGCTGATAAGGCGAACCATCGGCGCTGGTGGTGGTTTCCATTTTCCGATGTTCAATGAAAACCTAACCTTATCGGAGCTCCGATGAGTGAATGTATATGTATGTTTTACGGTGTGCAGCCAAGTTAAATAAGAATTTTTGCCGTTGAACATGTTGTCCTGCAGTGCAAGGTAGTACGTGGACCGGCTGTTCCGGTGGTTCCACGGCCGCGTGGCGGGCAGTGAGTTTGGAAACTTCCACCGTTCCACATGTGCACTTCTCCTCCTGACGGATGTTCAGGCCATACGCCATTTCTGTGGGTGGGATGGTGGGAATTTCAGTAAACATGCTCTTTATTCATTTCCGATAGAATTTGATGGCAATGTAAATAAAAATTTACATTGCTGTTTTATGATATTTCGTACTTTGTTATTTTACGCAGTAGATTGCAATTTTATGCGTACGTTGCTCTTTTGCATAAATTTGGTGCTAACATTACAGCTTACATGAATACTTAGTCAGCACACAACCACAATCAGTCATCAATGGTTGCTGTTATGGATGATTTTCTTAAAGTTCGATGCTTTAATAAAAAAAAGACAATTTCTTTATACACAATACCTTAATTTCTCATACATCATACTTTATAATTTTGACCTATAATTTGACAAAATTATTGTCTATGATTGGGTGTATGGTTCATCTTTTTCATTGAAAGTGATGTAAGTTAATTAACCTAATAATTAATTGTTATAGACTATGGTGCATGAAGTAGCACGAAAAAAATCAGATGGTAGGATGCTATTTTGAACGAAATCTTTGTAGGTTGCTGTAATAAAAACTTTGCAAACAGTAGATTGCCCTTCAGTACAGTTTGCCCTTAAATTTATAAACTGGATTATTTATTTCATTTTTTAAGTTTTACGTTACTTTAATAAAAACTAGCTTATTAACTCGTGTATTACACGGAAAACATTAATAAATTTGTTTTTTTAAAACTATATAAGCTTAAACTTAAAAATTAATATTCAAACTTTTAATACTAATGATATTTAATATACCTTATTATAATTATTTATGTATAAATCATTTAAACAAAAAAAACTAATCATTAATAACGTTTAAGTTTATTATTAGTATTATTTTTATTATTATAATTATTAATCAAAAAATCTTTTAAATATTGTTTGTTGTGATTTTGTGGGATTTAAGAATCTAACTATGATATTGTCTTAAAAGTAATTTGATTTAAAAAATTTAATTTAATCTTAATACTAATTAACATTTGTCATTAGTAGAAGATGTCATTTGGTATCATGAGAAGATGACAAGTGCCAATTTAGTTACTCTGTTACTAGCATTTATAGATAGATGATAAATTATTAATATTTTTACGTGTTTAATAATGATGATAAATATTAGTATAAAAATAATTAAAAAAAACTCCGGTTTTAGCCTTTTGTTAATTCCATTAACAAATGCATAAATCAGAGTAAATAGCATCCATATCCCGATGGTAAAATGGGGTTGCCAATGCAAACCGACGGACACACTATCGACTGCCAACGACTCCCAAGTCCCAACAATACCTCTTCCCAGCTTCCTCCCTCTCTCTATCTCTATCTCTAAATCAGTAAATCTATATTGGTAATTGGTATTAAGATAGAAATATAAGTATTTTTATTCTTTTAAAATATAAAAAAATGAAGGGTTTTGAGAAAGAAAAGTTAATGTGGCAAAAAATATAGACTTTAAAAAGATGAGTATTCTCTCGTCACGTTTAAATGAAAGAAAATAAAGTTTTTTACTTTTGATGATTTTTCCAAAATAGTTAATCATTATCTAGAAAAGATTGACTTTTTAAAAGTAATTAATAATTAATAGTAAAATAGTCAATTTGTTAATTAAATGTTGTAATCATTATGTACTCCTAAAACCACATAGTTTTGTCCGGTTGACAAATAATTTGGAACGAAAGTATTTGACTTCAATCTATCATTAGTTGTGTTTTATTTTTTTTATGTTTTTAACATCTTCATTCTCAAATAGATTAAATAAATTTGTGGTTTTGTTAAACATGATTAGCAACATTGTGTATTTGACGATTTCGCTTCACAATAAAGTTCTAGAATGGTCAAAGATAAACGCAGTGAAGACGGTGTTCCTTAGGGGCGGGACCCAGGTGGGATTTGGGGGTGGCACAGTGGCACGTGCTTCCGCCAATAACATTATTTCATAACGTATTTTTTACGTGTTTTGTTTGTGCAACCGGTGATTTTTTGAACATGCAACCGTGCTTTTCAAATATTAAAATATCATTAGAATAGTTTAATCAACAACTTTTATAATCTTCAAATAAATAAATTAATTTGTAGTATAATTAATATATAATTTAATGTAACAAATAAAAAAATGAATTAATAATATAAAGCCCCAGATTAAATACCCAAGCCCTTATTCTTATTCAATCTCAAAATTTATGAAATTTCAATCAATATTATCGACTGTTAACCCGGTCCGACCACTCTAATTAATAAATTTATAAAATCAATAACAGGACTCAAATTTGTGCCATCGGCGACCGAAAATTCTGGGTCCGCCAAAGACTCCAAGTACATCTAAATCACCGGTTTGGCATGCTAGATCAAGTTTTGATAGATTGAATAACTAAAAATAGTATGCATGCTTTGATGATTCTCGTTTTGTCACCCAAACATATTTTGTGCATAAGGTTTCATGGAGTAAACATCATTTAAATTCTTGTGGACCATATGAAATTGAAGAATTTGACCACATTTATGTCATTGATTTTGATTTTCGAACAGTTGGCAACATTTTCTATTGTTAAAGATAACGAGAGAATTGAATGTTACCATGCTTATTGATAAACACTTAATCTATGAGAATGTTACCCTGCTTATTGATAAACACCTAATCTATACAAGCTATAATCTATGTTAAGAAGATAAAAATAAATGTAAATCAAATCAAATCCCTAATCATAGTAAAGCTTTGATGAATAATTATTGATAAATAAATTATGTGCAATCAATTATCTATTATATCAATTCTATAGTACTCCTCCTCTAGCTTGAGAATAAATATTTATCGTGTCCATCTTAGTAAGGCTTTGATGAATACATTAGTTAACTGGTTTATGTTCTAATATGTTGAGTAGATACCATTCCATCCATTAGGTTTTGTTGAATGAAATGTCAGTTGACTTCCACATGCCTATTTCTTTTCCTGAAACACAAGGTTGGCAATATGGCTAGCTGCTTGATAATCACATCACAAATTCATTTGTTAAGAGTTGAACAAAATCATTCTCATTAAGTAAGCACTCATATATGCTCAAAAGTAGTTTGTGCCTAGCTCTATATATATAGTTTTCGATACAACATTTTTTTTTCTTACTCATTCATTAAATTAGGATGCTGCTGATACAAATACAATATGCAACAATGACACATTACCTAGAGGATCTCCTATATAACATGCATCTATAAAACATTGTGCTATGTGATGACAATGATTGTTATATAAGATGCAACATCCTAGATTTGATCTACTAAAATGAGTAACATCCCAACAAGGTTCTAGGAGATGCAACGAATTGACATACAACAGTTATCGGAAAAGAAATATCAAGTCGAGTCACAATAACGTAATTCAACTTCCCAACAACCTGTTCAAGTCTTACTTCTTTTGCAATTAATTTCACATCTGAATCATAGGCGCATCACAAGCCTATTGCCTCAATCGTGTCGCATCATCTAATAAATCTAGACACCATTTTCTATAGAAAAACAAATTATCTTATTATTGTTGCAAGACTTCAATTTCCTAAAAGTAAGATTGTAAACGAACCAGACGAATGTATGTTCATGTTCATTCGTTTAAGTTAAGCCTAACATATATACAAACATGAACATAAACAAACACAAGATTTTATGTCTGTCTTCGTTCATCAAGGAATTAAACTTTTTTGTGTTCGTTCGTTTAACACATAATAGATCATAAACAAATGTAAATGAACATAAATGAATAATTAAACATACACAAACAAACATAAACATGCTTATAAAACAACAACAGCAGCCCACAACACAAGTTCACACATCCTTCAAACATTTAAGCATTTGAATCATTTTGATACTAATTCAATGTCACCGTCACATCCATCCTATAGCAATCAATCAAACGAGATATATATTAAGTAAATTTAACAAAGTATTACCAAAAAAAGTCTTATAACTATTAAAAATGGTAACTGAGTAAGAAAAGTGTATATCATATATTTATATTAGAAATTCTTATAAACAATCATGAACGAACATAAATGAACGAGCATAACCAAACGTTCACAAACATAAAAGAACAAAAGAACAAACGAAGCCAATTTTATGTTTGTTTATTTAATTAAATGAGCATAAACGAACTTCCGACCGTCGACCGAATGGTTCGCAAAAGGTTCACCGAACGTTCAATTCGTTTATAGTCCTACCAAAAAGTACTTCATATGTTCTAAATCCCATTTTTTTTTATGAAAACAAGTTCCAAAAGATTCTTTCATTATTCAAACTCATGATTCCACTTTTTATGGCTTACTAGTAATCACTATATCATCGACACACTAACTATTAGTAACATGTAGCGAGATCTAAATGAAGAAAAGAAAGCCGAGTGATTATATGCACTTTTTCGTAATCCAAACTTAGTCACCGTGTAACTGTTACTACACTTCCGAGTCATCCAAACAAAGCACGAAGAGATTGTTTCAAATACAAATAGAAATGAAATAAACGAACAAACATAAAATAAAAAAGTTGAATAAGAAATAAAAAAATAAACATAACATGGAAAAGCCATATAAGAAATAATAAAAAATATACTTAAATATAAATAAAAAATGTCAAATACGAAATAAAGGAATACATATAAAATAAAAAAAATTCAAATGCATAATAAACTTTAAAAAACCAATTAATTGAAAAGCCGTATAAGAAATAACAAAATGTTTAAAAACTCAAAATTAAGAAAATACAAATATTAATTAGAAAATAATAATAATAGTTGTATTGTTATTTGACATGTATATTATTTTCTTTATAATTACTTTTTTTTTACTTTTTATTTAAATTTTTTATTTTTAAATTTATATATTTTAGTTGATACAATTTAAGATTTTATTTTTAAAACATGATGCTTGTATATTTTATGACAATAAAAAGAACTATAAAATATGTTAGTAATTATTTTTACTTTTTATACATTTATGTTTTTACAATCTGTATTTATTTTAATATATTTGAATAAATTTATAAACACATAAATATGTTTTATTAGATATATAGATAAGTATACCTAAGACAAAATTTAGATTTACGTGTAAATTTAGTTTAAATTAGATTGATTATAAAATGACGAGAAATAAAAATACGATGTATTAAAGGAGCGGCGTCTGACAAAATTGTTCTGTTTTATTGTAATATAAAGAAAAGATTATAATTTTTCCAAGAATTCGAACTCCAAAATTAAATTTTATGATTTCTACTTTATGAGTTTATGGTTTATATCTTCAAAAATGGGAATAAAAGAATGAATGTGTATTTCTTGGAGGATGAAAATGACATTTTGTTGTCATTCCAATAATTGTTAACAAAACAATAATCAAATTTGTTTTATTTCTTTATAGTTTAGATTTTAATATGAATCATGTTGTGTGTGTCTAGATGTATAAATATGCTATGCTTTTAGGCAAAATAACATTCAGAAAAACATAATTCAGAACTAATTTAAATTGGATTCTATTATTTGGCTTTTTCTTGTACACATACTTCATAAATGTATACACATCTTCAAAAAGTTCAACAATAGTCATGGCAACGCTACAAAGGTCAAAAAAGTCATTTAGGAGACAAGGTTCGTCAGGGTTGGTATGGGATGACGAAAAGTTAAGTGAAGAGGTGAACCAGTTGATGCGAAAAGAAGGTAATAGTGAAGATCAACGACAACTTCGACCATGTTATAGTTTTGGCGGTGTTGGAGTGAGTGAAGACACACAATCAAAACTTGAGCCCGAGGTTTTCACTAGAAGCTTGTCAATGCCTTTTCGGATGGTGGGTCGTATGATCAGAAATGGCGATGGCGGTGATGGCTTAGGGAAGTTGCAGAAGAGTACGTGAGTCCGGGAACATGGTATTTTGTATAAAAAAAGTGTCAGTGTATGTTTCATCTTTGGTATTATACAACATTTTAAATTTTATCGCAAATGAAAATTATGTTCGATATTCACAATTGTAACTAACAAACCTACACGACGCTCCAAACAAAAAGATGATGTGGAATCATAAATGAAATTATTGAGAAGATCTTCGCACAAAAAACGACTAAAATTTATGATTATATGAGATGTGTATGTTTATTAGATAAATTTGGTTCCACAACTTAGCATATAAATAACCTAGAAAAGCAAACATAAAAAATTGGAAACAATTATGTGACATAGAACGTAAAACAACTACCTTTGTGTGGAACTACCCGTAGCTGATTACACTGAACATTCTGTAACATCCGGGATCTAGTAGCTGGCACGTGGAATTTATTTACTGGCTTTAAGAGTTGTCTCGATGAGTTGGTAAATTCTAATCGATTAATTGCATGTGAGTTGGTAAAGTAGATTGTTATTGCGTGTAATTGTAATCGGTTGAGATAATAACCGGTCTAGTAGTAATTAGAGATTTGGGGTTGTTTTAATGAGTTAACTGACATTTTAAACCCGAGTTATTAATTCGGGATTAATCGGGTTAACGGGTGTCTACCTAGTGATTAATGAGTATCGTATTGAGTTCGGGACCGGAAACATATATATATCGAAGGCTTATACTCCTCTCTTCATTTTTATCAGAGAATTGAAAGTGTGTAAGTGTGTGTACGTGTGTTGTGTAGTTGAAACAGAGCAAGGGAGGTTGAGGGGCTGAAATACAAGTAATCAGAGTCAAGAAATTCCCTTCATACTCTTCTTCGAGTTGAATCTGCAAATCAAGCCGAAAGAAGTGAATTGAGGTTAGTTATTTTCCCCAAATCGAATTGAATTGTTATAATTAGTGATGGGAGTAGTAGGGGTTGATTGATAACCCCTGAAAATCGTAATAGTGAGTTAAGAGATTGATTTCCGTAGCTGTATAAAAACAGAGCATGAACTGCTCTGTTCGTCGCCGCATCGCGCCCGCGTTCCCCTGGTCGCGCCCGCGATCAGGATGAGGCGGTTAAGGGTGGTCGCTGGTAGTGGAACGCGACCGAGACGTTAGTCGCGGGTCGGACGAGCACGGGCGTGCTCGGATGAGCCCGGCCGCGACAAGAGGGGCAGCGCGGGGTCATCGCACCCGCGATGACTGGCCGCGATGAGGAGCCCGCGACCACGATCCCGGCCGCGCTCCTGGCCGCGCTCGTGTGTCTTGGCTTGTTGATTCATGTTGAGCTAGGGAGTCTAGTAGCGTAGTCGTTATGAGTTCCGTAGCTAGTCGTTACAGTGTAGTTGTATTTATTGTTGCCAGGATTCGTAGCTAGACCTGGGACTTGTAGATACTGTCGTTGATAGCGGGACTGTGGTCGTGCTTCAGGTGAGTTACTTACTTTTAAATAGAGGCGTTGTTGTTGACTACTGAGTTTTCAAAGAGGTACGTTGTTTATTATTCGGGTCCAGTGTGGACTCCTTTCATATGTTGATACTTGTTAGCACAGAGCAGAGTTCGTGGATCACGCGTATAGTCGTTGATACGCAGAGTAGAGGCCTGTTGGGTCATTCCCAACTCAGTGGACCTGACAACCCACTACTTTGTGGAGTGGGCTATGCAGGCTGTGCCGGGTCGCTCCCGATGAGGCGTCGGGCCGTTGATGCCGGCCGCATGTAGAGTTGTTTACCAGTTGTTACGTTGTGCTAACTGTTTCATAAACTGTTTTAAAGTTGTTTATAGTAACTCACCAGCTTTCCGCTGACTGTTGTTTTAACCGTGGATCTCAGGTACGAGGACTGAGGCTAGGGATACAGCGGGCAGTAGCCGAGACCCGCCACGTGGACAGTAGTTAGCGACTACTTTCGTAAGTAGTCCTCATATTTGTGGTATGGCTTATTAGCCAGTGACTTTCGGATGACTGTAACCTTTACTCATGATGTGGTTGACTGACGCTATCGACGGGGTTAATTCCCGTCTCGTGTTACTTTATGCTTGTTGTTGATGTTTAGTAGTAATTAGTTGTTTAACCCTTGATGACATCGCCTATGATTTGATGACGTGGACTGTAAGTCCTATGTGGCATTAGTCGTAAAAGTAGGGTGTTACACATTCCCACAACATGTTCGACTTTGTTGACATGTGCATGCACAATTTACTGAGATAATCGAACACTACAAGAAAATCACCTTTTTGCGGCTACAAATGTCGTCGCTAAAAGTGATAATGTCGTCGCAGAAGACCTATTGCGGCGACATGTCGTCGCAAAAAGGTCGTCGTTGTAGCCTCGTAGCTAAACATCTTTTGCGACGACATTTGGGCCCTTTTGCGACGACGGTTTCCAGCAATATCGGCTTGACACGTCATCACTTTTTGCGACGACAAAGTCGTCGCAACAAGTTTTATGAAAATTAAATCAAAATTAAAATCAAAACCTTTTGCGACGACAATGTCGCCGCTAAAGGGGACATTCTGCGACGACATTTCGACTTTTTGCGACGACATATTGACTTTTTGCGACGACATGTCGCCGCAAAAAGTCAAAATGTCGTCGCAAAAAGTGACATAAAATGCACAGAAATAGGGCTTTAGCGACGACATGTCGCCGCAAAAGGCCAAAATGTCGTCGCAAAAGGTGACATAAAATGCACAGAAATAGGGCTTTAGCGACGACATGTCGCCGCAAAAGGCCAAAATGTCGTCGCAAAAAGTGACATAAAATGCACAAATTTTGGCTGTTTTTTTGGCCCCCAATCGGGTTATAGAAACCTGTTCGCTGCATTTACAATTTGATATTTTCCAACAAACTCAAATATAATATATTTCAAACCAACAATAGTTACAAAAGTTATCAAATAAGCATTTACAATTAAAAAAACATTACATAATATAAACTAATAATCATCTTCGTCTTCGTCGTTTTCCTCGTTTTCGTCATCTTCCGAGTCAAATGTGCATTAACTCCCGCAACTATTTGTGACGAATGTGGACCCGACAAGTGAGGTCCCATGTCAAAATATGTCTGCAATTTATAAAAAAGAGTCATGTTAGTGTGTATTTTGATGTCTTTACAAAAATATATATTAAACAAATTTAACCTGTATTTCAGGCCATAAAGGGGCTTTTAGATGATCGGGTACATCACTCCACGAATTAAAATATTTGGGGATGTCACCCACAAAAGCCCCGATCAAATTGTTGAAGCCGCTAGCATTATCTCCAAGGGCTCGATACGTCCCCTGTTTAGTATCAAATCTAATGGGCAACGGTCGTTGCCCATTCTTTTTCCATAATTTTCTTAGAGCTTCATTTGTGGTTTTTCCACGAGTCTTTGAACCTACAATTCAAATTAACCAACATGAATAACACAAATAATTAAACAAATAAAAACTAAAAATGTCTAAAAACTTTCTTAATACTTTGACAAATGGATGGTGGTTGCCAAGAACCCCCGGGAGGATCACCACCACAATCACCACCGTGGCCAGTCGCTACAGTCGTCATCTGTAAAAATATTAGAAGTATAACCTACAAAACAAACATTAGTGTATGTTGGCAGTTCAATAAACATATTGAAAAAACAACTCAATAAACATATTATAACTAATTAATGTCTTTACAAATTACAACTTCAAATCAATCAGATTCATCACTGGAACAATAACGTATTTCACACTCATTGTCAGACTCCAAATTATCACTGTCAGAATTATCAACAACGTCAACATCATTATCAGCATCGTCAATAAAATCGGCATCGTCATGAGCATGAGTAGGATTAACATGAATAATATCGACTTCAGTATCTTCCATTGCTTGACCAACTCCCCTCAAGCTTGTATAAGTTAAATTATCCAAATCAGCAGACAATGTAAGATCAGATGAATTGTTGTTGTTTATAACATCATTTTCATTATTATCCACAATGATATCTCGGTCCCAAATCTTTCGATGATTCACCTCTTGGACGACCCTCCAATGATGGTTTCTAGAGGGGTCTTCAAGGTAAAAAACTTGTTTTGCTTGGGTCTTCAAGGTAAAAAACTTGTTTTAATTCAAATTAATATATGTTTTAACTTGCTTTAAATTCAAATTACTATATGTTTTAATAACACTAATCAATCTACATACTAATATATATCTTCATTTTATCACATTTTAAAGTAAAATATATGTTATGATTAATAAAATGTTACTTTAATTTAATGTATGTTTTAATAACACTAATTTTAATATATATACCAAAATACGTTATACTTTTAACAAACTCTAAAGAAATACAAACATACATACATATATAAATATTCTAATCTTATGTGACATCAAATAATACATATTAACTTATTTCATTTAAATATTATATAAATTTTTTAATGTATATTTTTTAGTTTATGTTGATTTAAAAGTATTATTTTTTAAATAGCACTAACTAACTAACATATGTTTAACAACACAACTTAACACTAATTACTAATAATAATACTAAACTAAACACACTTTAAAAAAAGTGTATTAACATACATAATATAATTATAACCTTTTTATACTTTCTAACAATAAAAAATATATTGCAATTAAATACACTTTTTCATATCATAAAAACTCTATATGCATATAAAATTAAATTTTTCTACTAGAAATCATATTAAAAGATAATATATTCACATCATAAAAAGTCTATATTTTAAGCACAAATTTAAAACATAATATTTTGAAAAATTATTTAATAACTTAAATAATATATAAAAATCAGAAAAAAATACTAACCTTTAATGTCAATCCACCGGAGTGTTCACCGGAGCAACAACTACAAACCGGAAAAATAAAACAAACTTCAAGTTCATAGAAATGTACATTAAAATAACAACATTTATGTTAAATGAAACCAACCTTATATTTTGGTCGGAAATAACCAAGATTCACCGGAGAAAAGGAGATGAGCCGAAGTCGCCGGAAAAAATGGAGGGTCGCCGGAAAAAGGAGAATCCCGGGTGGTGGAGAGTGGATCCGGACAAAGAGGCGCCAGTGGTGAAGAGTGGCCGGAGGTGGAGGGTGGCCGGAGAAAGATAGAAGGAGAGGAGAAGGAGGAGAGGGAGAGGAGAGGTAGGTGATGAAATGGTGGGTGAAAAAGTGAAGAGGCTGGTTACTGGGTAGATAAATCGGTAGCCTTTTGCGGCGACATAGTGTCGTCGCTGATTCCCTATGGCGGCGACTCGTCGTCGCAGAAAGCCAAAGATGTCGCCGCAAATTCCCCGAAAAAAAACGCGGCCTTTTCACCGCGCAAAACTCTATTTTCGTGCCAAAAAAAAAAAAATAAAAATTTAATATGTTCAGCCTTTTTGCAACGACAGTGTCGCCGCAAAAGGCCTTCCCCGAGTTTTGACCAGTTTTAGTCAAAAAGCACATTTTTTTTGTCTTTTAGTGAGGAATTTGCGACGACATATGTCGCCGCAAAAGGTCTCCGTCGCATTTTCTTCTTTTCCTTGTAGTGGAAGTTGGATCTCAACATATAAAACTTTTAAGCTATCGTGAGAATCAAATTGTTCGCGAACCACAAAACCATACGTCAACTTACTTCTATCGGAAAAAAATAATGTGTATATTGATGAAGAAGCACCATCACAAACCACAACGGAGAATATTGCTTTGATCATATTACACACTTTCAATTTATGTAATTAACCTCAATTATTTTTAAAAGGGATATTTTTGCAAAAACCCTCAAGTTGAATCATTTTTATAATTAAAACATCCAACCATTTTTTCTTGTACAAAAACCCTCAACTGGCAAAATTTCACGGAACTAAGATATTATCTGTTGTAACCGGTTGAAAGTCACAAGTCACCAGTGACCATTGGAGTTTCGCCCAAAAAGTAAATTCCAACAAAACAACACATATTTGAACAAAGAAATCAACAAAAAATGTGAATTTGAAGGTTTATCAAAAATGAATGGTTGGTTAACGAATTGCAACCAGTTCATCAATTGGAAGTCATTTTTTTAAAAAAACCTCATTTTGATAAATTTTAGTTAGTTTGAGGTTTTTTATGCAGTGCAAAATGATTGAGGGTTTTAATCACAAAACTTGTCCAACTTAAAGGTTTTTTTTTACATAAATATCTCTTTTTAAAAAGTTTGGCAAATAATAGAATGAAAGTGGGTAACATATTTATTTTTACATTTAATTTATATTATAAAAAGAATTAAACAATAATATAATTCCTTGACATGTTTACATAGAATATAGAATTGAATCAAATTTTATTTTTTGACAACCAAACATTAAAGAAACACATGACATATTGAATTCAAATCTTTCCAATCCTAATTTCTTTAACAAATTCAAATACATTAAAATAGTGAAAAACATTTGATAATAGATGACTTCCTTTTTTAAAGGTATTTGCAACTCAAGATAGGGAACTTTTTGGAGTATTTTAAGTTATTTGATGTGCACATATGAAGTGTAGGTCTCATATGAAAAAGAGCAACCACATCCCTTTTTTAGATGTTTTAAAATTTATGTTTAGTGTCATTATATGAATTTAGAGAGATTTTGGTTTTACTTGCATGAAAAAAAAAATGAAATTCTATGTTTTTCGGTTTGTTGATTGTTATTTTAATAATTAAAAACCATGTTAAAAGACAACAAACCTTGATATAAATCGAATCCCTAGTTAGACAATAAAAAAAATTCTCATCGTCCCTCCCCTTCTCTCGAAGAAAAATCCTTTAATCCTTCTTTCTACGGATGCATGCAACCACATGGCTCGTCGATGTCACCTTTTCTCTGCTATGGATGAGCTTGGGACTAGTACCGTGCCGACCCATCCCGAATCCCGATTTCTCGACTCTCAAATTAGACGAAAATATGATACCGAGTACCGTGCCAAGTTGTGATATTCGGGATCGGTACTAGTACCGTATTCGGTACTGAGAAACCGGTAATAGTCCCGTTTGGTACCATTGTTCGATATACAACATATAATACATGACGGTACAATACTAAAAAAATTGGTAACAATTCTTATACCAATTAGTAACAATTTTTATAGTGTTATAAATGTTTAAACTAAAAATAAAACACAAAAAACTCATAGTAAAAAATTAGCAACGGTTTTTTCTAACTGATGACAGTTTCATAAGTATTAATAATTGCTTGCCAATAATGATGAATGAGAAATTGAAATTTAAAATGGGTTTTGCATGTAATTAGGAGTTAGGAAATGATATGGACTAAACTAAAAAACTTTAAAACATGACTACTTATTTTCCCGATTCGGTACCGGGAATTCCCGAATTAAATTAGTCCCGACTCCCGCTTTTGAGGAGTTATTTTCAGTTTTACTTCTTTTTTGTTTAGTTGATGAAGGTAGGATCTATAATCTTTCTGTTGTTTCTTTGCATTTGACTAATATCTGATTTGACTTTTCCTTGTTTTATTATTTGTATCTATAAAGTTCTGTTTTTGATATTTTGTTGTTTTTAAAAATTATATTGATATGTACGTATAAAAGATTAGTAAAAAAATTAATATAGTTTGTAATAATTTGTAACTAAAAACATTAAACTTTAACTTCTTTAATAAAAATGTCATGCTACGTAGACACACATCAGCATCATAAACAATAAATATATCAATTAGATCGTCAAGTCGTCTTTTTTTTTTTTTAATATGTTTTATCTTTATAGTATCATACGTTTGTAATTTTAGTGACATCAGACATTTTAGTATAATCAGGATTAATTTGAGACAAGACGAAATTAAACGTAACTATAATTCAAGCTTGGAGGTGTGGAGTGCGCGTTTAGATAAGTTAAGCCGATCTTGGGAATACGGCGCCCCAACCCGAAGGAATATCCACAGTTTGATTCGTTAAATGGCTGATAACCCGAAGCAAGACCCGAAATAGGAAGCTGGAAGTTTAACTACAATAACTACCAACAAACGTCATATAACGAATTAATCGCCCTAACCAACTTCTTATATTTAAGTTGTTTGGGATGACAGAAAAAATATACGAAATGTGTGTGTTTTCTCTACCGTTTTTGTCTCATTAAGAACGCAAATCGAAGCAATTGTATTCTATGTTTTTGTTTGGATTAAGCCTCAAATCCAAACTTATTTCTTGGATTATCCGATGTCTGAATTCGTGATACTCCATGCATAAGGTCGAATCACATATTTCAAAAAGTGTTGTAAACAAGATCCTTGAAATTATCAAAGTGATTATTGTTATTCAAATCTCTATTTTCTAACATACGTCCCGTCAAGAAAGAATGACTACTTAAAAAAATGATAATTTCGTACAAATGTATGCTAATTTACTGAAATTGTCGATTTGACTAATGCAATATTTTTTTTTTACTCGGATGATACTCGTACTTGGATTTTATTGTTCATATGGTACATTTTGTGACTGGTTACCGGTTCCACCGGTAAAACTCTATTTTTTTTTTAAATATTTTAATTTTTGTAAATGATGTGGATTTAACCACCCATTTTATCCCGATTTAATTTCTGATTTTTTTGTGTTCATGTTCATCGGTTTGTGCAGGAATGAGTTAAGATTGAGATCTACGATTTTCGTTTTTCATGTTCATGTTCTAGGTTTATATGGATGAATGGTTATGCTTTAGTGTATCCATGTACTATTTAGGGGTTTTTAGGGGATGAATGTGCTTCATGCCGTAGAGTGTAAATATGTGTTTGTCATGTTGCTCTAATTAATCTGATGTTGCTCCAATGGATGGTGGCGTTTCGAGTTTGAACGGGGTTTGGCCGGTGTTTTTCCAATGAATATTTAAGAAAATAATAAATAATAGTAATCTAGTTGTCATGTCATAAAAATATGTCATGTCATCGTCTGAATCAATAAAAACTGCCATGTCAGCATAGTTACTGGTCATACGTACCATATCTACAAGTCACTTTTGAGTACAAGTACCATCCGATTAAAAAAAATGTAAATTAGTTATATCGATAGTTTCAGAAAAGTAACATATTTGCATGACTTTAACAAAAAAAAATTTTTATCTGACGACATGGACAACCGTCACAATTTATCAGGCTACATTGTATTGGCCCAAATTTATGAGAAGAAAGGGAAAGAAAGATAAAAATAGACCGTCTCCGCTTTTCTTTCCTTCGTCCTTTTCCTTTCCTCTTAGAACAGAGGGTCAGTCTTTCCTCTCTTTCACAAGTTCAAGAAATCAGAACGCGGCAGAACCCTAGAAATCGTGGCAATCTTGTTCATTCAATTGCTCGATTCATCAGTTTGTTTAATCATCATACGCTTTGTTGAGAACCTTTTCGACCTTCGTCAGTCGTCATCTTCGTTGCAGAAATCGTCTTTTGGAACCATCTTCTTGATTCAAGGTACGGTTAGTATCATTGGATTTTCACTTTTTTTGTATTGAAAATCGGATTGAGATTGTTACTTTGTTCAACTTTCTTAAGAAACTACGACATCCCAAGGGTTGCAGTTGCAGGTCCTTACAAGAGCCGCACCTTGGGCAATATGGCCATGCTAGTTAAGTCATTTAAACGACTGTTAAACAAATTTAGTGTTGTGACAATTAAAATTCTACAAGAAAAATACATTATTAAAATTTTGTGTTGTGGCGCAAATCAACACTTGGCTTATTAATCAGAAGAAAAGACATTGACACACATGACCACATTTGTTGTAAGATTATTAAAGTAAGTGGTTTTTAATTTGTTATTGAAGCAAGTGGCTCAGATGTCCTTAATTCTTTGTTCAAATAGGGTATGGCACAAACCTATTTGCTAATGTGTTCTTACACATTTTCAAATACGTCTGTCAGTGCTGGTGAAATTAGAACAATGTAGTGGGTACTCTGCTCACCAACTGTTCGATGAAATGCTTTAGTGTAAGGGCAATGATTCTGAAAAGATTTATGTTGGTTTTTCATGGAAACTGATATTTGTTCATTGACATTGAGTGAAGTGAAATAAAACGGCAAACAAATGTTGGTGGTTCGTGCTGGCACATTTTGTTAGACAGTTACAGCTTAGCCTTTTGTTTCTTTGGTTGTTTTTGTACTAAAATCAACCAGGAGGATTTTGATACATGATAATGTGTCATTCATTTACAAATTTCTAAGCCAAATGTTGTCATGGAAATTTTGAATAAGAACAAATGATCAATGCAAAATTACAATGTTGATTTGTTTTATCTGTCGAAACTGTTTTGGGCTGTCTTCCTACTGTGAATTTGCACAGTGTCATGATGGTTTTCAGCATTCGTAATTCGTGGTGTTCCACCATGTGAATTGGTTTTATAGCTAGGTTAGGTTTGGATTGCATTTGCTTCCATACCATAAGAAATTGTAATTGAATAGCTGTTGTTTAAGCTTAAGTTTGATCAAAATTCTATTAAAATGCAATTTACTAACATGCTGACTATTCAGGATGCATAAACCTTGAAGGTACTAGATTTGTGTTGAGGAAGGTGTTGTGGTATTTCGGATTTCTTGTTGCAGTTTTATGACTACCGAACTGGTAGAGCTGATCAGATTGAGAAATGAAGTTTAAGCAGAAAATGTTATAATAGCAAAAGAGGAAATGCTAGCAAGACTCATAAAATGCAACTTAGAAACACCTAGGATTGATGCGGATATACTTGCTGGTAATATCCAGCAAATGGGCAGTTCAAATGGCACCATTTGCATGCTCTGTCTTATCAAACAAGCACATTTACCATTGCCTTCGCCTTTGTCTGCAGCCTTGCCGCACATTTGTTGATGCTAGAGTCAAGTGGGTCCGAGATGCATACCTTGACTGTGCAGTTGAAAAGGAGAAAAATCTGAAACAGATTATCTCTCTCAAGAACCTAATCATTTCTCAACCCTCTAAAACCATACCCCTTTCAGCCGCGTCTGTTCATAAAACCCTTTTTAATCTTCCCACCACCGCTACCAATTTTTTCCTAAAATACCCTTCTGTTTTTGAAAAGTTCCAATCCTCTAAATCGTTTTCCCTCCCTCACATCAAACTCACTCCACAAGCTCTAACCATTCACAATGAAGAATCCAAGATTCTGAACTCTTCCCATTACCGGAAAGATGTGGCTGAGAGATTAGCAAAACTGTTAATGCTCACTCGAGCAAAAATGCTTCCTTTAGATATTATTGATTTGATGCGATTTGATCTTGGTTTGCCTCATGATTTTATCCTCTCACTGCTTCCTGAGTTTCCGGAATATTTCCAAATTTGTAGTATGGGTTGTAATAGTTCTAAAGGTTGCGAATCGTTTGGTCTTGAATTGGTATCGTGGAGGGGTAATCTTGCAACCTCAGTGTTGGAGAAAAAAGTGGAGGAAAATTGTGGCACTAAAAGGGGAATACCCATTAAGTTCCCTATAAACCTGCCAAAAGGGTTTGATTTGGAAAAGAAAGTAAGGATTTGGGTGCATGAATGGCAGAGCTTACCTTATATATCGCCATATGAAGATGCATTCTTTCTGTCACCCAACAGTGATCAGGCAGAGAAGTGGACAGTGGCTGTGCTACATGAGTTGCTACATCTTCTTATATCAAAGAAGACAGAGAAGGAAAACTTATTGGCTTTAGGGGATTATTTGGGATTTGGTACGAGGTTCAAAAAGGCTTTGGTGCATCATCCAGGGATCTTTTATGTTTCAAACAAGATCAGGACACAAACAGTGGTTTTACGGGAAGCTTATAAGAAGGACCTCTTGGCTGAGAGGCATCTGTTAATGGGAATGCGATATCGTTATCTTCATCTTATGAACCAGAGCATGAAAGTAAAGAGAACAAATGAATTTTGAGTTAAAAGTTAGCTACTTGCCATCATCACCATTACAAAATATATCGCTGGTATTTATTTGGGTGTTTCTTGATTGACTGATATATTACGTTTAACTGAAATTTTCATGGGATGGAGTAAAATATAAACCATGAGCAAGTTGATGCTTACATGGTAGCCGGCTACAATATGGCTGCCATGTAAGTTTGATATTTGATACATTTTTTCTTGTATAGATATAAGCTTGATATTTGAGCTGACAAATGCAGCGAGTACGCCTATTAGTTGATGCCACTGGATTGCTGCTAGAGTGTTGGATCTGAGATACATTCACAATTGAATCAGATGATGTATGTTCCTATAAGGTTTTGTGTCTCACTTGCTTTCCATATTTGTTATGTAATCTTTATGAATGATATGGCATCATTTGAGTGCGTTATCGTTTTCTGTTTATAATCATATAAAAATTGTGCAAACTGGATAAGAAATGGTGTTTGGCAAATTATAAAGTGATTGGTTGCTCCAGCGTTTATGGTTCAGGAATTAGTTTGATTGGGATGACTTTTGCATTAGATGCTTGGTGTGTGACTCATGACATGAGTGCCCCTATTTATTTTGAGATAAAGGGGGTGTTGGCACTGCGCTATCGAGAGCTCAAGCTTTTGGGTTTTTAATATTCAAGCTCCTACTGAAAAAGAAGGAAAAAAACACATAGCGCCTATGATCCAGTTATCAAGAAAGGCCCCAACTTAAAAAACTGAAAAATTTGTTTATAGAAACCTAGTAAGGGAGTGTTTGTGATTGCTTTATCAGCTTTAAAAAAAGGTTTTGAGAACCATGTTTTGCAAAAAAGCAGGGCCAAATGTGCTTCTTTATACTGACCATTTGAAAGCTAAAAAAGTGCATAAGTGTTGTTAGAACTTATTTTGATTGATGAAATAAAATAAGTCTAGTGTATAAAGTGTAAATAGACAATAGTTGTAATTGATTATAAATAGTATTTTGACTTTTGTAAAAAGTAGATCTGACATTTTATTTCTATCTTTTGCACGGAAATTGTGGAGAAAGTTTTTAGGGCTACAGTGATCATCTCATTTTCTCCATTGTAATCATTTGAATATTATCAAATCATTCGGTTAGTGATTCTATTTTTGTTCTTAATTGTTGTTGATTGAAAATATAAGAATTACAAGTGTGTTCTGCAAAACTCATTAGTTGTTTAGCAGCTTCAAAATAAATTCCAAACAACACATAAGTGTGTTTGTGTTATTTCTGGCAACAAGTAGGGCAAATAATGTTATTCAACATCTTCCTGCTATATTGTAAGTGCAAATGCAAAAGTAAATTACCTTGTTATTTACTATTGCAAGTACATGATCGATCTTCTCCTTCTGCATGCACTTGTAATTACCCATATTTGTGATTTAAATTGATCATTTGTTGCTGCATTATATGCCCATAATTTACGAGTAGCAATCATTGATCTTTGGTAAATGAATCCATAGGCAGCTAGCCTGGTATTCGCATTATTAGCGTTTGAACGATTGAACTTTAATGACTCCAATATCACTTGACTTAGAATCTTTGTATTTTACAACCTCATTCTGTGTTCATTATTTTCTGGGTTGCTATAAAATATGAAGTTTCATTTCAATTGTTTTGTATGCAAATCATCATGGTTTTGCACCTGCAGATGCTAGGGGGCATTTGGTTTGCTGGAATCTGACGAAATGGAATGTAACCTGTTAAAGGAATGAAATTCTGGAAGGAATGGAATCTGTCTGAATCCAAATACTATAGTTTAATGTTAGGATGAGAAGAGCGGTTGTTAAAAGGAAAGGTTTGGGAATGGAATTTAAATTCCTTTCATTTTGCCATGGAATGTTCATTCCTTCAAAAGGGGGGCTTTTTTAAAATTTGGAATGGTGATTCCATTCCTTTGGACTACCAAACAACCCATCAGAATGGAAAATTCATTCCTTTTCCGTCAGATTCCAGCGAACCAAACGCCCCCTAATTCTACCCACAGATGCTTGTGATGTAGCACACCGACTGCGCGTTTTATGGTCAGAAAGTTGGAACATGAAATCTTGCTGTTTAAAGAAGTGAGTTCCAGGCTTCTATGGAGATTAGTGGCAGCTTCTAGCCTTCTATATTCAGATGATGATCAAACATCAAGGTCTAGTTTTTTAATTTGTCATTATTATTATGGTCAATTGTTGAAAAATATCAACAACTTTCTGTATTTTTATTGTTTATAACATCTATTAAAAGTTATCTAAAATAACAACAATCTTTTTTGTATTTTTTACAAATCATAGCAACGGATGACTTGCAAATCGGCTTACTAAGTCATCAGGAACCAAACACACTCCATTTACAAATTACTACCAAACGCCCCTAATTTTTAAATACATTTATATTTATATTTTTTAAATAAATTATAATTCCAATCTAAAACAATTCAAATAAATATTGATCTGAAGTTTATAATCAATCAACTGTAACCGATTCTAAATTTTATTTTTAATATTATTTTTTTAGTTTTATAAAATAAATATTTATCAAAGTTATCCGTTTAATACACTTGTTATAAACTAGTTTGCTAGGAAAAGAATGGAATACTTGGTCAAAAAATATTGACAAATATTAATAAAATATTGGCTGGTAAATAATAGTAATAAAATTAAAACTTTATTTTAGTAAAGTCATAATTGAATATTGATTATATATCAAGAGTTGGTATTTATTTTTATATTATATAAAGGCTCATTTCAATAATGTTTCATTATAAATATCAAGAGGCTTATTTTAGTAATTTGCATTTTAAATACTAATTGAAGGCTTATTTTAGTAATACTTTAAATATAATAAAATATCAATTGTTAAATTTAAATCTTAGTTAAAATCAATAAGCTCACTTTAGCATTCCTTATTTTAAATACTAGATAAAAGGTTCATTTTTAGCAATACCTCAAGTGGGCGTTTGGTTAATAGATTATGAACAGATTCATGAAAAAGAAATGAACATTACATTTCTCTGGCATGTTTGGCTGACAAATTTCATGGAATGATAATTTCCTTGCAAGCAAAACATTCCCCCCACTAAAGGAATGTGTTAATAATTGGAGTTCTTTAGGGATAAACATTTCATTCCCATGATATATCTTTTTTATTCACTCACACCTACCATATCGATTCGACTAAACTCAACCTAACCCCACCTACCCTGGCTATACCTTACCCTATCACCTTACCTCACCCACCCCACCTTACCTCACCCTACTGTACCCCATCCTACCTACCCACCCATCCCATCCATAGGCCTAGCACCTTACCCTCACCACCAATCTATCCACCCATTAAATTTACCATCTTTTCTTACCCTTGTATTATACTCAATGTACCCCACCTCACCCCACACCACATACCCACTAACCCACCAAATTTTTCACATCTTTTTCCACTTTTATATACCCACCATATCATACATTATCTCTACTCCAACTCCACTCTATCCACCCATTAAATTTACCATATTTTCTTACCCTTATATTATACTCAATGTACCCCACCTCACCCCACACCACATACCCACTAACCCACCAAATTTTTCACATCTTTTTCCACTTTTATATACCCACCATATCATACATTATCTCTACTCCAACTCCACTCCCTACCCTACCTTACCACTAATTTACTCATCCATCAAATCTACTACAATTATTCCTATTTTTACATTACATGCATCCATATTACTTAATATTCATCCTATATATCATATCACAACACTGGTTTTAACTCATCTTACCTAATCCGACCCTACGCATGCCACCTAGCCCACCTTAATTCACCATATCAGATACTATTTTGTTTATGTAGTAAGCATTAATATTTAATGTTATCATTTTAAGACATGTATGAAAACATATATATATATATATATATATATATATATATATATATATATATAAAAGAAAAGAATTTGTTTTATTAAGAAAAAAGTTTGTTTTAAGATAAAAAAAAACAAAAAAAAACATACTTTTAAAATATTTTTATAATTAAAAAAATTGAAAAACTATTAATAATATATTTTGGTAATTTGTGATAATCATACTACAATTTCTTTGACAAATTTATAAACAAAATAGAAAACAACAAATGAATTGAATCTAAATTTCATTCATTTTCCGTCAACCAAACAAACTACAGTATTTGGATTAAGAAGATTTCATTCATTCCAGAATTTCATTCCTTTGACGGATTCCATTCCTAGAATAAACATTCTGCAAACTAAACGTCACTTAAGTATTAATTAAATATCAATAGTTAAATTTAAATCGTAGTTAAATATCAATAGACTCACTTTAGTTGTTCAAATAAAAATAGACTCACTTTAGCAATTCTCTTTTTAAATACTAATTAAAGGCTCATGTTAACAATCCCTTAGATATCACTTAATTATCAATAGTTAAATTTTAAATCTTAATTAAATATAGATAGGCTAATTTTAACAATTCTCATTTCAAATACTAATTAAAAGTTGATTTTAGTAATTTCTTAAATATTAATTAAATATAAAGTTACTATTTATTAGAAAAGCAATGTTGTATAATTGCATTAAGAAACTCTTAGAAATCTCTTTATATATCATAATACAGATACAACATAATGTTATAAGAATTGTAAAAAGCTATTCATTTGTAATTTGTTAATTGATGGAATTTTTTTTTTCTTGGCAAGCTACTCAAGATCGGCACAAAAAAGCATTTGGAAGCGACTAGATGTTACTCGAGTTCAGCTCAAGCTACAGCTGCTAGAATAGTTCTTCGAGTCGAGCTCGACGAAACTCGCGAGACTAATCGAACTATCACTTATTTACATGTTTATCATCTTATATATAAATAAATCAAGTAGTCCGTTGACTCGAGTAGAAATGAGTAATTAGCCCATTGATTTATATATGTTAAGTACTTTTTTTAGTAAACTGTCGAGTTAAGTTGAGCTCGAGGGTGTTGATACCTTTATCAAGTTCGAGCTCGAGCTTGAAATTTTAGACTCGAGTCAAGTTTTGAGTTCCGACGTTGAGCTTGGCTTGATTTGACTCAATTACAACCGCCAATCGAGATATGAAGTTATTATAAGTTATCAAATTATAGGGCTAGAATATCTAAGAATAATGAATGTGTGGTAAATATTGCATATATGTAAAGATAAGTTATCAAATTGAGTTTCGCTCGGTTTGACTCAATTACATCCTACCCACCTCCATCCACCCCATCTCATCCCACCTTACCCTATCCCATCCTACCCTACCTAATCATACCTTATCCTATCCCACCCACATTACCCTACCTTAGGGGTGAGCTCGGTACCAGACCGAACCGAACCGGTACCGACCCCGAAAATACCGAAAACGAATTAGTAGTTTTGAAAGAACCGAACACCGAACCGTATAATTTTATATTGTGTCGGTTCGGTACCGAATACCGAATTTTAGTTAATTTAAAAACCGAATACCGAACCAAGAGCACCGAATACCGAATTTTAGCTAATTTAAAAACCGAATACCAAACCGAATATATTAATTCGGTACCGGTCGGTACCGGTACCGGTTCGGGTTCGAGAAATGGAACCCGTCGCTCACCCCTACCTACCTAACCACCCCCACCCACACCTAGCCCACAAAACTCTATCCTACTCCACCCAATCTTACCCCATCTACCGAACACCTACTAATATTATCTCACTTTACAAACTAAATAGAAAAATAACTATGAATGAAATTTAATTTCATTCTTTCTATTTCATTCCTGCCAATCAAACAATAATGAATGAAATTAATTTAATTTCATTCATTTCAGCTTTCCATTCTTTTGACAGATTTCATTCATTCTGAAAACTTATGTGATTTGCATTTAAAATCTTGTGTTTGGTTCGTACAATTCAGTAAGGATTTAAAATACCAAAATTTATTAAATCTCTCCATCTTTGCTATTTAAAAACTCAGTCTTCCCTTTTAGGATTTTATATCACAGTTACGATGCATTTTTCAGATTAACAAAATTTTCTTAAAGAATAATGCAGATTTACTTACAAAATACTGCATAATACAAATCACAATAGAAAAAATATCTACGAACCAAATGAATCCTAAAATTAAGTCAAAATGTCAAAAAGTGGCTGTGTAGTAGGGGTGTTCAAAAGAAACCGGAAAACCGAAAAACCGAGCCGGACCGGTCAATCCGAAACCGAAAAAACCGAATCCGAAAAAACCGACATATGACGGACCGGTTACGGTTTTCATTTTTAATAAACCGCGGGTAACCGAACCGAACCGAACATAAACATATCACAAATATTTACATATAAATAGATAAATTACAAGCTAAAATATTATATTTATAGTTTCATTTTAATTAAATATTTGTTTGTTTAAGTAGTTTTATGAAACTTTTAATGTAATTGATATATTTATTACGAATAAACTTAATTTTAAGGAACAATCAAAGTTTAAAAATTTATATTTCTATACTTTTATTATTTATAAATAGATAACAACTATCCGAAACTATCCGCAAACCGAACCGCATATAACCGAAACCGAAACCGAACCGTAAAGCGGGTAACCGAAACCGAAAATACGGTTCACACTTTTGCTACTAACCGAACCGAACCGGTCCATGAACAGCCCTACTATGTAGTCCTTGTCAAATTGATAAGAACATGCGAAAAATGTTAAAATTATTTACAAAATTTTAAAAAAATAATAATAAGTAAAGAAGACAATGAATGGGAAACTTCGAAGAAAGTGCAATGTGTACTTTGTCACCCTCACGGCCTCACCTAAACTTGCTCAAAAAATATTCAATACAAATGAAATTTATAAAACATTCTTCTAAATAGTTTATTACTCTAAATTATATTTTCAGATTCATAAAATACAGAAAATCACGAAAAAAGAACTATTTTTCAGGTTAAAATTAATTACGTATCTTTAGGGTTTTTTTTTTAACTATTTATATTATTGTGCTTTTTTTTAATCAATTACAATAACGTAAGGAGTTTATTATAAAGAAAAAGCAACATGATAACTACTTTTTAAATAATAAAAGTAATATAAAAAACTCTCATAATTTTATTCTCTTTATTTATAATTGATACTAATATGTGTATACTTTCAGGATTAATATTGAAAAAAACTCAATCATTTTTTTTATTTTCTCAATTAAATTTCTAAACTTTTTTTTTCAGTTGTTTAAATCCTTAAACTATGTTTGTCTTATTCAAAAATCAAAAGTATAAATCTTTTACCGGCTACCGGATTTGCCGGTAAATTACAATTGATAAAACAAAGTTTAAGGACATAATTGTTAAAATATGGAAAGTGATGATTTTTTTACAGCAATAATAAAGCGAAATGACTAAGGTTACTTGTTTGTTAACCGGTCAAATAAGTCAAATATACATTTGAATAAGACAAATAGTTTAAAGACTTAAACAAAAAGAAAAAGAAAGGTTTAGACACTTAATCGTAAAAATGTTTGCATGACTTATTTGTAGAAACTAAGTTTATAGCTTACCGTTGATTCTTAACTGTTTTCAGACAAAGGAAAGAATATCGATGGACCTTCTTCTTAGGCAACTGCTTCTACCCCACTTAAAGTCTACTATATCTTTGGTAACTATGATGATTATGTAATCTTGGATTGGGAACTTATTTACGGAGTTATTTGCCATATCATTGCATTTTCAAATTTTATTTCCCAAATGACAGTATAATCAATTTTAATTGCTAAAATATGGTAGTTTTGAATGAGTTTTTTGCATTAAGATGGTAGTTTAAAATTTTATTTACCAATTCCTTGTGCTTTTTAATTTATTTACTAAACCATTGTATTTTTAATTTATTTATCAAATCTTTGTATTTTTTTTTCTGAAAAGACAATTTATAATCATTTCTCTCTATGACTCTCACTTCATCTTTATTTTTCAAACCCACAAACATTTTCTATTTTGATTTAAACTATTTAATGTATATTAAATATCTTGATTTTATTTTTTTATTATTTTACTTTAATATACAAAGGATGTCGATGATTTTAGACAGTTAATTTAAGTATAAATTATTTAAATAAAATTGAAATAATAATCGATAAGCAAACACGTTGGTTTTTATAATCAAAACATGAATTGGTACAAATGATAATTTCTATACATTTAAAATCAACATATTATCCATTATATTCTATAATTTAAGTATGTAATAATATTGTTTAATCTAAATGATTATTTATAAAAAAATCATATGTTATTGCTTGATTAGAATTTTAAAAAAATAATAATAATTAAACTACATTTGATTTTCATATTTTTCAACTATTGATCCATTGACTTTCAATCTAAATAACAGTTAAAAATTAATTCTTGAATGTTAAAATGAACATATGAAAATTAATTAAATTATATTATATTTGACTTGATACATATATTACAGTATTACACACACACATATATAATTTATGTTTAACCTACTGTCACTTATTTGGATGTAATTTAGTATGTAACATAAGGACTTTATTTAGAAAAGTATTTTTAATAATTATATTAGCAAATGAAACAAAGTTATACATGTCTTTCCAAAAACATGTATTCACGTAGATAGTATATTAAAAAAACATATACAATTTTTCGTTTTGTTATTGTTTACATAAAAATATCTAATTATTATATTTTGTTTGATTTCTAAGGAAAGCAAGAACAACATATAATAATAAAAGTCATAAGAATTTAACATGTGTTGCAATCAAAAGTTTTTTTTAAAATAAAACTAAAATAGTGAACTACAAATAAAATTTAAAAATATAAAATTATCATTTTTAGAACATGTTTTTTACAACGAAAACTCTGAAAGTTTTGTTTTTCATTTTGTTTTAAATTATTTATATTTAAACCTTCTTAATAAAAATAGCAACCAACGTAATAAGATATCTAATGATTTATAATTATTTTTATTAATATTACAATTTTAAATTTCTAGGAACGTCGTTGTTATCCTCTTTATATTAAAAAAAATTAAGGATACCAAATTTTTATACTTATTTACGGTTAAATAACAAAAAAAATAAATTAAGATGTTTAAAAATATTAAATAGCCAAATTTAAAGATATAAAATTTTATACTTGTTTAATTTGTCTTTGAGTTTGAGAGATAAAGATGAAAAGAGAGAAAAGGTGATGGATAGTTTTCTTTTTAGGAAAACACTATCATTTGGTAAATAAATTAAAATGTACAACATTTTGGTAAATAAAATTTTTAACTACTATGATCATGAAAATAACTCCTTATTTACGATGTTGTATTGAATAATTTATATTGTAATAGTCAAATTTATTTCTGATAGACTTTTAACTACTTCATGTTTTTAGAGATGATATGATATTATCTTTTCTGAATGTTCAGATCTTTATTATTGTATTAATTATGGGTTAAATGTTTTTCCATCAATTCTGAATTGTGAGACAGCCTCCGTTGCCGCTCATTTCGGAGAGTGTAAAAATCAAGAAATATATTGTTACTGTTGTGGTCAGAAAAGACATCATGGAGATACTTGTCCAATAAAAGCTGAAGCTTGCTTCAACTGTGGTAAAACTAGACACTATGCACGAGAATGTCGTAAACCACCACGAGCTCAATCGACTCCACAGTCATCTGCAAGGTTTTCTGGGGCTTCAACAACACGTAAGGAACAGGCTCCAAGGGCACAAGCACAGGCACAAGATTACCCTGAGGTGATCACTAGTATGTTCCTAATAAACTCCATCCCCGCACGCATTCTATTTGATTCCGGAGCGAATCGCCCATTTGTCTCTACTACTTTTGCACAATAATTTGTCATGCCCAATTCTAGGGGTGTGCAAAAAAAACCGAAACCGAAAAAACCAAAAAAACGAAACCAAAAAACCAAATCGTTTGGACTTTGGATTGGTTTGGACTTTGAATATTCAAAAACCAAAAATTCGGTTTGGTTTCGGTTTGGAGGTAAAAAAAACCAAACCGAACCTACGTTTTATAATTTTAAAATTTGTAAATACTCTTCGTTCGATTTGGTTTGCAGTTTGTTTTATCTGGGATTTGCATTTTGTCAAAGGATTTGCATTATGCAGCATTTTGTCAAAAAATATGCATTATCTTATAGAAAAAATTGTTAATCTGAAGAAAATACTAGGTAACTGAGATTTAAAATCCTAAGGGGAGGCTGAGTTTTTAAATAACAAAGAAGGAAAGGATTTATGAAAACATGAGATTTTTAATCCTTACTGAAATCTGCAAACCAAACACAGGATTTTAAATGCAAATCCTACTAAATCCCAGGAAATCCACGAACCAAACGGTCCCTAAAGTTATTTTACGTGATAATGCACCTTTTTGTAACAAAATGCATTAAAAATAATAAAAAGTACAAGTAACGTAAATATTGGTCGTCACGTAAATGTGGTAACAAAAACATTGGATATTTTGATAATGTTACTTTTTTGTAAAACTTGAAAAATAAGTATTTTTTTGGGCTATTTTTGTAATTTTCTCGTATTTTTAATATATATTTTAACACGTATGTATATATATATATATATATATATATATATATATATATATATATATATATATATATATATATATATGTGTGTGTGTGTGTGTGTGTGTGTGTTTGGGGGGGGGGCGGGGGTAATAGGTCCTAAATTTAAAAATAATTTATTGCATATACATATTTAATTTAGATTTTATAATTATTATAAATAATTTTCATAACATTCTTGTAGATTAAATAAACATTATTTGATAATTATAACATACAAATAAAAATCATATGAATAAAAAAATATATTAATAACTATTTATAATTTATTTTATATTTATTTCAAAACAATATGTTAATAACTTATAATGTTAGAAAATTAAATAGCGACAATTTTATTTTGAATTTATTAACATATTTTTATTTAGAAATAATAATAATTAATGAAAAGTAAATGATTAATTATTTATTGCTAACTAAAATTTAATTTTATGAGTATTAAATATAAAATTTGATTTAATTTATTAAAAAATTTTATGTATCATTTGAATAATAGGTTATTTTTATTCTAAAACAGTGGATGAAAAAATAAATGATTGATGCATCAAAATAATATCATGTCAATAGTTATTTATTTTTATTTTGTAATATAAAATTATAGTAATATTTTGTAATTGAACTCTATAGTTTTTAATGCAATAAGAATATGTGAATTTTATAAAAGCTTCAATTCAAATTTATGAAATAAAAAATTATTGAATGTATTTAATATAATAGTTAAAATGAAATTTTTAAAAACTTTTTCTTCGAATTAATATTTTATTCATATAATTAATGGTTCAAAAAGGAAAATGATATTTAATATTAGTAATTGGATGAAGTGAAAAAAACATGTAATTTTAAAAAAATTAGGAGGAAAAATTAAGATGAAAGGAAAAAAGTTGACATGTGGCGTAAATTGTTTTACTTTATGGGATATTTGTACAAAAAACCTTCAAGTTGGACCATTTTTGTGATTAAAACCCCCAACCATTTTTTCATTACAAAAAACCCCAACCGGTAAAATCTCAGATTTTGCTGGTTGTAGCCGATTAAAAGTCACAAGCCACCGTCGACAAGTAATCAGTGACCACCGGAGTTTCATTGAAAAAGCAAATTCTAAAAGCACATATTTGAACAAAGAAATAAAAATTTTGAATTTGAATAATAAAAAAGACAAGCCAGTTCGCTGAAAAGAAGGTCCGTCGGAGACAAAGAGTTGGTCAACATATTGCATTCGGTTTATCAGGTTGTAAGTTTTTTTTTAAAACTTAATTTTGATAAGTTTAATCAGTATGAAGTTTTTTGTACAATGAAATTGGCTGAGAATTTTATTCACAAAAATGGTTCAACTGGAATTTTTTTTTTGTTGCATAAATATCCCCTACTTTATTAAAAAGTATAGATATAGATACATACAATTGAAATGATTTTCAAATAACAAAAAATACACAACATATTGTTTTTTTAAAAAAAAAATACTAGTTTATTAATTTGTGTATTACACGGACAACTTAAATAAATTTATTTTCTTAAAACTATATAAATTTAAAATTAATATTTTAATTTAGTAAATCTTATTATAATTAATTTATGTATAAATCATTAAAAAACTAATTATTAATAATTTTAAGTTTACTATTAGTATTATTTTTATTATTATTTATTAATCAAAAAAATGTTTTATAAATTGTTTGTTGTGGAATTTAAGTAGTTAATCATAATCTTATCTTAAAAGTAATTTAATATAAAAATTTTAAATTAGTGAAGTATTTAAATTTCATTTATCATTAGTAGAAGATATCATTTGGTATCATAAAAAGATGACAAATGCAATTAAGGTATTTTTCTAATAAGATTTATAAATATGAAAGGGAGTTGATTTTTTGGAGACGGAAATGAAATGAAACGACGACGTAAGACGTTGTACATTCTTCCCCCTCCATGTTTTCTTATAAACGAGTGAGAGCTTCTTATTCCATATGATATCGTTCAACAACAAAACATAAATCTGAAAAAAGTATTTCTTCAAACTGTTTGAATTTTTAGGTTTGATTTGAAGAAGATCAACGAACGATGAAGGAGATTGTAAATGTTGGAGAAATCGAAGAGATCGTGGAGGAAGAGAGATTGTTTTCATGTTCAATGAAGCAGGAGGAGCCTCTGTTAGCTCTCAATCACGTCTCATTTATCTGCAAATCTGTTCGTAGATCTGTCAAGTTCTACGAGGAGGCATTGGGATTCGTCCTCATCAGACGTCCTTCTTCCTTCGATTTCGAAGGTGCTTGGTGCGTAACTTTTCCTTTTCCTTGCTCTGTTTGTTGCTCACTTTTGTTTCTCTGAATCTCTCTCTCTAAAACTTAAGTTTTTTTGAGGATCCGACGGATTTTGGATGAAATTGTTGATTTTAAGTTCAAATTGTGTCTTCGTAATATGACGAAGTGATTATTAATCGAAAATTTTCACTATTACCTAAAATATTTTGTAATTCCAAGTTTCCAAGGCTCTTGTGATTTAGATGTAATCAAATGCTATATTTTATCAAATTTAATTGTAGTTCTATATCCTGTATAGTGATTATTAATCAAGCAAGTGACTGTTAATAGAAAAATATCAGTAAAACCTAGAAAATATTGTGTAATTCCAACGCTCGATCATGCAATCAAATGCTACATTTTATCAAATTTAATTATAATTCTATGTCCCAGTAGTGATCCAGTTCAATGGCAACAATTAAAAAAATAAACTGAACTGACGATTGGAGTTACTATTGTTAATAAAAACAATCATCGTCCTCTCCAGAATGCTTCTGTACCCAACTTCAGGTCAAACTCTTCACTTGTTAAACGAGAGAAAATACTATCCATAGCTAATATAGTTTATCATTAGTGGATTTTGTATGCATAATCTATTTCAAATTAATCTGAGTTAATTATAAATTGGCTAGATTCTCAGCAGCGTGATTTTATGGTGCTTATTTTCATGGCCGAACCTATCGTGTCTTTGGGGCTCGAGGCAAAAACTTATAAAGGACCCTAAATATGTATGTATATATAATAGTTAAAGATTAAATGAAACAACAATGTAAATGTATATTTTTAAAAAAAAATATTGGGCCCTGGCTCTTAAGCCCTGAGGCAGTAGCACAGGTTGTACACCCTAATGGCCCGATCCTGGTATATCCGATGAACTTATGGACTTATGGTTATCGATCTCATTATATGTTTACTTCATTACATTCTTGTACTTACTTATTGAACTAAACTATTACTCTCTTGGCTTACAATGTCATTATCAATGTCAAATTTTAGTATGTCAAGGTTGTACTGATCTTTATTGCTTGAAATTGCATTCGGAAAATAGTTACCTGTGATATACATTTTGTATGATGATAATATGAATTTGGTTTAATATTGAAAAAACCCTATAAACTTTTTTCATTTTCACGATTAAGTCCCTAAGGGGGCGTTTGGTTCGCGGATTTTCTGGGATTCACTGAGATTTACATTTAAAATCATGTGTTTGGTTCACAGATTTTAGTAAGGATTTAAAATCCCAGGATTTCATAAATCCCTTCATTCTTTGTTGTTTAAAAACCCAGCCTCCCCTATAGGATTTTAAATCCCAGTTACCTTGCATTCTTCAGATTAACAAATTTTTTCTATAAGATAATGCAGATTCTTTGACAAAATCCTGACAAATGCAAATACTGCATAATGCAAATCCTTTGACAAAATGCAAATCCTAGAGAAAAAAATTTGCGAACCAAACGCCCCCTAATTTTTTTCCCGATTGTTTAAGTCCCTAAACTATTTTCGATTATTCAAAAGTATATAATTGACCGGCTACCCGATAAGTAGCTAAAACACAACCAATAAAATAAAAATTTTTAGGGACTTAATCGCTAAAACATGTACAGATAGTGAGTTTTTTTGAATAAGACAAAAATATTTAAAGGACTTAAAAACAATCAGGAAAAAAAATTATGGATTTAATCACAAAACTTAGGAAAGTTTATGGGATTTTTTTCGATATTAACCCTATGAATTTACGGTAGCATGCTAAGTTGGGAAAGTTGCTTGTCAATGTATAATTCCTTTCAACTTTTATTTTCACAAAAATAAAAGGAGTTTTTGTCGATAGGATTATATTTTCACTTTTTTGAAAAACAATGGTGGCTTTTGAATGAATATTTCATTTCTATGTCTTGTTTGTCTGTCAAATTCATGAAATGATAATTCTCTTTCAAACAAATCAAGCATTCCACCAAAGGAATGTGGTTTCCATGGGGAGTTGTTTTCTCTATTCACTCATAGCTATCATATCGACCAACCCGACCCCACCTACCTTACCTATATCTTATCCACACCATCCTACCCACCCACCCTACCCTACCCTACCACAATTTATCCACCCCACCAAATTTACCACATTTTTTCTCACATTTATATTACATCTACCCTACCATATCACCGATCTACTCACTTACCAAACCTATCACATCTCTTCCTACTATTATATTACAATCACCCTACTTAATATCATCTTACCATATCATATCTCAATCCTGTGTTTGACTCACCTTACCTAATCCTACCCCACCCATATAACCCTTACACAACACCTGGATCATCTTAACCCCACCATTTGCTTTAGCAGATTTCATTACTGGGGTAAACATTCTGCGAACCCAACGCAGCCTGAGGACAAACTTATGATCTCCCTTGAAGAAATCCTAAGTCACCACTATGGGGTTCAATAGAATTAATTAATTAAATTTTCCGTATTTTATAAATTGGTTGATTTAACCACTAATATTAAACCATGATTGTTTTTTTATGTCTTTTGATGATACATTTTTGGGTGTTACTATCTGGATGTTCTGTACATCTAGCAATAATAGAGAGAGATAAAGAGTAGAAAATGTGAGAAAATAAAAGGTGAGACATAAATAATAAGAGGCATATATTCGGCGTATTGTGGTATTATGTAGACCTGGCAATTGGAGACACGAATACACGAGTTTGTGAGAGACACGACACGACACGAATACATCTTAAAAGTAGAGATAAAACTTATTGCCCTTCGTGTATTCATGTCGTGTCAAATTCGGGTCTGACACGTGAAAACGACACGAATTGCCAGGTCTAGTATTATGATACATACCCGGCCCTTTATAGGTTTAGATGTGGTATATTTAGTAATTAGGAGAGATAAAGAGAGAGGATAGTATTAAACATTAGAGAGGAGACAGAGAATGTCTAATACAACTAATTAATTATTTCTCCTAATGATTTGACACAGGTTGTTTAACCATGGGATAGGAATACATTTGCTAGAAATGGACACAACTCCAAGAAAGAAAGCAAAGATCAATCCAAAAGATAACCACATTTCTTTTCAATGTTCCGATATGGATCTCATAATCAAGAAACTTGAGGAATTGGGCATCAAGTACGTAACCGCAATGGTGAAAGAAGGTGGCATGGAGGTGAACCAACTATTTTTTCACGATCCAGATGGTTACATGATCGAGATCTGCAATTGTCATGTTCTTCCTGTGCTTCCAATCTCTTCGTGCCCCTTCAAAAAGATCCCAACCATCTCACAACTCAAAAAAGGGAACTCCTCTTTCTACGGTATGGTCATAGCTCATGTTAACTCAACACATAAAAAACTATTCAATTCGTTATGCAAATCATATATTTATAGTAAAACAACACGATAAACTTGAACCCAAAAAGATATGACCAAGATTGCCCTGATCCATATAATACGATTAGATCTTGGACTTAATAATGTAGAATAATGAAAACCCTTTAGGTGTATTTGCATTATATTATTTAATATCTAAAAAGTACAGGGTATACATGACAATCTCTTATGGACCCTAAAGTTAACTTATAGAAAACCCTATGGGGGGAAGCGTTTAATATCGTGAAATTAAGTGGAATCATTCAAGTTTATAAGATAATTTAACTAATGAATAATGATAGTTACATAGAAATAAATATTGGCACAGAGTACGAAGAAAACCTATTAAAACTCAATTCTTTTTTCATGTTATTTTGTTGTTTTCATGTTGATATGAAAATGAATTAAATGAAATTTATATTAAACTTCATTTTTACTCTGTCTTATTTAGAATCAAGACTCTTTTTACATTATAATAAAAGTTTAAAAACTCATGTGATTTCATTTTATCCCAGGATCGACAATTTCGGCCCATTCAAGCAAATGGGTCAAACTGGTTGACGACCAAAAGTCATAAAATTTACATAATTTTGATTTTTTCCCGAAGAACAATTTGTTTAATACACCGTTTTATAAATTTTCATTTTTTTAAAAAAAAATTACGTTCTAGCATAATTTTTTTATCACGGGTTAATTTAACCGTCCGACCCGTTTGGTCTGTCGGGTCAAAATTGTCACTCTTACATTCTATTATACCAAATGCACCAATATTTTATATTGTTTTTTAATTTTGTAATAGTAATACCATGTTAATTTTTTGGTGAATTAACTATGCAGGAAAAAATTACTTTTGTGGAGAGGATGAGGCATTAATGATGGAAAATTTGGTAATTGACATGATGGGTATTTCTTTTTAGAAATAAATTAATTAAGAAAAAGGCAAAATGTGAGATGGAGCCTGTTTGTTTATCACATGCTTTTTTCAAGAAGAGAGAAATCTAGTCCTCAAAATGGTATTTAATTAGTATTTTAATAAAAGCTGGTTAATTCTATATATGTTTTGTATAGTATTAATTAATTAAATATTATTTTTAGAATAATCTTGTATCATTAACTATATTTTATAATCCGTTTTGAGCTCTTGTAAATACGGATTTCTAGTTAAAAAAAACTCATCGAACCAAACTTTCCAATAGATTAGTTAAGTCCCAATGATCATTGAAGTATTATTCCCTTAGACAAATGCAAAATCTTAACCTACTTTTATCATTTTATTGAGTAAGTTACTCAACTTATTTTCATATACGTTAAACCACTATACTCATAATATTTATTGATTAAACCATTAGACTTATTTTATTGTGATTAAATTATCATACTTTTAAAATATTTATTAATTAAGCCAATTAACTTATTTTTATGTCTTTTTTCTAAATATTAAATTGGGCTAATTATGAAAGAAGTGAAATATGTGCAAAAAACTCTCACGCATTGTTCTTAAAACTTTTAACGGTGGAAAAGAATGGAAACAAAAGAAATCAAGATAAATGAAATTAGTTTGTGTTCTTTTGTTATTTTCCAGGATGGAAAGGAAATGAAATAGAATGAAATTATAGTGTTTTTTGGCTCTAAAACTTTCCTCCCAAAAGTGAGGAGAAACCAAGGGAAAAAAATATCTATTTTCTTTCCTTTACTTTCATCTCTTTTGTTTTCTTTCCACCCTCGAGAACACAACGTTAAGTTGGATATTTTGTGGTTAAAACTCACAACCTTTTTTTTATCGCACAAAAAATCTTCAACCGGCTAAAATTCTTTAAATTTGGGGTTTTTTTTTCAAATTGATGACATGTGAAATTCTTTAAATAGACTTTTGCGTAAAAAAACCTACAACATGTTTAGTTTTTTCAATTAAAACTCCAAATCATTTTTCAATGCACAAAAAACTCCTAATCAACAAAAATCATTAAAATTGAGTTCTCTTTGGCGATTGCATTTTGATAACATGGAAAATTTAGTAAAATTTTATTTATTAAACAAAGATTTCGTTCGTTGGTGAAACTTCCACCCTCTACTCCTCTAGCAAACCTCACTGCTCTGGCTGATCATATTCAGAAGCTAAAATGGAACCAAAATAAATGACATCCAACATAAGACTGAACCTAAAAATGTAACGCGTGAACACAAACGAAATTGATTCCATCGGCACAAATGAAGTTGAAATTCAAGATTAAATGGCAAAAGTTAATCAATCATACATACAAAAAATAAACAACCTTGAACACAAAGAGGGGATGCAGCAACCGGAGTTGTTGGATGTAGAGGAGAAAAGACAAGGTGAATGTGACTGCTGATTAGAGATGATGAAAAAAATAGTTAAGGCTTTTAATCGAAAAAGTCACCAACTTCGAGATATTTTATGCAAAAATTCAGTTTAAGAATTAAACGTATAATTCCATGTAAGCTAGTTTGTCATGTGGACGCCACATGTGTGCCATGTAAGCATAACAATCTATTATAGCCGGTAACACCTTAATTTCATAAAATTTTACCGGTTGGAAGTTTTTTGTGCAATAAAAATTGGTTAGGGGTTTTAATCATAAAAAATAGTCCAACTTGAAGTTTTTTTGCCCAAATTTCCCAAAAAAAACATGTTTCAGTTTTTTTTTGTGTTTTTGTCATTCCATGTTATTTTTTCTAAGATTAGTCATCAAGTTAATTAGTTTTTTTCTAGATTTGTCTAATTTGGCTGTCAAAACCTCGATATAATTAGTAAACTGAGTTTTTTAAAACTAAAGTATCAGGCTCAAATACCCAAATTTAATTAAACCAAAAGAAAAAAATATCTTGACTACTTTTGTAGGAAAAAATAAAATGAAAGGATGAAGATGTGAAAAAATGTTAATTTTTTTCATAATTAACCCTATTAAATTCTAAAAATCTATATAAATTTGATGTGGCTTACGTTAATTAGAGTTTTTATTATGTTAATAAAATGAGTTTTAAGGGTTAACAAAATATATCAATTTTATAATTTATTGAACAATCATAAAACTGATTTAACTTATAATAGGTTAATCAATTTATTTTCATTTGGTTAACTTTGTTCAAATAATATACAACTGATATAGTTGTATATCATTATGGAATACAAAAAAGTTCTTGTATACAAATCATTATCCTAATTAAAATAATTGTAAATTAAAAAAATCAAATAATTAGTTGTCCATCAAAAAGGAACTTTTACTCATAAAAGTTTAAATTATTATCAAAATCTTTTTTTAGAAAGTTTTTTTAAGCACCTTGACTTAGGATGCCATGTGATGAAAACACATAATATGTTTTACTTGTTGGTTGTTATGTTGTTGTGTGCACACACACACTACTAGTAATAAAAAAAAGATCTTTACATTTTTTTAATAGTAAAAATAGCATGAAATAAATGCGCACTTTTCAATATTGTTTCGATTTAGGCTGCGTAATTTTTTGTACACGTTTACATTGCGTAAAGTGTTCAAATAGCATGAGCGTTAGAAAGTCTTTAATTAGACTAGAGCGTAGATTCTTTTCTTTTCTTCTTTTTACTTCTTTCAACGGGGTTTAACTTTAGATGATATAATTTCGAAATGTTTCAATTTGGTAGTTGAACAACTTAATAATTGGTATCAACTTACATTAATATAATAGGGATCCAAATGAAGGCATCATGAGATATTGATGTAAAACGATACCAATTATTAGGTTGTTTAACTACCAAATCGAAACACTTTTGAAAGTACATGATCTAAATCAAAATACTTTTAAAAGTACGTAACTTTAATCAAAACACATTTGGAAAAACACAACCAAAAATCATAATATTGATAAAATACACATCAACGTGATAACCGGTAGTAATGATAAACACTTTTAAAGTACACAACGTAAATGTGTATAAAAAATACACACTCTAAATTGTAACAATATTAAAAGTACGTTACTATTCCATGCTATTTTTTGTTTTTCAGTATGCAATTTGTTGTCCTTTATAGAAAACAAACACATGTAACTAAGGACAAAAACAGATACAAGTCATATAACTCTGTAACAAAAACGTGTTGTTTGGAGCCTTTTAAAAAAAAGTTATAGTGGTTTAACAATTAAAGCGACAAATGAAAAAGAAAGAAATTAAGAAGTAAAAACAAAAATAATCATTAGTTATTTTTAATTACTTTATTAATAATAATTGATTTTGTAGGAAAGGAATTACCCAAAGTAGCAAGTAATGTTTTTCATTTTTTTTTTTTTTAGTTTTTAGAGTAAATTACAGAAATGGTCCATGTGGTTTGCATAAAACTTTGGATACGGTCCCTGTTGTTTCAATTTTGCATAAACGGTCCTTATTATCACTGTTTACTTGCAAAAATGGTCCCTCTGCCGTTAACTTTAACAATCAAATGATTAAATATTTTATAATGATCATTTTACCCTTTTCTTTGATAACATTTTGGTCCCTCAAGTTTGTAGTTCATTTTAGTTTTGGTCCCTTAAGTAAATTTTTTATTTAACTCTTTATTATATATTATTATTATTATAACTATTATTATAAAAATTATTATTATTATTATTATTATTATTATTATTATTATTTATTATTGATTTATATTTTAATATATTTTTCAATTTACAAACTAATTTTTTTTATTATAAGCAATAGTATCAAATTAGAATCCATTTCGTTTTTTTAGCATTTTCGAATGAAAAAATACAAATATTTTAAATTGTAGTTTTCCAAACTAAAAAAATTTGAATCTTAAGCTTTTATTTCTTTTTACAAACGAAAAAAAGTTACTAAACCATTCATGTTTAATTTTTTTCATTTTCTAAACGTAAAAATTAGAATCCATTTCGTTTTTTAGCATTTTCGAATGAAAAAAATACAAATATTTTATATTGTAGTTTTCCAAACCAAAAAAATTTGAATCTTAAGCTTTTATTTCTTTTTACAAACGAAAAAAAGTTACTAACCATTCTTGTTTAATTTTTTTCATTTTCTAAACGTAAAAAGCTACGAAAACCAACATATTCCGATTTTATGTTTTGGAAAACGAAAGTAAATACAAACAATTCTGTTATTAGTTTTTGCAAACGAAAAAACTACGAATAATTATGATTTTCAGTTTTTCCAAACAAAAAACAACTATTTTTTTCCCTAGTTTTTCGAACCAAACCATTACCTTTTATTTTTTTTGTCCGAACAAAAAACTACGAACCATTACGATTTAAAGTTTTTTTAAAAAATGAAATAGTGTGTAACCTTTTTGTTCGGAAAAACAAAAAAATGAAATGGTTTGTAGTTTTTTTACGATTGGAAAAAGTTAAAAACGTAATGATTAGAATAACATTAAAACCGAACAAAAAAATAGACTATTTCATTTTTGAAAAATCGTAATTTGTACGTTTGGAAAAAGCTAAAAAATCAAAACGGGTCTATTTTTTTGTTTGATTTTTATGTTATTCTGGTCATTACGTTTTAAACTTTTTTAAATGGTAAAAAACTAAAAACCATTCCATTTTTTTAGTTTTTCCAAACAAAAAGGCTACACACTATTTCATTTTTTTAAATAACTTTAAAGCATAATGGTTCGTAATTTTTCGTTCGGAGAAAAAATATAAAAGGTAATGGTTTGGTTGAAAAACTAGAAAAATAAATTGATTTTTGTTTGGAAAAACAGAAAATCAAAATTATTCGTGGTTTTTTCGTTTGCAAAAACTAATAACAGAATTGTTTGTATTTATTTCCGTTTTCAAAAACAAAAATCATGGTTGAATTTTTTGGTCAGAAAAGAAATAAAAAACGGATTGGTCTTCGTAGCTTTTTACATTTTAAAATGAAAAAACTTAAAACATGTATGGTTAGTAACTTCTTTTTGTTTGAAAAAAAAAAAATAAAAGTTTAAGGTTTAAAATTTTGCGGTTTGGAAACTACAATATAAAATATTCGTATTTTTCATTTGAAAAAGCTAAAAAAAATGGATTCTAATTTGATAGGGTTGTTTATAATAAAAAGAAATAATTAAGTTTGTAATTTAAATTATAAAATATGTTAACATATAGGAAACTCAATAAACAAAAAAATTAATATGTAAAAAATTAAAATAATAATAATAATAATAGTTATAATAATAATAATATAATAATAAAAGAGTTAAATAAAAAAATTTACTTGAGGGATCAAAACTAAAATGAACTACAAACTTGAGGGACCAAAATGTTATCAAAGAAAAGGGTAAAATGGTCATTATAACAGATTTAACCACTTGTTTGTTAAAGTTAACGACAGAGGGACCATTTTCGCAAGTAAACAGTGATAATAAGGACCGTTTATGCAAAATTGAAACCACAGGGACTGTATCCAAAGTTTTATGTAAACCACAGGGACCATTTATGTAATTTACTCAAAAATAAATAAATATATTCATGCATGCCTAAATCCATCATAAACATCATCATCATCCAACTTTCTATATAAATTCCTGTATATGTACACATAAAACCCTAATAGCTAATCTTGCACCTCAAGAACATAAACATTTTTATTAAATCTGAGTATTTCTTTCATATTTTGGGCTAGAGTTCAAAGAATTGAGTAGCATTTTCATCATCTTCAACTCAAATCACCACTGGAGATTCATTAAGGTAACTATCTAAACCATAGTAAACACTATAAACATGTATCAATCATAGAAATATATTTTCTGCTTAGAGTATAATCTAGATTTAAAAATTGATACAAGGATAAACAACATCTTCACAATTGGGTTATAGAGTTTCAAGAACAATAAAAAAAGATTTCATGGGTTTATATAAAGATTCGAAAACTGATCTATAAAATGATTAAAATTAGTAAATAGAAAGTAGAATCAAGTAGTAGGAAGTTATAGTGTTGTGTGGAGGTATGGCCGGCGCCTGAAGCACCTTGGCCGGCGGCCGTTTGGCGGCGCTGGCAGCCCACGACGCCCTTCTGTCTAACCTTTTCTTTTTCTTTCTTGCTTTTTGATCTGGGTTGCATCGAGGGAGTAGTGGGTCGTGGTCGGAATCCAACTGGAGAGGGGAGGGTTCATCGGCGGCGTGGCCGGTGGCCACCGCCACCCTTCTCATCGGCGAGCCTCATTTCCTTTCCTTTTTTTTCCGTTTCTGGATTTCCACCGAGAGGTAGAGATGAAAGTAAGAGTGTGTGTGTGTGTGTGTGTTGTGATCGGGGTTCGGTCGGAGCTGACCGGTCTCCTTCTCTCTGTGGTCGGCGCACTGCTGCTGTGCGTTTTCGTTTCTGTTTTCGACTCACCAAGAGGGATGAGGGAGTAGCAGTTGGGTGTGTGTGAGGTGGTGGACTCGTCGGCGCCGGTAATGGCTTGGCCGGCGAGCTTGCCGGTTCAGGCAGCCGCCGGCTGCTTCTCCCCTTCTTTTCTTTTTTCTGGCTTCCGAGAGAGAAGAGAGAAGAGAGTTAGGTTTTTATTTATTTATTTATTTATTTATTCATTTATTGGTTTTTAATTTATGTTTGGCTCAATTAGGTTAAATTTTGATGGGCTTTTTAATTAAAGTGGGTATTGGGCTTATTAAATGTAATTAATAGTTGGGTTGGTTTAATTTTTGGGTTGGGCTCCATTTTAGAATAATAATTGATTAATGGTTGGAAATATATTAAGGGTGTTGGGTTATTTTTTTTTTTTTGAAAATCAGATTTACTTTATTTAAAAATATGTGCTACATTTTCATTTTTAATATTTGGTTGGGTTTAGGTTAGAATAAAAGACTGATTTTGGGACTATTTTAGGTTGATTTGGATTGGGTTAAATTAAGTGAATTGAGAATATAAATATGACGTTGGATTAATTAATTCAATTAAGTTAGGTTTGAGTTAGTTTTATTTTATAAGTTCATTACAAAATTAATATAGTGCGAAACTTTTATTTTTATAATATGAATATTTTGGGTTATATAATATCCAAAAGGATTTGGAATTTAACTAAATAATTTTGGGCTAGAACATTAATTAATTTAAATGGGTATTCAAGGTTAGTTTGGGCTAAGTTATGGAGTATCCCTTTTGTATCTATATAATGTAAATATATTGAGGAATTATTCATCCAACTTCAGCTAATAATTTTATAACTAGTGGCGAAATATCTCAACTTAAATTATAACTTTAATTTATTAAATAAATAACGAACTTAGTAGAATATAGAGTTAGTGACAAATAGGCAATGTACTATGATATCAGGTCATTATTAATTCGATTGAGGCGTGTGGATTCTGTTAGTGCTTTCAGCTGTTAGCGGGTATACGCTTGGCGAGTACAGATTGCAGGCACTGTGAGTAATTGATTTAATTTCGCAAATGATCATAAATGATATGCTTGCGCTGGATATCTCTTTCGTTTCTTTGTCATGATTATTCTTTAACTACCATACTTAGTCTTGAACGTTGTATTTATTTCGTTGCATTGAGTCGATATCTGAGAACCCTTATCCCCAGTATGCATACTGAGTATTATGTGGATTAAGCGAGGTTGCTGTGTGCTTCCGAGTTGTATGGCGGGCGAGCCGCATGTTTTGTACACGTGCTAACCGAGCGAGTCGTACGCCGTGTACTTGTTATCGGGCGAGCCGGTAACAATACCCTATTCGTGTATGCTAAATCGAGCGAGTCGTAATGCTACACATGTTGAATTTGAGCCGATATTTGTGTTAAACATGTTATATATGCTTGTCTGTGCTTTTAAATCTGTTACTCGCTAGGCGACGGCTTACCCCGGTTGTGGGGACAAATTTTCAGGTTTAGCTGATAAGGGAAAGGCACCAGCTTCAGGATCTTGAGTTTGAGCATTTATGGTATCAGAAGGACTTCCGCATTTACTCTGATTTATAATTTTGTACTTGGGATGGGTAGATCCCTAGACTTTCAATTTGGTTGTAATAATTAGATGTTATATTTTAGCGCACTCTGAATGTGGTGGTTTTAGTTTATTTACGTATTGAAATTGAAGTTGAGATTCGAACGCTTTATTTTATTACTACGAGGATTATGTTGCAGAATTATAGTAAAAGCGCCGCGTTATTAGAACGGGGTGTTTCATTAATTCACACAATTATTCTTCAACTGAATTCTATAATTCAACTGCGTAATTACAAAATTTTACAATGACATGTATAAAATTCTTCCAATCAAGAAAACAAGCATTTTCTACCAAGTAAAATCCTCAATCGAATCCTTAAACATTCATCAAAAGAGCTTTGATTTCACCACTAACGTTTCGCAAATGCAAACGACAATGAAATCTCTAATGGTAAGATTATCAGCAAGACGACCATTAATTTATAATAAAATTAGATATTGACAGATCAACATACAAGATGGTATCATTTAATGCTATTGAGATCTCTCATTTACTTTATTACAACATTTGAGGCTTAGATGTGTGATTTCGGGGATGATACACCCCCTTGACCTCACACGTTTGATATATATTGTATTGATATGTCGTTTTTAATTTCTTGATCAAGATATGCCATTTTTAACTGGTAGTGAACATGATAATCAAAATTCTGAAAAGAAACTGAATTAACTGACATGTCAAAGCAGTTGAGACCAAATATCCACGAGTAATTGTTGCGAACAATTATTGGAAGACCCGCATTGAGATCACTTCATGGAGCTTAGTCATGAGTCATCTCAATTAGGATTGTCCTCACTACCTGATATACTTGAGATACCCGGTATACTTAATGTTGTCGCCTAGGCCTAACCTAACGCTGGTCGTAACTGATCAGTCATAACGGTTCGAGGTCAGTTTCAGTGGGAGGTATGACGCAGGGTGAAAGTAGTCAAAATGGGATTTGCACCTTTCTTTAAATAGAAAAAGATATTTCTGGGCCCCTCGGCGATTGAAACTGATATAAACGCGTGGCCACGCTCGGATTAGCTGTGATGTGTTCAAGCTATGTCTGTTGAAGATTAGTTGAAATCAGAAGGTCGAGAAACAGAATCTAAGTGTGGCGAGACTCGATTAGAATGTTGATCTATAGTTTTTTTTAACTATATATATAGATTTATTAAATGTTTTAACTATATGAAAATAAAATATCATAAATAATTTATAAAAGAAATTAGAGTTATTTATTTACTTTCCTTAATATTAGAATAAAAATTATGGTAATAAAATAGGCGGGAAAATGAATTTAAGATGCCATAAAAAAGTGACATGTGACAAAAATATTTTGATTTATTAATATATATTGATATCATTTTAAAAAGGGATGTAAGTGAATTGAACTAATGAACTATTCGTGAGGTTATCAAGTAAAAGCAAACAATCTTATATGACATAATAAAAATTTATATGCAAATCAAACACAATATTTTAAATACAAATTATAGTGAATCCCGGAAAATTTACGAATTAAACGCCCTCGAAAACTATGTTTGGCACACAACTTATGGGAGAACTTATAGTTTAAAAGATGCCAGCTGAGAAGATGCGTTTGCATGACTTTCTTCCTCAGAAGCTTATGAAAGCTATAAGCTATTATACAAAAATCTAATTAAGTAGCTTAAGTTTTTCTAAATAAAATTACAATCATGTCATTTATCTTATACTTTAAGAATACATTTTATAATACTACACTCTGCAACTTTAATATTTTATCAAAACTTTTATTTAACTCATAAAACATTATTATAGTTTCTTTAATTTCAAATTTTTTAATATCTTTCATTTAATTTTATGAATTAAAATATATGTAGCGAGAATAAACAATGAGGAGACACGTATCCCTTACAGATGAAGACACGTGATATCATAGTTAAATGATAAGTGATGGTTATTTGCTTGTTTATCAGTAGTTATAGATTATAGATATATTTTTTTTTTCACTTTATTGTAATTTATTTATATTTTATAAGTTATAAAAATATCTATTTGTTTTCAAATATTAATAAGTACTAAAGCCTAAAGAGGATTAGACCAGAACCAAAGCTTCAAAAGGATAACAATATAGGTGTAAATGAGCCGAGCTACTCGTGAGCTACTCGAGCTCGACTCGTTAAAAGCTCGAAAAAAGCTCGAGTTAAACGAGCTCGAGCCTCAATTGGAGCTCATTTAATAAACGAGCTCGAGCCCGAGCTTCACATATCGAGCCTAAACGAGCCTATATATAAATCTATTTTTAAATTAATAAATATATAATATATAGATTAAATAAATAAAAACAAAAAGTTATATATATAATATATATATAAAAGATTATATAAATATTAATTAAAAAATTAAAATATATAATAAACGAGTCGAGCTCGAGCCGAGCCCGAGCTTTACATACAGAGCTCGAGCCCGAGCCTGATACTTTTAAACGAGCCGAGCTCGAGCTTAAACGGGCTCGGGCTCGGCTGATAACAACAGCATTTCGATATGTCAAGCTTCAACTTGTAATCCTCATTCCCAACCCAAAACCCCGAGAGGCATTGGACAGATCAATGGAAGAGGTCTTTAGCCTTGAGCTTCACATAACTTTCATGATTCGCATGTAGCAAAACACCCCTGAGGAACCCACTTCTTCGAAGAACCCGTGAAAAAAACCATTGAGATAAAGGAAGCAATTAAGTCAAACCTACAATCAGAAAATGTTCCACCTCCATAAAAAAGTGATCACACATAACATAAAGTTTTTTGACCAAGAACCAGTCATTTCGATCAGCTTTCCATCATCAACTTGTACATTACTTCATGTTACAAGTGTCGGTACATTATTATTTTTTTATAACTATAAAGTCTAACTAAAAAAACCAGTTTTACCAAACATATGAATCATTTATAGCTCTAACTAGTTTATATCCTACGTACGTAAATACGTGAATAAAATTTTATTTCTATTTTAATAAATTTTAATTGATAATAATTGAGATTTCACTTTGTATATAATATAATACTTATATATTTTATTATATAATTAATATTTACTGATAAAAAATTATTATCTTTTTAGAAATATTAATAATTGTATTTATAATTTTATTATTTATAGATTAAAAAATAATAAAGTGAATTTATCTATTTAAAACAATAAATTGTATTTATCTTTTTATTTAAAAATAAAAGTTGTATTTATCTTTTATGGTGTAACGTGGAAACGACGCGTATGCGTTTGATGTTGTTTTTTTGTTGTATTATGTGTGACTTTATTTCATTTTTTTTTATTCACATAACTTTTAAATTCATGAATAATATCTAAAAAGATATTTAATTTATTTAAACGTAAAAATCATGAGAAACACGTGATGGTCTTGGCTCATGATTAGTAATGGCTCCCATGTGCTCAGTAAAGCTTGACCACCATAATTCGTTTACGCTGTTTTCCTATTTTCCTTCCCAAAAAAAAAAATAATAATAATAATAAAACACGAGAACTTTAATTTCATACGTACGTACATATATACATACACACACACACACACACACACACACATATATATATATATATATATATATATATATATATAGAGTTGGGATCATTGCAGAACTCTAATTTAGTATACAACCAATGTAAACAATTGGATTATAATATAACACTAGGGATAAGATGATAATTATGCAATTAACATTGAAATAATAGTAGCCTACCAAGTTTGACGGAACATTTTGACCATTTTTTACTCTTTTAATATCGAACGAACATGCAGTGTTGCATATATAATATATTGTATCACTTCGACGCTGAATGTGTGATATAAACTGTAATTCGACATTGAATGATCTCTATATAATATATTGAATGGACGTCTAGGTAAAAAAAAAAAATTTACGAAAAATAAACACGTAAAATTTTTTCAAAAAAATATATTATTACTGTTCTCATTAAATCAACCAACTTTTGACTACTAATTTTGACCATTATTTTGGTCCTGTTAATTTTGAATGTACATGCAGTGTTGCATCGACGTTGTATATACGACATCAAGTGTTCATTCGACATTGAATGATATCGGCCATGCTACATTGCATCGTGGTCTGGGTAATTTTTTCTTTACGAAAAATAAACACGTAAAATTTTTTCTAAAAAAATATATCATTACTGTTCTCATTAAATCAACCAACTTTTGACTACTAATTTTGACCATTATTTTGGTTCTGTTAATTTCGAATGTACATGCAGTATTGCATCGCCGTTGAATATACGATATCAAGTGTTCATTCGACATTGAATGATATCGGCCATGCTACATTGCATCGTGGTCTGGGTAATTATTTTTTACGAAAAATAAACACGTAAAATTTTTTCGAAAAATTTATATCATGACCGGTCTCGTTTTAAAGAGTATAAATTTCTCGTTTTTATGGTATAATTTTTTTGATTTAACAATTAATCATATTGATGTTATTTTAATTTAAAGAAAAAGGATATTTTATTTTTCTAATGTCAATCTTTTTGTTATTTTCAATTTATTCCTTTTTTACCCCCGAAAGAATTAAAAAATCACCAATGCCAATCTTTTTTTCACTAATTCCGAACTTTATGGTTTTAATCAAGACCATTAGATTAATTTAATCTATGGACGATATTGGTTCTACGGTTCTACACTAAATTTAGGTTCTGCAATGATCCCATATATATATAGATTGAGGTTCTATGGGGCACCATATGCATCGGGAACCAAATGGGAACCAAAAATGCATTGGTTGTTTACAAATGATGCAAGGTAATATTAGAATACTTTGTTTGAAAAAATTAATTATTCTTTTAATTAATAGATTAGGATTAAAATAGGAAACTAAATCAATCTCATTTCTCTCTCTCTCTCTCTCTCTCTCTCACACACACACACACACACACACACTCGACCGACGAGTTTGAGAAAACGATGATGAGATGAAGATGAAAATGATGCATCACGTTGAACTCATGAACCTATGAACGTATACGATGTGAAGAAGACAAATACGAAGATGCACAGTATGAACACGATGATGCATAATCTGGTGCTCCATATGAACACGATGATGCATAACCCGGGAAAGATAAATACGAAGATGCACAGTCAATGAATATGATGAAGCATCATGTTGGATTTTTGTTCAATTGGAATTTTTTAATTTTAGAAGTGCATTTTAAAATTTATTAGCATTTAATACATGATTATTGAATTAAATATTCAATCAATATAAATTTAATTTTGAGTTGACTTGATATATTATTTTTTCCGAAAATACTCTTATGCACATCTAATATGTAAATCGTGCATCATAATGCGTTCACAAATTTCATCTTTATTACCATTTTGCCATTGTAATCTTAGTCATTCATTTTCTAAATCTAACGGTGTATATGAGTTCCTAAGTTGCACGATGCACACAGGTGCCCCATAGAACCTAACCCTATATATAAGCAATAGTGGGTGTGTGTCTTGTGTGCATGTGTGCAATAATAACATGTACAATAAATAAACTGAGCATTTAATAAGGGTATTGCGAAACCGTTTTCTAATAAGGTAACGGAACTAATAACTGCAACTGAGAAAATCTTGTGATTTAGAGAATATTTAATTCTCATTTAAAAATTTTCATACCCATTTTACCCCTCACAATAAAAAGGGTGGGATTCAATTTTCAACATAATTTTGTGTATTCATTAATAAATTTAATGCAAAATGATTGGCTGTGAACGGTACCCCGGTACCCCAGTCTAACATGGTACCCATTGATCTTGAATATATATATATATATATATATATATATATATATATATATATATATATATATGGATGAGTTCAATGGAAATACTTTATGCATCGGAAAACTTTGGAGACCAAAATGCATCGTATGAAAAATACATAGTGCATCACACGAGAGAATTTTACATCACACAGGGAATTATGCATCATATGGAAGAATTGTTTATCAGACGAGTGGATTATGCATCAAACGAAGGGGTTATGCATGACACGAGAGAATTTTATACAAAACGATCCACTTATGTGATGTATAACCCCCCGAATGATTATATAAGTTTAATAAATTCACACGGGGGATTGTGCATCACGTGCATCGTGGTTCCCCAATATTCTCCGATAAACACTTGGTTATCCATTAATAAACTGAACATTTAATAAGGGTACTGCGAAACCGTTTTCTAATAAGGTAACAGAACTAATAACTGCAACTGAGAAAATCTTGGGATTTAGAGAATATTTGATTCTCATTTAAAAATTTTCATACCCATTTTACCCCTCACAATAAAAAGGGTGGGATTCAATTTTCAACATAATTTTGTGTATTCATTAATAAATTTAATGCAAAATGATTGGCTGTGAACGGTACCCCGGTACCCCAGTCTAACATGATACCCATTGATCTTGAATATATATATATATATATATATATATATAGGGTCAGGTTCTATGGGGCACCTGTATGCATTGTGCACTTTGGGAACTTGCATGCACCGTTAGATCTTGAATTTTAATGGTTCAGATTGTAGTGACAAAAGGGTAATTAACTTGAAAATGGGTGCACGAGTGCATAACTTCTCGCGCGCGGAAGGGCAAAATTGGAAGATGCTTGAATTCAGAAAATATTCTATCTGAATCTAAACAAACATGATGCATCTTCATCCAATTTTTTGGATTCGTCTTCAAACACGATGCATCTTCATCCAATTCAATTTCAAACACTATGCATTTCGACCATATTCATCATCGTCTTTGTTCCATCATTATGTATCACCAAAATCGTGATGCATTTCGGCCATATTCATCACCGTCTTTGTTCCATCATTATGCATCACCAAAATCGTGTTGCATTTCGACATTTAAACGTGTTAATTTCGTGATGCATCTCTGAAATTTAAACGTGTTCATCAACGTCTTCAATGTGTTCATCATTGTAGTGATGCATTGCTGTTGCGCATCATGTTTGAAACAACAGCGATGGTGGTGCTGGGTCTGGCGGTAGTAGTAGTGGTTGTCTTGTGAAAACTGGTTGAGAGAAAGAGAGATGGAGAGAGGCTAGCCATGAAAGAGAAAGGGAAAGAGAGAGAAAAGTGGATGAATTTATGGGAAGTTGGTTGATCATTTTATTTAGTTTCCTAAATAAATGATAAATATTAAATTAAATCTTATAATTTAACAATATATTATTAAGCATTCCCAAAATGCCGTTAATGCACCTTTTGTAAACAAGCAATGCATTTTTGGTTCCTATTTGGTTCCTGATGCATATGGTGCCCCATAGAACCTCAATCTATATATATATATATATATATATATAGAGGGATGTGTTCAATGGAAATACTTTATGCATCGGAAAACTTTGGAGACCAAAATGCATCGTATGAAAAATACATAGTGCATCACACGAGAGAATTTTACATCACACAGGGAATTATGCATCATATAAAAGAATTGTTTATCAGACGAGTGGATTATGCATCAAACGAAGGGGTTATGCATGACACGAGAGAATTTTATACAAAACGATCCACTTATGTGATGTATAACCCCCCGAATGATTATATAAGTTTAATAAATTCACATGGGGGATTGTGCATCACGTGCATCGTGGTTCCCCAATATTCTCCAATAAACACTTGGTTACCCATTAACACCCCCCCCCCCCCCTCCCCACACACACACTCACATACTCTCTCTCTCTCTCTCTCTCCATCTATACATGTGTGTGTGTATGTATGTATTAGAACAGAACTCACACACCCATCTAAACATACTACTAAATCTACACATTTTGTTCACGATAGGACTCAAACTTTCAATTTTAGAAATCTCTATAATACATGGTACCGAGGGACTAAAAGCCCATTGGTATTTTAAATATTTTTTTAAAAACGAAAAAGTTTTATAAATTGGAGAACGACAACAAGCAAGAATATATATAGTATGATCAGTATGTATAGCCAAATACGAATAAAAACATCAACAGAAAGTAACAATTATATACAGACGTTTACAAATGGAATTAAGTACAAATTACTCCAAAGAAGTTTCTTGTTAAATTTCCTCATAAATCAAGCCAAAAAAATATTAGCTTTGAATCATACCAGAATATATTTTTTTAAATATAATCATTTTAACTTTTTATTTAATAATAATAAAATTTTAAACAAAGAAACGTGTTTAGCGTATTCTTTTGACTGTTCATTGTATGTCCGGAAATATTATATTGAATTTAATAATCTAAGTTGGCGTTTGGTTCGCAGAATGTTTTAAAAAGAATTGTAATCTGTTAAGAAATTGAAATCTGCATGGAATTGGAATTGAAATCCAAATCATGTTTGGTTGGCTAAAAATGAAATTGGAATCCAATTTCATAATTCGTTGGTAGGGTAGGATGTGATGGTTGAGTAGATGTGAATAAGTCTGTAAGTTAGAAATAGGATGAGATGGATAGGGTATGGTGGGTGGGTGGGTGGGATGGGGAGGGTAGGGTGGATGAGGGATGAGTGGGTAGGTATGGTGGGTAGTAGGTTGGATAGCGTAGGTAGGGTAAGGGTAGGTTGGATAGCATAGGTAGGGTAAGGGTAGGTGGGTTGGGTGGGTAACGTATGGGTAGTTGGGTAGGGGTAAGTATGGTGGGTAGTAGGTAAGAGTAGGTTGGACAACGTAGGTAAGGTAGGGATATATGGGTAGAGGTGGGTGGGATGGGGTACGATGGAGGTGGAGGTGGATAACTCTATAAAGTAGGAATAAGATGAGATGTATAGGATAGGGTAGGGTAGGGTAGGGTGGGGTGGATGAGGGATGGGTGGGTGGATAGGTATGGTGGGTAGTAGGTAAGAGTAGGTTTGATAACGTAGGTAGGTGGGGTGGGTAATGTATGATGGATGAGGGATGAGTAGATGGGCAGTAGGTAAGAGTAGGTTGGATAACATAGGTAGGGTTGGGGTATTTTTGTAATCAACCACTTTCTATTTTTAAAAGGAATTGAATTCCATCCATAGTGTGAAGAAATGTTATTTTCTTTCATTCATTGGAAAATTTCAATTTTGATGGAATCCAATTCCTTTTTATAGTTGAACCAAACACATGAATTGACTAGAATTGAATTCCTTTCTCCTCTAATTCCTTCGGATTCCAGTGAACCAAACGACACCTAAAAGATAAAGATGTAAAAATATTTTATCAAATGATAAAATTTTTTCATAATCATTTGAATATATAAAAGATACGTAAAATAAATATTCCAATAGAGATAATTTTTTTAAAATAAAAAAAAATATGGAAGAAAATTGTTTTTAGTTTAAAATAAGTGGCAATAAGTGAGTAAACTATGTTAAGTAATGATTTACCACTTATTACTTATGGGAAAATGAACGCAATTATTAACCAAAATCATTTACCAATCAAGTGAAATAACTAAATCAACACTTATTATAAGAAAAAGAGGACCCTCTAAAATTTAAAATTAGATTTATAAAAACATTAATTTTAGCTATATGTTATGTGTATCGATTTTAAACACTTGTTGATATATATGAATGGTTATATGTACTTTTTTTATTTATTCACAACGATAACTTGTTCACAATGAATCTTATTACACACACATGCACAGACACACACACACCAAGATCCATTGTCATTTCAAACTTGTCTAAAATCCAAATACTTTTTAATCTCTTAAACTATTTCTACATAAGGTGAAAGTTCTCTTTCTTTTCTTTTTTTTTTTAAATAACTACAAAAGGATCGACCTTAATACAATTTACGTTTCGCATATCCATTTATGAATTATATATAGTTATTACTATATTTATAAAATAAAATGGAATAAAAAACAAACGACAACATATTGACACGTAGTATGCGTACGTCTTTTTCTTTTAACACAATTTAACAAACAGAAAGTTAAAGTAAAAAAAGAAAAAGCCAAAAGAAAAACAAAAAAGTTATTGCGTTCTTTAAACAATTAATAGAAGTAACAGTGGAAAGAAAAAAAATCATGAAAATCATTATTTTCAAAATCGAAAAGAAAAGAAAACAAATAAAGAAACCAAACAATTGTGTTTTTTAAAAAACCTATTTTTTGTTTTCTTTTTTCTTATATTTATGTTTCTTTCTTCATCTTCTTTTCCAAAAGCAGACCCAAGATTTTCAGTCCCCGGTGGCACAATTTGATATGTGTATTCAATTTTATAATTTTATTAATTACATCTGTTGGGTCAGTTTAACAAATGATAAAATTAGTTGAACTTTTATAAATTTTGGGTTTAAATAAAAATAATTGTATTGAGTTTCGTAAAATAAACCAAAAATATAAATAATAATAGGTTATGGAGTATTTAAATTTGGATTTTATATTATTAATTTCCCAATTTTTTTTAGTTTTTTTAAATCGAACAACAAAGCATATATCAATATCTATCTATACTATTAAAAGAGTAACTAAATGCCACATGGCAAGCTCTCATTTAATTTGCCACATGACATCCTCTCATTTAATTTGCCACATGTCGCTCTCTCATTTTGCCACGTCATTTACTGATTTTATTTTTTAAATTTTAAAACAAATCAAATCTATGTAAATCTAATATGAATTAATTTAATAACTAACTAAATAAAATTAAGCAAATTTATTATTCATATAATTATTATATTACACATATATATAAATATCAATTTCTAAAGTTAACCCATGTAATACATGGGTAATAAACTAGTATGATATATATATCCACAACAACATTTCTCCGTTCTCACTATCATCATTTCTAAGTTCTTACTCTCTGCTGGTTTTTCTATATAAATGAGTGAGTGTTTCAACATATTAACACACAAAACTTAAAAAAATCTCTTTATACCAAAATCATTTTAGAGAGAGAAAGAGAGAGATTAATGGCGAAGAAGCTTAATAATGTTAATGGCGGAGGAGAGATCATGGAGGAAGAAACATCGTTCGTTTCATCGTCATCGTCATCTTCAACAATGCAAAAGTTGCCTCTGTTATCTCTAAATCATGTTTCTTTCGTCTGCAAATCGGTTCCTCAATCCGTCAAGTTCTACAGCGATGTTCTCGGATTCCTACGAATCAGACGTCCTTCCTCATTCGACTTCGAAGGCGCTTGGTTCGTATATATATATATATATATATATATATATATATATATAACTCTTAAATTTTCATACTTTTAAGTTTATATTATTATGTGTACGTTTGAAATCGACAATCTGAATGCTTTGAAGCTTTGGAATAATCCTAAAAAAATTGAATAATGATTCTTTTTTTGATAAGTTTGTTTCATAATTAGAAAAGTATTAAATCATGTATGGAATTGGAACTTTATTTGAAAAGCGAAAGTATTTGAATTCAGACAGATTCAATCTATACTATATATAATAAGAAAACCACTTGGAGTTTCTGGACCATTGGATGGAAAGAAATCAATGGTCCAGATCAATGACAACTCATAATTATTTATGAAATGTCTCTTATACCCTTAATTAAAATCAATAATTATACCTATGACATTGTTTTAATTTATTTTCCAAATTTACTACCTTAACTTAATTACATTAAATTTTGATTTTAATTTTTTCATTAATGAATTAATATTAAATTAATATTTACCTAAAATAAATATGTGACATTATTATACTTAATGATCATAGTTAAATTCAAATATAAAAATTTGGATTTAAATGTAGAAGTGTAGTAAATAAAGTTAAAAATTTTTGTTAATTATTTTGCTAACAAGATTTAAAATTTAATTGATAAAACTTTAATTGTGAATATGATAAATTTTGATTGTTGATTTTCAGATATTCTATTTTTATATTTTATCATTATCAAAATATATACACATTCACATAATTGAAGTTTTTTGTTTCTTACATTGATATTTCATATTTGAAGTTAATAAAAATTAAAAGAAACATTTTTTCCAAACACATATTATCTGTTTTTTTCTAAATAAATATCTATCATTATTATCCATAATAATCATAATTAGATTCAAATGTAAAAAATTTGAATTAGTTGTTTAAATTATTATTATGTATAATAAAAGAAAACATCAAATGTCACGTGACATCTCTACGTTCACCAAAATGATAATTACAACTTATAAAACATAAAAGGAAATACAATTTAATATTTTTAAAAAAGATAAATATACTTAATTTTTTAATCTGTAAATAATAAAAAAATAAACACAATTATTATTTTTGTATGTTTTTATTTTTACCCATATACATTTTATATAAATAAATTTAATTAAAAATATCCACGTAATACGTGGGTCATAAACTAGTTCATATAATATTTATATTTCTTTGACAGATTTCATTCGTTCAATAAACATTATATGTATCAAATGGTCACTAATTTGATAATAAAACTCGCAGTGATAGACAATTCCAAGTCAAAATTTTTATATTTATTGATGATTGGAATTGAAACAGGTTGTTTAACCATGGAATTGGAATACATTTGCTAGAAATGGAGACAACTTCGACGAAGACAAGTGTGATCAATCCAAAAGACAATCACATTTCGTTTCAATGCACAGATATGAATCTCATAATCAAGAAACTCGAGGAAATGAACATCAAATACGTTACCGCCGTAGTGAAAGAAGGCGGAGTGGAGGTGAACCAACTCTTCTTCCACGATCCAGATGGTTACATGATCGAGATATGCAATTGCCATGTTCTCCCTGTGCTTCCAATCACCTCATGCACGATCAAGAACCAACTCCCTTCACCCATTCCACAAATCAACCATACCGAATCATCTTAATTACAATGGTATGTTTAATTTGCTTATATAAAAATGTACCAAGTTTGTTTTGGTTATTGATTTCGGCATGTTCGTTGAAATGAAGAGAAAATGAGCTCAAAGAACAACTCGCGTGGGGAAACGGAGGCATCAATGATGGACAATCTGTTAATACAAATGGCGGGCATATTCTTTTAACGACGAATGCATAAATGATGATGATGATGGTACTTTTTGTTTACCAGCAATGGCAGGAAGATCCGGAGTCTGCGTTGGTGTGGTGTGATGAATAGTGTATGGTTAAGAATATAATTTGTGAAATGTGAGAACTTAAGTTCCGATACAAATGACTATGAATGACGAACTTCTGTATCAGAATATTTTAATTGAATTTAAATAATTTTAATGTAACTAATTTAAAATCTAAAGTGTAATTTTATTTCAATACCCAAAGAAGGCACAATTGTTTATACTACTAGGTAATTTATTTGATGGTGAATTAGTGAAAGTAAAAGTAATACATTTTTGGTTAAGAAAACAATTGATACATATGTAACCCTTGGCCTAAGAATGAGTAGTGGTTGTAAGAATGGTTATAATGCAATATGATAAAGTGAAAATTAAATGGGTCAATTTGAAATATATGAGTTGATTAATTAGTTGGATTATGTGAGATCATGATCCAATACATGATCTATTTAATTGGACATCATTATTCAATTCGAATATCTGATCCTAATTCATCCATTGACATGCTTACTTGGCCTCTCAACTGCCCAACCACTCGTGATCAAACAATTTCATCCTTAACCCATGGGAAAAACTCTTACCCTCCACTCCTCTTTGGTTGTTCATTTTCGGACGGCCCAAATGGTATCTTGGTTGGTTGTTCATCTTTGGATATTTGATATTTCTAAAATTACGTACACAAATTTCATTACAAAAAAAGTGTCTTTTAATGGCTGACCATAATTGTCACTAAAACTCAAATAAGTGTAACTACAGGATTTTATGACTTTCATCTACACACAAAACAATGGGTAAAAATGGAATGTGTATAACCCCACATACTGACGAAAAAAATGTCTGGACAGTGTGAGTATAGACCTCAAGCTTTTGTGACACCCTTGTATGTATAACTATTGAACTGTTTTTGTGACACTTAGGCTGCGTTTAGTTGACAAAAACAAGCCGGTTTTCTGTTTTTGTTTTCAACGAAAACAGGGCTTAATTGAAAACATGTTTAGTTTGACATTATTCTAATTTTTTTTTTTTTTGTCATTTTCTAAATGTTTTCATTTTCTAAATTTATAATAGAAATTGGAAAATGCATTAAAGGAGTTTTCAACCATTTTTCTAATTTTCAAAAGTGAAAACAAGGGACGTGGTGAACACGTTTTCAAAATTTTCTCATAATTTTCTAGAAATGTAATAATGAAAACAAATTCTGGAAAAGTGAAAGTGAAAACAAATATCAATTTTCCATCAACTAAACACACTCTTAGTATTTCAGTCACTATCGACTTCGTTTTTAATGACACACTAGAATAAATAACTATTAATATGTTTACGATATGTATATATTATACATAGTACTACCAATAACTCAATTTAATACAATTAAACTAAACAAAAAACTTTCACTCTAAAATCGAATCTCAACCTTCAACACGAACACTCTCATCTTGATTCTCAAATACGTCCACCGTATTCTGTTAAAATATTAATATATTAACACATAATTTAAAGGATACATAAACATTAAATTAAAAAATACACGACCACCTGGATTTCGATATTAACAACAAAAAAATCAAGTATGGAAGAGCTAACAAAAATCACTTGTTAAACAACAAAAAATTAATATGATTTCTCAATCATCATTCAAAGGTTTTCTTAAATTATTTTAATAATTTTTTTGATTCTATAATCTATAATATTTAAATAAATATCGAGTCAATTTCTTCTTAATATTTATAGTTTAAACCATTTATCTTCGAATTTTATAATAATTTTAAAATTTGTAGTATATTAAAAAATTATTATTCATGCAGATCCGATATTAGTATATTACATGAGTAAATAAAGTCACAGAATATTATTCAACTAGTTTATAACCCGCTATTACGCAGGTATTTTTAATACATATAATTAAAAAAAGATAAAGATATAAATATTCTTTTTTTAAAAAAAGTATCTAAGATGATATTATTATTTATTATGACCTAGTAATTTTATATATTTCTAAATACATATGAAGAGTAATTATTTTCTTATATATATATTTTTAAACTTTTATTATATTATCTTATAATTAATAAGTTAGTAGATTATTAGGTTTTGTTTGATTTGATTTGATTTGAATTTAAAAGTGGATTATATTAGATTTGGATAGATTTAATTAGTAAGTTAGTAGAGTATTAGATTTTGTTTGATTTGATTTGATTTGAATTTAAAAGTGGATTATATTAGATTTGGATAGATTTGATTTAAATTTCTTTATTATTTTTAAAATGTATAAATGTCACGTGTCGATTCATGGTGACGACACCTTGCTTCACCAGAAATGAGTATAGTTACTCTTTTAATGGTATAGATATATATTATTATTTAAATTTTATGTGATATTAAAAAGATATTTATTAAACCTAGTTAATTACTAAGTTGTACGTACCGGTTTTAATCGATAAATCGAAGAAACCCTATGCCCAATTACAGTTCCAGCAGGGTAGCAAGAAGTTGCAGCAAAAATCTGCCGGTTTGGTTGCGTCGGGAGTGGAAAGGGAATCAGCAGGGGATGGAAGGAGACCTTACCGGCGCTCACTTCCGGTGACCGGCGGTAGTCGGGAAAGGAAAAGGAGTAAGAAGAAAATGTTTAAAAACTTGAGGTGAATAATTAAATGGCTTCTAAAATGCCTTTTGTAATCAAGTCTTTTGGATTCAGTCCCTTTTCCTCCTACAGACAACTACAGGTTTCTCTCTAATCAGTTGCTTGTTTTTGAAACTGTATCATTCCTTTTTTTCAACTTTATTTATGAGCTATTGCGTGATTCTTCTTAGAGGGTGTTTGGATTTGCGTTTGAAAAAGTGCCGTAGCGTTTTGGAAACTAATAATCAGATAATAGCTGTAACAAAAAGTGTCGCAGGAAATGTAGTGTTTGGTTTAGCTTCTGCTGTTTGCTATCATAATTATCAAATAATCGGTTTTTAAAGTGTTTGGATTTGCGTTTTTACTTGTAAAATGACCAAATAATCACTTATGAAGCAAATAAGCTACAATTTTTAACTTATGAAAAAGTATGGTAAGATTAACGCTAAACGCAAATAATCACTTATTAACGTATGCAATCCAAACACTTTAAACTAATTATTTGCGTTATTGTAACGTAATAAGCTGATAATCTGGTTCATAACGCAAAACCAAACACCCTCTTAGTATATATATTTTTTCTATTGAATTCAGATTATGCGTAGAAGAAGAATCACTTGGACCAAAGTTAGCAGCTGTTATTTTTCATCTGCAGGTAATCAGAAACCATTTTGTTGGTGTTAAAGTTTGAGTTTGCTGATAGTTGTATGTATTTGATTTAAAAAAATATATTTAAGAATTGTTTTTTATAAATAATCATAAGAAATTAGTGTTTACTAAATTTTAGTTGATTAATTGTTAAATTATGTAGATTAGATTTGAATAAATTGCATTTGATTTGAATTGGATTTTAACTTAACTTATGGTAAATGACATGGTTGACATGAGACAATTTATTTACTCATTTATATATTATAAATATAGATTTGCACTTATTAATTGAATATGGATTGATTTTCAATCGTTAATACCATAATAGATATCAGGGTTGAGAGAAATTAGCATAGAATGCCTAAATTTGTCAAAGGTAGTGTAATTTTTTAAATTGTTTGGCAACCATAAGTCCATAACTGAAAAGTATAGAATGACATAAAAGATGTATAAAAAAAACTAAAATGGTAATGAATTATTAAAAAGAGTAAATTTGTAATTAACCTTTGTTAAAAACTCTAGCTAGTTTTGAGAATATTCCTTTTTCTGTACCACCAGGAAGCTCAGTTTGTTTGGGGATGCCTACTCTAAATTACTTTGTTATGAGATTACACATATACAAGAGAGTGCAATTTTTATTTTTATGTCGTTTATTTTCTCTTTTCTTAGCGCCAAAAATAAGTGAGGCGTCCCCCTTTTATCGGAGGCTTTAACTCTCTGAGGAATTATATATATATATATATATACAAGAAGCTTATAGGAAGTAAAATCAGTATGGAGCTTCTACATTGCACAAGAGGGTCTAGCACATTGTGGATAACACTACGCTCCTAGAATATTCATTAGGAAGTGCTATGTGCATATTTGGCGTTTACGTGTTGCCTGTGTAGCATATCCGGAATTTCGGACTTCTGAACTTGAAGACCTTAGACTGTGACAATTCCCTCCAAGTGACGTTTGTCTTCAATCTTGTTCACACTTTGTTAGGTATAGTGCATGTTTGGCACAACTAGCTATAGCTTCGAGATGGAGCTTTTAGGAGTTGTAGCTTTTGGAAGTTGTAACTTTTTGAAAGAGCGAAAACTTTTAGTTTTTATATATATGGTTGGTAAAACTAGTTGTACTTCAGTTTTTGTAGCTTTTAGTGTTAAATAACACAAATGACATTAATATTAATTAAAAGTTGTAGTTTTATAATTATTAGGAGGGTAAAAAAGTAAGTTTGTTCGACCAAAAGGTTAAGCTTTTTTTGAAAACCACTTCAAGTAGCTTACAGTGAAAGAGTTTTTGAGAGCTTTCATTATCGAATCAAAAGCTCAAGCTCCTATCAAACAAATGGAGCTTTTAGGCTTGAGCTTTCAAAAATCAAAAGCCGAAGCTCCTAAAAGCTCAAAAACTTCTTACCAAACACTTCCATTCTCTCATTTTGGTTTAAATTTCTTAGTCATTTGCTATTACGTTTTTGCAGTTGAAGTCTCAGACTTGGAAGATGATAAACTTCATGATGATATTAAAGCTGCAGAAAAGCATACAGCTCTTCATTCGGCACTATCTGAACTTGCACGTGATTTTGATGGGGAGGCTATGTCATTCATGCAGCGATTTTTTAGTGCAAGAGTAAAACCTGTAGTATCCACTGGCTCATTGAAGCTTGATCTTGCTCTTGGAATTGGAGGATTACCTAAGGTGACTATTTTTATGCCACTATCAAATGTTTGTAACTTATATTTGATACATTTTCCCCCATTGAATATGTTAGAACGTGTCCTTCCCTTTTTTCCCACCTTCTCCCGATGCTCATGCCACCTAGGGGGTAATCTCTTTGACCAGGCATTTTGCTAGGACATGTTTTTGAAATGATTTTTTTCCATCGAAGCATACCTCTTGTGTATCTTGACATTGTCTTTTCACTTCAGTAATGTTTGCCTCCAAATTTTCTGAGTTGATCTGTTTTCTTTTCTCCATTGATCCTAGAATAGAGCTTACCAATTCTCGTAAGACATGAGTAAGTTTATCAAACAAAAATAACTAGTAAAAACCATAGTGGTTAGGTCATTCAAAAATTCTAACAAAAAAATTTGTGTTACCAATTTACCACCCTCATGTTGCTCGTGAGATCAGTTGCTTGAGGTTTCTAGGGTTGACATCTACCCCCTTTGTCTTATCTCATCTATGTATGTGGACAATTATAGCAAACAATGGAAGCAAATCATAAAGTTGGTTCATTTTTTGGTTGCTTATTTTGGTTTTAATATTCAAAATAGATAATCGCTAATCACTGTGAGCTCTAGATAACACCTAAAGTGCACACAGGGAAGAATTGTTGAGATTTACGGGCATGAGGCATCAGGGAAGACGACACTTGCTTTAAATGTAATCAAGGAAGCTCAAAAGCTTGGAGGTACGCTCTAATTTTACAAATAATTTTTTTTACACTTTATCGTTACTTGTTCAGAAATTAAAAAAAAACACGTAAAGGAACAATACAGGTAGTGTGCAATGTTATTGCTAAAAACATCAAGTAGGCATGCCTATCTTTTACAACACTTTCTTTATGCATTAAACAAACAAATGATATACATGTCAATTTTAGGGTAATTCCATCCATTTCGTTCTTTCACATAGATTACATTTGTGCCATTTTACTAATTACATTAATTATCTCATAATAAGAAGTATTTTGGGCAGGTTATTGTGCGTATCTGGACGTGGAGAATGCACTGGACCCTCTGCTGCTTGATACGGTGGGTGTAAATACCAGACATCTTCTCATCTCACAGCCAAATTCAGCTGAAAATTTGCTGAGTATTGTTGATACTCTCACAAAAAGTGGAGCAGTTGATGTGATTGTTGTTGACAGTGTAAGAAATTCTTTTTTTTAATTAGGGTGCTAAAAATAGCAATGACTTTTTGTTTTTTTTTTTATCAATTATAGCAACATTATTTATATTTTAGCATTGAATCCTATTTTTTAATAATTAATAGTATCAACTTTTATATTTTGTATCATTAATAGCAATAATTTTTTTTTATCATTTATAGCAATAAGTTTTTTAACGTTTTGCTATAAATGGTAAAGAAATATAAAAGTTGACGCTATTAATGATAAAAAAATAAATAATGTTGCTGTAAGCTAAAAAAACAAAAGAGTTGTTGCTATTTATAGCAATTGGCTCTTTTTATTAATATCTTTGTTTAGAAGTATATTTGCATTTACAATATCCACTAGTTTGTTGGTGGTTGTTATGTTTTGGTTTTATGTATAAAATTTACCGGGTATCAATGTTTGAATTCTAATCATGGAATTTTTTTGTATTTGACTTTTATGTTGCGTGTTCGTTGTAGGTTGCTGCACTAATTCCCCAACGTGAAATTATGGGTGTAATAGGTGACACTATTGTTGAGACGCAATCGCAAATAATGACACAAGCACTCCGTAAAATTCATTATTCCCTATGTCGTTCTGAGACTCTTATTATATTTATAAATCAGGTTAGTTAGGATATAGTTATTAAAGCAATTTGAAAAGCTTAGGGTGCGTTTAGTTACAAAAAATTTTCAAAATTTCCATCTCACTTTTCAACAAAAATGAAAACTTGTTTACTTAACAACAATTTCATAAATTTTCATTTCACTTTTTAAAATACCACTTTTCATATTCTCTCTCTTACTTTTCTAAAACCTACCCTATTTCTTTATAATCCTCTCTTTCTCTCTCTTACTTTTCCATCACCTATCCTATTTTTTTATTTTATAATCACTCATCTTCTTTTTCTAAAAACTAAAACTTTATCATCTAAACAAGTTTTCACTTTTCATAGAAACTCTTGTTTTTTTCTAAAAACTATAACTTGAAAACTGAAATTGAAAAATGACTAGTTTTCGTTAACTAAACGCAACTTTAGATGTTACGGCCCTCGACAAACAAAAATGTCACTGGTTTGTTTCTCTTGTTCCCAGGTGAGATCAAATTTGAAACCACGTCAAGAGGCACTTGGAAATGTAAGCGAGGTGACTTGTGGTGGCAATGCGTTGCCATTTTATTCTGCCGTAAGGATGAGAATTGCTAGAAAAGGATTGCTCAAGACTCAGGAAAAGGCAAGAACTAATAAATTTGGATCTATACGTTGTTTCAGTTGGTGAATTAGCAAGAAAGTACTTGCAGGATGAATGTAGCACACGTGGTGAATGTCTTGAGCTTTTTTATTAACTGGTTAACCTATGGCTGCAAATGAGTCGGGCTGAGGTTTGGCTTGACTCAAGGGATTACTTTATTAGGCTAACCTCGAACTCAACAAGTCTTCTTATTGAAGGCTAGAACATATCTTGGGTAATATGCTAGCTTGACTCGGGTGCTCGAATAGATCAATGATAATTATCAAAACTGTTAACAATGTTCGATAGTGCAATCACTACAGGAAAAGTGTCTTTTAGTGACACAAAAAGTGTCACTATATCTTACTTTTAGTGCACTTATGAAAAAGTGTAGGTATAGAGTAATCTTTTACCTACACTTAATCTAAATTAGTGACACAAAAATTTTATCACAAAATACTTGAGGGCTATACCCACATACATTTTTAGTCACTATATATCTATACCTACTCCACTTTTACCAACTCTTTTTGTTGTGTAGGTAAAAGATTTTTATACCTATAGTGACACTTTTTTGACAACGAAAAGGGTGGGTAAAAGTGGAGTGGGTAGTGATATATATTACTAAAAATGTATGTGTTTGTGTCACTAATTTAGAAAAAGTGTGGGTAAAAGATTGATCTATACCTATACTTTTTCATAAGTGTCACTAAAAGTAAGTTATAGTGACACTTATTTTTGTGTCACTAAAAACATGTGTCACTAAATGACACTTTTCTTATAGTGAATCTTGATTTGATAGCTGGATCAGCTCGAAATTTACTAAAGAAATCTGTTCAACCCAAAAATATTTAACAGAGCTCTTAAAAAGCTTGATAATAATCCATGACTCGTAACCCATAGGGGTGTTTAGTGGTTGAGCCTTTAGATTCTCTAAATGAGGTCCTGAGTTCGACTACCACAGAGTTCAACTTCTCGGGGTTACCTGCCTTTTAAAAACTTTTTTTTGACTCGGTAGTCGGTACATCTTCGAGCTCACTTTTTTTTTTTTTTTTTTTTTTTTTTTTTTGTACTTGAGCTCTAGTTCGAATAACTCTATAAAAACTCTCATTTGCAGCCCTAAGTGAACCTATATATTGTAGTTGCTTTACTTGGTTTTGTTATATTCCTTTTCTTATATTGCAGTTTTCTTCATCGCATGCACCATTTGTGCCATTTTATTTCAGGTTACTGGTCTTGGTATATGTGTTGAGGTGATAAAGAACAAACTAGCACCGGCAATGAAAAAGGCCGAACTGGAGATTAAATTTGGAAGAGGCATATCTCGTGCATCGGAGGTCCTAGAATTGGGGTGTGAACATGGGGTTGTTCTGAAAGAAGGGGACTGTTACTTCATAGACGGAGAAGTTGTCAGAAGTAAGATTGAAGCAGAAACTTATTTGATTCAAAATGAAAGAATTTGTGATAAGTTGGTCGAAAATCTTAGAAAACAGTTGTTTCGTATTGATGAAGATTCTAAATCTTGATCCGTGCTGTGAGGACTGCTGTCGCACTCGCCATAAATCCAGGTCGAAGACACAGGTATGTGACCTCTTTAGTGGTAAATTATATGTGAACATTTTACAAAATTGAACATCAAGTGGTCTGTTTGTCGTTTATGATATTTGATAATTGATACCAAAAGATCTTGTTAAATTTAGTAGTAAATTGTACGAATAGGTATCATACTTTCGTTGATTTCTATCTATATCAAATAACCAACTTTAAAAACGAACATTTAGTTTTTAGGGTCATGAATTTTCGAAGTTTTTATTTCGGCTAATTGGTATCCTAATGCAAGAGTCTCATAAATTTGATGCGGATGAGAAAACTTAGGCGGCGTTTGGTTCGCAGAATGTTTGAATGGAATCTGTCAATGAATGGAATTCTGGAAGGATCGGAATCTGTAGAAATGGAGGCCGGTGAAGATGAAGTCTAGGGTTTGGTTTTAGAACTGTTAAAATCTTTGGAATGGAATTTAAATTCCATGACACTAACCCAAGGAAAATAGATTCCTTCAAAAGTGATTTTTTAAAAAAAAAGGAATCTTCATTTCATTCATTTTTACTGTCAAACAGCGTGTTAGAATGAAATTTTCATCCCCATTCCATTAAATTCCACCAGTTGACAAAATCCAATGACCAATTAGGAAAAGAGTTATTTTCATGAAAAGGTAATCAACTTTAGGATTTTCTCGTTTAAGGTAATCAACTTCAAATTTGTCAATATAAGGTAACAAACTTTTTATTTTTTCAATGTTGGGTAACTGATAACATTTATGTGTGCAAGTAGTGCGTTTTACGGATATGGAAATGATCATTTTTAGTATTGGTCAATGGTCACCGTCTAAAATAAGAAAAATTAAAAGTTGGTTACTTTAAACATGAAAAAGTTTGGAAGATTGTTACGTTGAATAGACAATTTAAGTTCGTTACCTTAAATAAACTTTTTGAAAGTTTAATTCTTTTTATTTAGATGAAAAATATTGGTTACCTTAAACGATAAAAATGATTAAGTTGATCACCTATTAATTAATAAAGGTGAAAGTTTGTAAACTGTTCTCATGCATGGATACGCCAGTTTCACCATCCATTAATGGAAAATTGCAATAATGTGGTGTGTACTCTGTACCTTAGAGGTTGATGATTTGATGCGCGTGTGGCAGGTGCTCCAAGTGCGATGGTGCAGGGTTCGTAAAGCCAATCGGGCCCAACATTGAGAGCAAATGCAGCTCGGAAGGACCAGACCCAGATCCAGATCGTTTGTGCTCATTGCAGTGGTTCAATCAAGTTGACAAGTAAACGCACTACGTTGACTTCTGTTTCATTGAATTTTCGCTTTTCATTTCTGCATTTCTAAGGCAACAACTTGGTAACGTAAATTAGGATTTTTCATTTTCCTACGTGCAACACTCGATCTGCAGAGTCAGATTGTCTGCCATTTCATTGCATTGTTTCGTAATCCTTATTTCACATCAATAAGAATTATATGTGAAAGTTAATTACTCTTATATTTTTCTTTTTACCAATTCGGATATGTAATTGAACGAATAAGTTGGTTTACCGTTGAGTTCATACTTTCATAACTCGTAAGTCGTGACCGTTTGTGTTCTTTCATCGTTTCCTAAGATAACAAACAAATTATTAAATGGATGTAATTGAGATTGAACTTTGAAAGACAAGCAAATGATTAAATGCAAGTTAGTATGCCTTTTATTAGTGGGTGATTCATGTGACCTTTTAGACATGCTTATAGATGTTGGATTCTTGCATGTTCGTTCATGATGACCACACATACAATAATGTGGACATCTATGTCTCGTTTTAGGCTCATCAGTCATCAGGTGGTATAATTCTATTTTTTTTGAACCCACACATATTATATCATCTACAACAAAATCATGATTGAAGGGAGGAAGGGGAACCTATTCGTCAATTGGAGCATAGCAGGGCGTTGATCGTCATGAAGGGAGGAATGTGAACGAGGAGGAATGTGAACGGCGTGATTGGAGAGGGAATGTTAGGCCACAATGGAGTAAGATTTTAAAACTTGAAGCTTCCACTGGCTAGGGGTTGTTTGGTTCACAGGTTTTTTTTTTCCTAACATTTGCATTCTGTTAAAAATTTTGCATTATGTAGTATTTTCATTTATCAGGATTTTGTCAAAAAAGATTAATATCCTAAGGGGGAGACTAGGTTTTAAACAACAAATAAAGATGGGATTTAAGAAATCCTGATATTTTAAGCCTTTAGTGAAATCTGTGAACCAAACACAAGATTTCAGATGCAAATATCAGTGAATCACAGGAAATCCGTGAGTCAAACGCCTCACTAAGGATTTGGTTGGTTTGTGTGAGACTTAGTCTGTTTGTGTGTGTAGTTTAATGGAGACTCATAACTCATTAAAATAAAGACTTGGAGTCACATATTAAATTTACATGTTTATTAAGATAAAATATTGTGTTTTATGTAAAACTACAATATATACATGTTCAAAACTGCATTGCAAATTTGCAATTGATCAGTTCATATCTTTGAAGTTCATTACAATGACATTTTTATTTAATGCAAAATATAATAATTAAACAATATTCACATGTTCAAACGATTTGAACCGGTATTGCACTTTTGAATATGTGCATATTTCATTTTTTAATGAAATAGAATCTTTTATCATAATGAACTTCAGCTCGTCAATCGTAATACCTTTTTGGATATTTGTATATTGTACTTTTTCATCAAATTGAACATTCTATTATAATGAACATGTTTCACTTTTGAATGAAATAGAATTTTTTATCGTAATGAACTTCAAGTGGTCAATCGTAATACCTTTTTGGATATTTGTATATTGCATTTTTTCATGAAATTGAACATTTTATCATAATGAACATATACATTTAATATGAGACTCCAGGTTTCCACTTTAATGTTAGACTATGAAACTTGAGTATGCGTGTGTGTGTGCGCGCGTATATTTGTGTTCAAGTGGGTACCATTAGCCTTGCGGAGTATTGGAGGTACCTCGCTTAGAACCATTTTTTAATTTTTTTTCATAATAATGTTTAAATTAATAATACAAAACTACGTGTAAAAAATCATACATAAACACACACTAGAACTAAGTGAAACGTGCATGTTCACATGAACTGCATTGTTGTGAACATGTGTTAACACTATGAATGTTCAAATAAATTTTTTCACGTTCACATGACTTTTAAAATGCTAAATAGTGTAAATATGTGTAATTTTTTACATATAGTCTTATATTATTTGTATCTAAATAAATATGAAAAAAAAATTTAAATATAAAATTTTTTCGCAGCATGTTCACATCCGAAACCTGTGTGTTCAGAGGTATGCACGGTACTTTACACTTTTTAGGTACTCAAACAAACGACATACACTTATAAAGAGGTTCACATGAGAACATAACTTTCATGGAGAGCTGGGAAACCATTTAAAATTTTTACTTTTTCATTAAAATTTTTAATTTTAAAAAAAATTAAACATTTATTAGTATTTTTTTTTTAAAACAATGTTTTGTTAATGTTTAAAACACGAATTATTATTTGTGCATACACATACACACATATGTATGTATTTATTATTACTAGCGTGTTAAAGTTAGTTTAGGTCTTAACAAAATTTGAAAAACTCTATATATTTTAAGACAAAAACAACCAATCATTTCACTTTGATAATATAGTATGATTTATGAAGTCAAACATGCCTAAAATAAAATAAAATAAAAGCGCGTTGTTTGTTGTCTATTGTCTACAGAATTCTTTACAACTTGTGTAACTTTTACGCGTATCTAACAGAGAATGAGTTTCAAATCTAAATCAGATATACAATCAAATAAATAATACAAAGATTTCATCTAACATTCCTCTTTTTTAGTTGAAAATTGCATAATTCACTAATTAATTATTCCTTACCATGTGATTTGCTTGTTTCTTCCCCATAAAATGACTAGGGTTGGATCAATATATTTTAACAACTTGTATAAATCTAATAAGAAAAGCTTAATGTATTTGAGTGTTAAGATGGTTTTAATTAGTCTTATAGCTCTTTTAAAAATGAACATCCAATCCTAACACTTGCTTCCTTATTTAACCTATCACAATACCCATTTTTCCTTTTGTTTATTACTTATGGTCATGTATAATGATATTTATATAATATTTTATTGAGTAAATTACAAAAATGGTTCTTTTGTTTTGTAAAATTATAAAAACGGTCTTTCAACTTTCAAAGTTGTATTAACAGTCCAATCAATATGACTACTAAAGACAATATAATATGAACATAGACCTTCGACAATCAATAGAGTAAATTACAAAAATGGTCCCTGTTGTTTGATTAAAATTATGGATTTGATCCCTGGTCTTTAAAAATTGCATAAATGGTACCTAAAAACACTATTTACTTGCAAAATTGGTCCTTATTTCTCTTAACTTTTTTTAAATGACGGTTTTGCCCTTTTCTCAATAACAAATTTGGTCCCGCAACTATGTAATTTATTTTCAGTTTTAGTCATTATCATAAATTTCTACTTTTTGTTTAAAAATTAAAGGTTAACTTAAAATTTTCATCATCATCATTATTATTTATTTATTAAAAAATATGTTTATTTTATTATTAAATTTATCATTATTTTTATCTTTATATTTATTTGATTTACGTCACTTTCATAAATCCAATTTATTAGTTAAAGTTTTATTTATCTTACGCTTATTTGTAAAAATATTTATACATTTTTATATATTATATGTTTGCATCTAATTATAGAATTATCTTAATATATTTTTATTTAATTATAATTTCTATGATAAAATAATAAACTTAGGGACAATATAATTTAACTATTTTGTTACGTATAGTGGCACTCAACCTATCGTTTATTCTAATTAATTTGGGGTTTTTTTCATTTTAATTTAAATATTTTTATTGTAATACATTTTACTGATTAATTCATTTTATTATGATTATTTTGTTACATTAATATGTTTCTATTTATATTCTGATTATTTTATTACATTGATGTGTTTGATTTAATTAGGAAATATACAAACCAAAATGTATCTAACTAAACAAAGTATACAATCCAAAATGTATACATCTCGTTAAATAAAACATATAAATGTTTATGTTAAGTTTATATAGTTTATATATTTTACTAAAAATTACAGTTAATTCGAAATGTATTAATGTTACAAAATATTTAAGATAAAAATGAATCACATGTTAAGTTTATATATTTATTATTGAAAATAATAATTACGTCGAAATGTCTTAACGTAACAAAATATTTAACTAAAAATAATAAACGTTAAGTTTACATATTTTTATTAGAAATTATAATTAAATCAAAATGTAGTCAGTAACGAAATAGTTAAAACAAAATGAATAAAACATAAAAAATACTAAATTTCAAGTTAACGTATTAATATAACAAAATATTAAAATGAAAATGAAACAAATACTGAATTTGAATACAAAAATATTGAAAAAAAGATATTTAAATGAAAATGAATAAAACCCTTAGTTTATATATTTTCTTAAAAAATATAATTAAATTAAAGTATACTAACGTAATGAAATAGTCAGATTAAAACCTATAATATATAAAAATGTATAATAACTGAAACATAAGATAAATAAATTTTTAAATAATTAAATTGAATATATAAAAAAAACATAAATAAAATATTTTAATGGGATAATTTTTAATAAATATAGAATAAATATATTTTAAAAAATAAAAATGTATAACTAATAATAATAGTTAATTTTTTAAATTAGCATTTAAAATTTAAACAAAATTAAAAATTAATAAAAAAAAGACTAAAATTGAAAATAAATTACATAGTTGAGGGACAAAAATTGGTATTGAGAAAAAAAGCAAAATATCATTTAAAAAAAGTTAAGAGAAAGAAAGATCACTTCTACAAGTAAATAGTATTTTAAGAGACCATTTATGCAATTTTTAAAACCAGAGACCAAATCCATAATTTCAACCAAACCACAAGAATCATTTTTGTAATTTACTCATAATCAATAATTTTATATTTATATATTATAATTTTAATTTAATGTTTAATATTTATATATTTTTTAATTTTTAATATATATATATATATATATATATGTTACGTAATAATTTTATTAAAAATATCCTCGTAAAAATTAATAATGATTGGACCATGTGAGTGAAAATAAATATCTAAATTTTGGATATTAATTTGATGATATCTGATCGGATTCTGACCACACGGTTTTGTCTTTGCACATGAAAAGCACGTGGATATAAATACGGGCTGTATAATTCACAAAATGAATACGTGTCGCCACGTCAGATCTGACCGTACATTTGCATCTCTATCCCCCTCTTCAGTCTTCTCCTCCTTCCCTATATATAAGTCAGCCTTCAGCTTCCGTTACTCAAACAAGTGAAACAACCCACACTCCGTTTTCACAACTCAAAAACTGTTTGATTCAGAGTGAGTCGACTCAACGACGTTAAGTAATGGCGAAGCAGATTGTTAATGGCGGACAGGTAGAGATTATGGAGGAGGAAGACGCATTATTCAGTTCATCATCATCATTATCATCTTCTTTTTCTTCTTCTTCATCGTCATCATCGCAGCAGTTGCCATTGCTATCTCTAAATCACGTTTCATTTATCTGTAAATCTGTTCTTAGATCCGTTAAGTTTTACACTGAAGTTCTCGGATTCGTTCTAATCAGACGTCCTTCCTCCTTTGATTTCGAAGGCGCTTGGTACGTTACTATGACTGTATTTATCTTTTGTTTTTCACTTCTTCTTTTAGATTCAAGTGTTTTTCTATATCTAAAAACATTAATTAATAGAAGAAATCATGATGAATTGATGATGATTCTTCAAAGTACATGTCGATGTGGAAGATCAGATGTTCATTCTCTTGTTCTTAATTACTGAATTTACAGAGGATCGAATTTGAAAATTATTGGTCAGGCTATTTGAAATCGATTGCTCGTTTTCGTTTTCTTCCTGATTACCAGATTTTCTGAGCATCAATCGATAAAAAGAAATCATAATCGTCTCTGTAAAACAACGAAAGCGTTCTAAACCAAATGCGCATTTCTTCTGATTTGATTTTCAGTTTTTTAACCTTAAATTGCGTGTTTGTTTTCACGGATCGGGTAATAGTGTGCATATGATTGACTTTTATGGTCATTGATTCAGTTGCGACTGATTATTCATAACTGTACTAATTTTGTTACGTAGAAGTGTAGAACAACTTGACATCATATTCAATGCATATAATGAATTACGACTTTTACACCGATCCGTACAATTTTAGGTTAGAATTTTCACATGTCTACCTAATGTTGCTAGTAATAATTGTATATTAAAATTTCTTTTTTTCATTTAATGATTTAAACCAGGTTGTTCAACCATGGGATTGGAATACATTTGCTAGAAGTCGAAACAACTCCAACAAAGACAGGAGTGATCAATCCAAAAGACAACCACATTTCGTTTCAATGCACCGATATGAATCTCATAATCAAGAAACTCGAGGAAATGGACGTCAAATACGTGACCGCCTTAGTGAAAGAAGGCGGTGTGGAGGTGAACCAGCTCTTCTTCCACGATCCAGATGGTTACATGATCGAGATCTGCAATTGCCATGTTCTTCCTATGCTTCCAATCACCTCATGCCCTCTCAAGAAGGTTCCATCCGTTTCTCAAACCAACGACAATGGCGAATCCTCCTTACACGGTACAAGAAGTTGGTCATACTCACTTAACATCCACATTGAATTGACAATTGATCAAAAACACATTTTAATTGATTCTGTGATATTTGTTTTGATTTGGGAATGTTTTTAATGAAAATGCAGAGAAGAGAAGATCAGAGAATTACAATTGTGGAGAAGATGAAGTGTTCATGATGGACAACTTGTTAATAGACATGATGGGTATCTCCTTCTAAATTGAATTTAATCAATGATTTTTGTAATGTTTGTTTCCAGCAATCTTTTGTATGTAATTACATGTATGATTAATTATTAATTACAAGTGGAATAATTAAGAAGAAAGCATTAATCCCATTTTGACTTCTTTCTAGTCACATGTTTCATATGGGGATCAATTACCCTTTAAACTTTTTATTACTGAATTGATTGAATTCATAGCTAATATATGCATCTTAGAGTACCATCTGTTAATGTATAAAGTATTAATGTTGATGTAATCCATTCTTAATTTTATTTAATTGAAAATTACTACTAACATTAATCATTAATTAGAGCAAGTGTTATCACCCAAATTAGAAAACTTACAACATGGTTTATTCATTTATAATGGTTCGTGCCTTGTACATTCACAATTTTATGCATTTACAACGTTAAGATTAGAACCATAAAACAAATTAGTTTTGTACATTCCACATTGTGCATAGTAACTTAGTGCTCGTGAAATATGTAGTTTCTGTTTTGATCCGGAACCTATTTTGATATGTTATATTAATTGATGTTTAGTATAAGTTGATCTAGCATGATTGTATAGATAGTCTGATGTAACAGTTTGAAAATAGCAGTTGATACACAAAATTTCTCTATTTGTTATTTTGTGGCAATTACATAAGTAGGTTGAGTCTAATTAGCTAAATAAGTCCATTGGACAAAGTACGATGCTATTATGTGTTAAACTACAATTCGTTGAGAGAGTATTCAAGTAACTCTAAATTGACTTTGGAGACTAAGTATGTTGTTTAAGTATATCATGAATGTTGTTGTGAGTTTGGTGATTAATTAGGTAAAATTATTAAATTAGTGAATATTGGGTATTAATACCTGTTATCATAACTCCAAGTAACGGAAACGTATATATTGTCTGATGTAACAGTTTGAAAATAGCAGTTGATACACAAAATTTCTCTATTTGTTATTTTGTGGCAATTACATAAGTAGGTTGAGTCTAATTAGCTAAATAAGTCCATTGGACAAAGTACGATGCTATTATGTGTTAAACTACAATTCGTTGAGAGAGTATTCAAGTAACTCTAAATTGACTTTGGAGACTAAGTATGTTGTTTAAGTATATCATGAATGTTGTTGTGAGTTTGGTGATTAATTAGGTAAAATTATTAAATTAGTGAATATTGGGTATTAATACCTGTTATCATAACTCCAAGCGGAAACGTATATATTTGAGAGGAGTTATTTACTAAACCCTTGTATTTGGTATATTTATTTCCCAAATAGTAGTAGTTTTGATTTTATTTACTAAAAGATAGTAGTTTTTGGTTTTAAGCCTAATAAAGAAAGAGGTTTATTCCTAACCTTTTTTATTCAAATCTTTTATCCAAAAATGGTCGTCTTAATTTTTTTTAAATGATCTTTCTTTGTTTTTTTTTTTAAAAAAAAGAATTGTTTTCAAAATTTTTGTTTTACAAATTGATTCTTTTTCTACCCATTATAAACTAAATTACAAAGATCAATGTTCAGTTTTAACCAACAGAGACAAATAACAATATTTTTCAATTAATCGATCAAAACAACTAAACTTAAAAATCATGCAATGGGTTAATATTAGAAAACTAACTTTATTAATACAAATAAAATGATATAATCGTACATGATGTATGATTTTATATCAAAGTGAGTAAAAAAATAATTGAGTGAAAAAATAATTGTATGTGTCAACCAAATGACTCGTACATGAATCCATCAATCTTAATTTTCAAAATAATCTACTACTAGCAAGCTTCTAATTAATTAATGGATTGAAATTAAGACTTGATTTTATGATTTTTTTTTCACTCAATCGTACATCAATGAAAATTGTATGATTTTATGTCAAATTTCATATATGTATGATTTTATGTCGAATTTCATAAATGTCCAATTTTGTTAAGGAAATTTAAAGTAAGTAAAAAAAGAATTGAGTGAAAAAAAATTATTTTGAAAATTGTATTAAGTTAAAAAAAAATAAAAAGAAGAAAAAGAAGAACCATTCATAAAAAAATGGGTTAAAAGCAAAACTACCATGTTTTAGTAAATAAAACCTAAAGTACTATGTTTTGGTAAATATTTTTTAAAAGTACTATTATTTGGCTAAAAACTCTATTTGAGAGCACCTTACTTGCTTCATCATTCTATCTTCAAACTAAAAATTAGGATGTTACATTTATTTACCGTCAGATTGATCTCGTACTCGAGATAATTTAGACTTTGATCGGTCTCAGAATTCTGACTCTTATCTCAAATCTTCACAATGCACGTTTTCTTCTCCATACATCATGGAAGTCCTGTTTATTTATTAGTTGCTTAATTCGGTCCTCATATTGATTACTACAATTGTCCATATTTGGGACTTTAATTTGGGGTCGACTGTTATATCACAACATTTAATGATTGAGTTTAGTCATCATATTATATGATTTATCTTTAGTTTGGGGTATTACATTTGCTTTTTCATTGGTTCGATCTAGTCATCATATTCGTCATTGTCAACTTTCCCGTTAGATTAAACTACATTGGTTACTAAGACACATAATATTTTGTTTTCTACAGTTCCATAACATCGGAAGTCGAATGAAGTTGTTATGCAAAATGTATCCTTTGATCTTAAATATTGACACGCTATCATTTTCTTTCTTTCTGTTTTCTATTTTTCTTTTGATGACTGACATAATCATTTTAACTATTACAATTTCATTTGAGTATGTTAGCTTAAGGATGTGGTATTCTTTAAAATAATTAGCACAACACGGAATTAGGATTAATTGTGTGTGTGTGCGTGATTTGCATTGTGATACCTTAAGGGGCGTTTGGTTTCGTGGATTTTCTAGGATTTGCATTTAAAATCATGTGTTTGGTTCGCAAATTTCCATAAGGATTTTAAAATCCCAGGATTTCTTAAATCATTTCTTTCTTTGTTATTTAAAAAATCAGCTTCCCCCATGGGATTTTAAATCCCAGTTATCTTGTATTTTTCAGATTAGCAATATTTTCCTAAAAGAAAATGCAAATTCTTTGACAAAATCCTAAGAAATGCAAATGTTGCATAACTCAAGTCCTTTGTCAAAATGCAAATCTCAGAGAAAAAATCTGCGAACCAAATGCCCCTTAGTTTTCTCACATATTCTTAGCATGAGCTCGACCCACAGATTTTCTTATGAGAGTTTTTGGCTCCTCCACCTAGATTTCATTATCTTAATTGCGTCGTCCATATTCATCGATTGCATTTGTAAGGATATCAGTTTAAAATGATTGATATTATCATTCTCTTGTACATTATGATTTATGCTTTCGGATAAATTCTGAGTTATTATGGTGACGTTATTTAAGTGATTCTTTATAGAACAATCGTGTTTGTAATCAGTAGCTCATGCTTACGCAACCCGACTCTTGATTTCGTAAAATTTTAATTAAGAGTAAATGTTCACATGACATTGGTTCCGTCAGAGTTAATCAGTTAGATTCAACACAATTATTTGGTTCTTATTACATCACAATTTGTCAAAAACCACAATTTCTAGCTTATATCTTTACAACCTTCGTTGACTTATATCAGGTAATGTCATTACATTGGATTTCATATTATATTAATTTGAGTTATGCAAGTTGACATGTATTGTTTATTGAATTATGGTTTCATGTTCATAGCAAGTTTTCATGTGAGTTCTCGACCAACACCTTAGGACACCAATTACAAATTTATGACACAATAAATTCTTACCTCGCAAGATTATCTGATTATTTTCTAGCAGTTGTGATCTCAATCTCAAAAGCATATAAAACTTGAGTCGCATCTGCTAGAAATGAAATTCTCTCATATGCACATATGATTGACGTCCATGACTAAAAATTACATGTTGTAACTTTTATATATATATATATATATATATATATATATATATATATATATATATATATATATATATATATATATATATATATATATATATATATAGATTTAGGTTCAAGTGAGTACCACCCATTATGCAGCGCACCAGGAGATACCAGTCTCAAAAGTATTTCTTTTGAAATTTTTTTTCATGAACATGTTTTAATTAACATGATGAAGATCATATGTGAATTTCACGCAAATTTGAAAACTCTAAGTGCATGAAAACACGCATCACATAAATGTGAGTTCACATGTATTCAAAATCATGTAAGTGTGTGTTCACATCACTTTTTAGGAGCTAGGAGATGTGAATGTATGTGAAATTTACATACAATCTTCATAATGTTAATTAAAACATGTTTATGAAAAAAAATTTTAAAAAAAGTTTTTTTAAAGGTGGTACCTTCTGGTGCGCTGCATAATGGAGGTACTCTCTCGAACCATATTCTCTATATATATATATATATATATATATATATATATATATATATATATATATATATATATATATATATATATATATATATATATATATATATATATATATATATATACAATTTTTTTTTTTGGGTGAAAGCTACTTGTAGATTTAAAACAAGATACTTTTCCGATATGATTTAGGAATGTATTGGTTATTGATTTATTATGTTTGGCATCAATGTATTACAATATACATACAGAGGGGTTTAAATAAGAACTTAACTTTTGTTAGAAACCGAAAGACCAATTTAAAATTTTATTTTTTTTCGTGAATTTTTTTTTCTTAATCAGTTTATAAACATTTACGGTTGTTTTTCAAAAAGATATTTTTTAGTTGATACATAATACATGGAAAAATATTTTTATATAAATTTCGTCTTTATACACAACGTGATATATTTTATGCATTAACAAAAAGATATTTTAAAATAAAAGTTTGTATAGATTAAAAATAAAAATATTTGTTCTAAAAAATCAATTTTTTGATGGTTCCCCCCATCGTCCGATTTAGCAAGTTTGCTATGAAACCCTTTCATTCATTCATATATATATATATATGGAGAGGTTCTTTTAAGAACCTTAAAGATGGTGAGAACCTAAGAACCTTTTAGAGTCCTTGGATCAAAAGGGTATTTTTGGAATAAAAAATATTATCTTTCTCTCTCCACCTTTTTCTATTGTATGCATCTTTTTTTTCACTTTCTCTCTCTTACTTTTTTTTTTCATTTTCATTTTCTCTTTCTTTTATGAGAATTCATTTTAATATTAAAAAAACGGATTTTATAAAAAAAATAAATTTTTTTCTATATAAAAAATTATTTAATTGCTAAAAAATTTATTCTATATAGAAATACTATGTGTCTAAATGTTATACAATTCTATATCTTTTTATGTAGATTAACATTACTACTCATAATATATGTAGAATGCTATATTTGTTATATATTTCATATATTTTTATGTTTATTATACAAATCTATATCTTTTTTTGTAGATTAACATTACTATTCATTGTGTTTTTGGTATATTTTATATCAGTTGCATACCAAGTGTTCGATAAAATGTCTAAATGAAATCTTATTTTTTTGTTTCAATGTGTTTTTGGTATATTTTATCATTTAATCTACGTAGAATATATAATACTTGACATTCTACGTAGATTGCATTACATTCTACGTAGATTGCATGTCATTCTACGTATATTGAATGTCATTCTACGTAGATTGCATGACATTCTACATAGATTGTACATAGATTGAATGTCATTCTACGTAGAATACATGATACTTGACATTATACACGACATTCTACGTAGATTGCATGACATTCTACGTAGATTGCATGCCATTCTACATAGATTGAATGTCATTCTACGTAGATTGAATGTCATTCTACGTAGATTATACATAGAATATGTTCGTCGATACTCTACGTAGATTGCATGTCATTCTACGTAGATTACATGTCATTCTACGTAGATTGAATGTCATTCTACGTAGATTGAATGTCATTCTACGTAGATTGCATGTTATTCTACGTAGATTAACATTTTTATTCTATGTATTTTTGGTATATTTTATGTCAGTTACATACCAAGTGTTTGTTAAAATGTCTAAATTAAATCTTCTTTTTTTTTGTTTCAGTGTGTTTTTGATATATTTTATCATGTAATCTATGTAGAATATATGATATTTGACATTTTACACAACATTCTACATAGATTGCATGTCATTCTACGTAGATTAAATGTCATTCTACGTAGATTGCATGTCATTCTACGTAGATTGCATTACTATCTACGTATATTGTATATAAAATATGTTCGTCGATACTCTACATAGAATATGACAGATTCATTTTTCAATGTTTTATAATGAAGATTATTTGTAAGATATTAGATATATAAGAATGTAAAAGTTATTAGATGTTCATGATAATCTACGTAAATTACATGAAAATCTACATAGAATATATAATACCAGATTATTTGTAACAAATCACACATAATCTATGTAGAATGTTATGTTTCTTATATATTTTATATATTTTTATGTTTCTTATACATTTCTATATCTTTTTATGTAGATGTATATTAACATTCAATGTGTTTTTCGTATATTTTATCATGTAATCTATGTAGAATATATGATACTTGACATTCTGCATGACATTCTACGTAGATTGAATGACATTCTACGTAGATTGCATGTCATTCTACGTAGATTGAATGTCATTCTATGTAGATTGAATGTCATTCTACGTAGATTGAATGACATTCTACGTAGATTGTACATAGAATATGTTCGTCGATATTATACGTAGATTGCATGCCATTCTACGTAGATTGCATGTCATTCTACGTAGATTGAATGTCATTCTACGTAGATTGCATGACATTCTATGTAGACTATCGACGAACATATTCTATGTACAATCTATGTACATTGGACAGATTCATTTTCCATATTTTATAATTAAAATTATTTGTAAGATATTATATTTATAATGAATGTAATAGTTATTAGATGTTTTACATGATAATCTATGTTGATTACATTACAATCTACGTAGATTACATCATAATCTACATAGAATATAATACAATACTACTTGTAAAAAATCACACATAATCTATGTAAAATGTTATATTTCTTATATATTTAATATACTTTTATGTTTCTTATACATTTCTATATCTTTTTACGTAGATTAACATTACTGTTCAATGTGTTTTTGTTATATTTTATCATGTAATAATCTACGTAGAATATATGATAATTGACATTCTACACGACATTTTACGTAGATTGCATGTCATTCTACGTAGATTGCATGCCATTCTATGTATATTGCATACCATTCTACGTAGATTTCATGTCATTCTACGTAGATTGAATGTCATTCTACGCAGATTGAATGTCATTCTACGTAGATTGAATGCCCTTCTACGTAGATTGAATGTCATTCTACGTAGAATGCATGACTCTACATAGAACATGACAGATTCATTTTTCATGTTTTATAATGAAGATTATTTGTAAGATATTAGATTTATAATGATTGTAATAGTTAATGGATGTTTTACATGATAATCTACGTAGATTAAATTATAATCTAAATAGAATATAATACAAGACAACTTGTAAAAAATCACACATAATCTATGTAGAATGTTATGTTTCTTATATATTTCATATATTTTATTGTTTTTTATTCATTTCTACATCTTTTTATGTAGATTAACATTACTATTCAATATCTTTTTGATATATTTTATATCAGTTGCATACCAAGTGTTTGATAAAATGTCTAAATGAAATTTTTTTTGTTTCAATGTGTTTTTGATATATTTTATCAGGTAATCTACGTAGAATATATGATATTTGACATTCTACACGACATTCTACGTAAATTGCATCTCATTCTACGTAGAATGCATGACATTCTACGTAGATTGTACATAGAATATGTTCGTTAACATATTCTATATAGAAAAAAATATTCTATATAGACATATAATATTTCTATATAAAATACGTTATTTTTTTAACAATTATTTTTCTATATAGAAAAAATAATTTTTTTTTTATAAAAAAACGTTTTTTTACTTTAAAAATCAATTATAATGAAAGAAAATAAAATGAAAATGAAAAAAAGTAAGAGAGAGAAAGAGAAAAAGGAGATTTTTTTTTCTTCCAAAAATACCCTTTTCACACATTTTCAAGATTCTCCACTATCAAAGTTCAAAATAATTACAAAGTTGTCATCCAATATATCAACCATTGATTATCATTAATCCAATGGCCATAAAAGGTTCTTAGGTTCCCACATTTTTTATGGTTCTTAGAAGAACCCTCCCCTATATATATATATATATATATATATATATATATATATATATATATATATATATATATATATATATATATATATATATATATGGTTCTGTAGGGAACCTGTATGCATTGTGCAACTTGAGAACCTCCATACACCGTTAGATCTATAATTTCAATGGATCAGATTTTAGTGATAAAAGGGTAATTAAGCTGAACTTCGTTGTACCGGTGCACAACATATCACACGCGGAGGGGCAAAATTGGAAAAAAGATTCATTTAGCTAAAATTCATCTTTCTTCGTTGCATACCGCGATTCTAGCCCTCATTCCATAATCGGTCTTTGCTCCGGATTTCGCTCAAGATTCCTCCCTCCATCTTTATCCCGAAAATCGCTCATGCATATTCAAATAGATTAAGCTTTGTTCTTCAAGTACACATATACAATGCATACGGTTCAAGGGTTTTCAAAAAAAAAAGGAAAAGCAAACATTCACGTGCGAACAATTGGTTTTTTTTCGCCATTGCAACTTCGATTATTTTGTTATATGGAAGTGCATTGTTGCATATTTCGTGTTCATTGAGGTGTTTAGTTCATAAGCGCAGTGTGTATTTCATATTTGGGGGTTTTTTATGCCCTAGTTAGTTTCTGGTTCAATCGGTATGGTGTTTAGTTCATAATCGAAGTATATGTTTATGAAGGCTTGAGTTGCATCTCTTTTGAAATGCATTATGCGTCGACTTTAAGACTTAGCGGCCGCAGATTGATTGTAGTTCACAAATGCATATATCAGCATGCATATAAATTCAATTTCAATAATGTTTATGCATTGAAGATATGCATATAAATTCAATTTCAATCGGATGTCTAGCTACAGGTTTGTAGATGAAAGCCGTATGAAAACATGCATGGATAGAAAGTCAAAACAAATGCAATCTATCCTAACTAAAAACTCCACAATTTTAGCAATTACCATAATATATATCCGGTTATTTGAATATAGAATATTTTAAATATTTTAATCTAACTAAATAATTGTCTAAACTTCCAATTACGCCCTTGCATCCTTATTTAATATATTGTGCATTTTTGGTTCCCCTGTTTCACAATGCATCGTGATACCCCATAGAACCTCAATCTACATATATATATATATATATATATATATATATATATATATATATATATATATGGTTCGTGTGAGTACCTAAAAAATGCAGAGTACCGTGCGTACCTGTGAACACACGGGTTTCAGATGTGAACTTGCTCCGAAAAAAAGTTTTTTTTTTTTTTTTTGAATTTTTTTCATATTCATTTAGATACAAATAATATAAGGTTATTCGTAAAAAAATTGTATACATTTACACTTTCTATCATCTTAAAAGTCATGTGAATGTGAAAAAAATCATGTGAACATGCTTAGTTGTGAACACACGTTCACAACAGTACAGTTCATGTGAACATACACGTTTCACATAGTTCTAGTGTGTGTTTATGTGTGATTTTTTGCAAGTAGTCTTGTATTATTAATGTAAACATGATTATGAAAAAAATTTTAAAAAAAATGATTTTAAGTGAGGTACCTCCGGTACTCTGCAAAACTAGTGGTACTCATTTGAACCCAAATCTATATATATATTATGTTAATTGTGATAACATCTTTAAAAAAACAATATAAATTCACATTGGAACAACCCATAAAGTTTCGGAACGAAACAAAACCCGACAAAGATTCTACTAAACAGCTTAATTCAAAGGCATAAAACCAAAGCTGTTGAAAACTAATAAAACCAAAAACTTTGGCAAGTACTAATCGAGGAATAGACCATTATCTATGAAGAATACATTACCTTGTCTACGAAGCTTGAAAAGATACCGAAAAAAAAAAAAAAAGGAAAGCTTGAAAGCTGAAAATACGTCACCTATCTGGTTTGGAACCCCAATCTTGCACCATCTGAAGCAAACAACATAATCAACTATTTCTTTAAATGTTCAGCTGACTAGCAACCCGTTAATAGAATGGTCAATCACACAGATAAATTTAAATTCTTTTACAAATCTTCATTCCGGAACCAACTAAAGGTTTGTACGGGAAAAATATGTCACTAGACCACATGGCTATTGGCACTACTGCACAATAAATTGTAATCAGTAACTTAATGTAATTTATTTTATTTTAATAATATTACATAGTTTTCTTTAAAAAAAAAAACAATAATTTTACATACTATACTTTTAATTATTTATCATGTAACATAACATGCCTATTGGTTAATATTGAAAAAACCTCACTGACTTTCATGTAATTATCGATTAAGTCACTGAAATTTTTTTTCGAGTGTTTAAGTCCCTAAACAAATTTTTCTTATTCAAAACTATATATTTTTAACCTGCTACCTGCTTAACAGGTAAAACAGTTAGTTTATCGAATAGTTTATTATTAAAACAACCAACTTTCTTTTCCAATTTTCACGATTAAGTCACTGGACTTTCTTTTTTTGTTGTTTAGGTCACTATACCGTTTACTGGTTAGTGACCTGCTAAACAGGTCAAATATATAGTTTTGAATAGGACAAAAATTGTCCAGGGACTTAAACACTCGTAAAGAAAGTACAGTGACTTAATCGATAAATTCATGAAAGTTCGTTGGATTTTTTCAATATTAACCCATTTTTTTATGCAGAACACTTATCGTTTTCTTATCATTTGACATATATAATTTCTATTTTTTTTTATCATTTAATACTTTTTATTATAATTAAATTAATTTTTTCTAATACATTTTAATGTGTGTTTATTGATATAAAGTTAAATGTAGTGTTATGATTTATTTGTTTTGTCTACATTTTGACATACATAAGTACATATAGGTTTCGAGACCTAAAATATAGACCTGGCAATTAGGGACACGAATACACGAGTTTGTGAGAGACACGACACGACACGAATACATCTTAAAAAGTGAGATAAAATTTATTGACCTTCGTGTATTCGTGTCGTGTCAAATTCGTGTCTGACATGTGAAAACGACACGAATACACGAATTATCATTTCTACAAAATACAAATCATTTTTAGCTATATTTAATTTCAGTATATAAATAAATAGTTATAACTGTTTGTTGAGATTCCTATCGAGAATTTAATTTAATTGTATTGTTTTTTAAACTGTGCGCGTAAAAAGAGTTTTCAAGCAACAATTTACATTTACATTTGTTTTGATGTAAAGAGGAGGTTTGGATAATAGAAATTTATTTTTAATATTCATATTATTTTCTTTTTTACCTTGTAAATTATTATTCTCATAATCTTTTAACAGTGTTATTATCAAAAAAAAAAAAAAAAAAAAAAAACAATCAAACTTTTATGGTTTTTTGTATATAACCACTTAGGGCGTTTAGTTCACAAATTTCTTTTCCTAGTGCTTTGCATCCTGTCAAAGGATTTACATTATGCAACATATTTATTTGTTGAGATTTTGTAAAAAAATTGTGTTATCTTTTTAGAAAAATTTGTTAATCTAAATAATGCAATGCAACTAGGATTTAAAATCCTAGGGGGAGGCTATTGTGAGATTTATGAAATCTTGAGATTATAAAATCTTACTGAAATCTGTGAACCAAATACAGGATTTCAAAAGTAAATAGCTTGAGATTCGCGAACCAAACGTCACCTTAGGATATGGTCTTGTGAGATAAAGAAAAAAATAAATATGAATACTTTTATCGTGTTCATCTTGAATAGACGAAACACGATAAAAATAATATCTACTCATTCGAGTTTTCTCAAAGTTATTTTTTGAGAATTTCCTTTCGTTTAAACAAACATTTATCAGCATCAACATCGACATCAGTATATCACCATCACAAACAATCATCATGTATATAATGTTATATCGGAGATATTTTTTTATATATAATTACATTCTTTTATAAAGATATTATAATCTTTTTGATGTTACGTATGTACTTTTTGATATTATAATTTTTTGATTTTACAAAGGCTTTTATTGATTTATATTCCCTTATTATTGTGTTATTTTGACCATCCAACTTTCAGATGTTTTTTGATTTAGCCATTAAACTATTTTTTATCCTGATTTAACCACTGAACTATATTTTGTATATATATTTAGCCACTAAACTTTATTTTTAACGATTTAACCACTAAAAATTGTCCTGATTTAGCCACTAAACTATCATATTATGTACGGATTTAGTCATTAGTTTTATTAATTTTCCCAAAATAAGACATCAAACTAAAGTTTAGTGCTAAATCAGGACAAAAATAGTTTAGTGACTAAATGGTACAAATTTAAAATTAAATAGTCAAAATGATATTTAACCCTATTATTTATCACATGTGACATTTAACATTACTTTGTTAGATATTGACGAGTCATGAATGCTTGAACTGGCTTTCATTTACATGGTATTTATTATGTGATAGTTTGGTTTTTATTATTGATTGATATAATTATAATTTAATGATTTTCATCTTCCAAAATTTAATCCAAAAATATGGTTAATTGTTAAACTTATAACAATTAATAAGTTATTTCATAAATAAAAAAGAATAATAGTTATTTTTTATTTATAAAATTATATTTTATTTGATATCGTTGAGATTTTATTTTGTATAACATATTTATACATATTTTACTACAAGGAATAAAAAGATTCTGAAATATGTTTCAGTAAAAAAAATTTCTTGTTAGACATTTAATATTTTATATAATATGAGTTTATTCTTAAGATATTTTAATAAACTTATAAACATATAAAATAAATTTCACATAGATGTATAGATAAATATAGATAATATAATATAATATTTGGATTTATCAAGTGAGTACCACCTCTGATGCAGCACACCACAGAAGGTACCACTCTTTAAAATTATTTTTTTGAATTTTTTGAAAAAATTCAAAAAAATAATTTTAAAGAGTGGTACCTTCTGTGGTGTGCTGCATCAGAGGTGGTACTCACTTGATAAATCCAAATATTATATTATATTATCTATATTTATCTATACATCTATGTGAAATTTATTTTATATGTTTATAAGTTTATTAAAATATCTTAAGAATAAACTCATATTATATAAAATATTAAATGTCTAACAAGAAATTTTTTTTACTGAAACATATTTCAGAATCTTTTTATTCCTTGTAGTAAAATATGTATAAATATGTTATACAAAATAAAATCTCAACGATATCAAATAAAATATAATTTTATAAATAAAAAATAACTATTATTCTTTTTTATTTATGAAATAACTTATTAATTGTTATAAGTTTAACAATTAACCATATTTTTGGATTAAATTTTGGAAGATGAAAATCATTAAATTATAATTATATCAATCAATAATAAAAACCAAACTATCACATAATAAATACCATGTAAATGAAAGCCAGTTCAAGCATTCATGACTCGTCAATATCTAACAAAGTAATGTTAAATGTCACATGTGATAAATAATAGGGTTAAATATCATTTTGACTATTTAATTTTAAATTTGTACCATTTAGTCACTAAACTATTTTTGATCCTGATTTACACGAACGTTAGTTGAGGTCTTATTGTTGGAAAATTAATAAAACGAATGACTAAATCCGTACATAAATGATAAGTTTAGTGGCTAAGCAGACAATTTTGAAGTGGGTAATCGTTAAAAATAAAGTTTTAGTGGCTAATATATAACAAAAGTAATTCAGTGGGTAAATCAGATAAAAAATAGTTTAATGGCTAAATCAAAAAACATCTGAAAGTTGGATGGTCAAAATAACGACAAGAATAAGGGAATATAAATCATAAAATCCTTTGTAAAATCAAAAAATTATAATTCAAAAGTACATACGTAACATCAAAAAGATTATAATATCTGTTAAAGAATGTAATTATATAAAAAATATCTCCGATATAACATTATAGACAGATGATTGTTGTGATGGTGATATAACGTGGATGTCGATGTTGAAGGCTGATAAAGTTGGTTTAAACGAAAGGAAATATCTCAAAAATACGTGAGAAAACTCGAATGAGTAGATAATTATTTTTATCGTTTTCGCAGTCAAGATGAACACGATAAAAGTATTCCAATATTTATTTTTTGACTTTAGCTCACAGACCATATCCTAAGGTGACGTTTTGGTTCGCGAATCTCAGCTATTTACTTTGGAAAATCCTGGATTTGGTTCACAGATGTCAGTAATGTTAAATAGCAAGATTTCATAAATCGCAACGAATACCTCCCCCTAGGATTTTTAAATCCTAGTTGGGCAGTGCATTATTTAGGATTACAAATTTTCCTAAAAAGATAACACGAATTTTTTTACAAAATCTCAACGAATAAATATGGTGCATAATGTAACCTTTGACAGATGCAAAGCCTAGAAAAGAAATTTGTGAACTAAACGCCTAAGTGGTTATATACAAAAAACCAGAAAAGTTTTGAGTTTTTTTTTTTTTTTTTTTTTATTTTTTGATAATAACACTGTTAAAAGATTATGAGAATAATAATTTACAAGGTAAAAAAGAAAATAATATGAATATTAAAAATAAATTTCTATTATCCAAACCTCCTCTTTACATCAAAACAAATGTAAATGTAAATTGTTGCTTGAAAACTCTTTTTACGCGCACAGTTTAAAAAACAATACAATTAAATTAAATTCTCGATAGGAATCTCAACAAACAGTTATAACTATTTATTTATATACTGAAATTAAATATAGCTAAAAATGATTTGTATTTTGTAGAAATGATAATTCGTGTATTCGTGTCGTTTTCACATGTCAGACACGAATTTGACACGACACGAATACACGAAGGTCAATAAATTTTATCTCACTTTTTAAGATGTATTCGTGTCGTGTCGTGTCTCTCACAAACTCGTGTATTCGTGTCCCTAATTGCCAGGTCTATATTTTAGGTCTCGAAACCTATATGTACTTATGTATGTCAAAATGTAGACAAAACAAATAAATCATAACACTACATTTAACTTTATATCAATAAACACACATTAAAATGTATTAGAAAAAATTAATTTAATTATAATAAAAAGTATTAAATGATAAAAAAAAATAGAAATTATATATGTCAAATGATAAGAAAACGATAAGTGTTCTGCATAAAAAAATGGGTTAATATTGAAAAAATCCAACGAACTTTCATGAATTTATCGATTAAGTCACTGTACTTTCTTTACGAGTGTTTAAGTCCCTGGACAATTTTTGTCCTATTCAAAACTATATATTTGACCTGTTTAGCAGGTCACTAACCAGTAAACGGTATAGTGACCTAAACAACAAAAAAAGAAAGTCCAGTGACTTAATCGTGAAAATTGGAAAAGAAAGTTGGTTGTTTTAATAATAAACTATTCGATAAACTAACTGTTTTACCTGTTAAGCAGGTAGCAGGTTAAAAATATATAGTTTTGAATAAGAAAAATTTGTTTAGGGACTTAAACACTCGAAAAAAAATTTCAGTGACTTAATCGATAATTACATGAAAGTCAGTGAGGTTTTTTCAATATTAACCAATAGGCATGTTATGTTACATGATAAATAATTAAAAGTATAGTATGTAAAATTATTGTTTTTTTTTTTAAAGAAAACTATGTAATATTATTAAAATAAAATAAATTACATTAAGTTACTGATTACAATTTATTGTGCAGTAGTGCCAATAGCCATGTGGTCTAGTGACATATTTTTCCCGTACAAACCTTTAGTTGGTTCCGGAATGAAGATTTGTAAAAGAATTTAAATTTATCTGTGTGATTGACCATTCTATTAACGGGTTGCTAGTCAGCTGAACATTTAAAGAAATAGTTGATTATGTTGTTTGCTTCAGATGGTGCAAGATTGGGGTTCCAAACCAGATAGGTGACGTATTTTCAGCTTTCAAGCTTTCCTTTTTTTTTTTTTTTCGGTATCTTTTCAAGCTTCGTAGACAAGGTAATGTATTCTTCATAGATAATGGTCTATTCCTCGATTAGTACTTGCCAAAGTTTTTGGTTTTATTAGTTTTCAACAGCTTTGGTTTTATGCCTTTGAATTAAGCTGTTTAGTAGAATCTTTGTCGGGTTTTGTTTCGTTCCGAAACTTTATGGGTTGTTCCAATGTGAATTTATATTGTTTTTTTAAAGATGTTATCACAATTAACATAATATATATATAGATTTGGGTTCAAATGAGTACCACTAGTTTTGCAGAGTACCGGAGGTACCTCACTTAAAATCATTTTTTTTAAAATTTTTTTCATAATCATGTTTACATTAATAATACAAGACTACTTGCAAAAAATCACACATAAACACACACTAGAACTATGTGAAACGTGTATGTTCACATGAACTGTACTGTTGTGAACGTGTGTTCACAACTAAGCATGTTCACATGATTTTTTTCACATTCACATGACTTTTAAGATGATAGAAAGTGTAAATGTATACAATTTTTTTACGAATAACCTTATATTATTTGTATCTAAATGAATATGAAAAAAATTCAAAAAAAAAAAAAAAAACTTTTTTTCGGAGCAAGTTCACATCTGAAACCCGTGTGTTCACAGGTACGCACGGTACTCTGCATTTTTTAGGTACTCACACGAACCATATATATATATATATATATATATATATATATATATATATATATATATATGTAGATTGAGGTTCTATGGGGTATCACGATGCATTGTGAAACAGGGGAACCAAAAATGCACAATATATTAAATAAGGATGCAAGGGCGTAATTGGAAGTTTAGACAATTATTTAGTTAGATTAAAATATTTAAAATATTCTATATTCAAATAACCGGATATATATTATGGTAATTGCTAAAATTGTGGAGTTTTTAGTTAGGATAGATTGCATTTGTTTTGACTTTCTATCCATGCATGTTTTCATACGGCTTTCATCTACAAACCTGTAGCTAGACATCCGATTGAAATTGAATTTATATGCATATCTTCAATGCATAAACATTATTGAAATTGAATTTATATGCATGCTGATATATGCATTTGTGAACTACAATCAATCTGCGGCCGCTAAGTCTTAAAGTCGACGCATAATGCATTTCAAAAGAGATGCAACTCAAGCCTTCATAAACATATACTTCGATTATGAACTAAACACCATACCGATTGAACCAGAAACTAACTAGGGCATAAAAAACCCCCAAATATGAAATA
>JAANYP010000289.1:0-17326 GCA_020465985.1 Centrapalus pauciflorus
GAAAAAAATGAGCAGTAAAAATAAAGCAAAGAGTGTTGAGGGTGATAAAAGTGAGACAAATGATGATGAAAAAAGAGAGTGTGTCAAGAAGAATTTCTTTGCAAAAACGAGTGAAGTTAAGAGAGCGATTGACGAAAATAAAAGAGTGATAGTGTTGGTATTCAAGGAAGCTTGTACATATGCTGAAAAACTAACCAACAATTCGCCAAGTTTTGTTGTGAATATTTTGCTGGAATACCAAGATGTCTTCCCAAAGGAAGAACCAAGTGGTTTACCACCTTTACGAGGGATCGAGCATCGCATTGATTTCATTCCAGGGGCTGCTCTACCAAACCGTCCAGCCTATAGAGCTAATCCCGAGGAGACACGAGAAATCCAAAGGCAAGTGGAGGATTTGCTTTCAAGAGGAAGAATTCGAGAATCCATGAGTCAATGTGCTGTACCGGTCATTGTGGTACCCAAGAAGTCAGGTGAATGGAGAATGTGTATGGACTGTAGAGCCATCAACAAAATAACGGTAAAGTATCGCTACCCTATTCCAAGGTTAGATGATATGTTGGATGATTTGCATGGTGCTAAGATCTTCTCAAAAATTGATTTGAAAAGTGGCTATCATCAAATTCGAATTAATGAAGGTGATGAATGGAAAACAGCTTTTAAAACAAAGTTTGGTTTGTATGAGTGGTTAGTTATGCCCTTTGGACTAACTAATGCTCCGAGTACATTCATGAGGTTAATGAATCATGTTTTACGAGAGTACATTGGTAAGTTTGTCGTGGTCTATTTTGATGATATCTTGATTTATAGCATTAATGTTGAAGTTCACTTGGAACATTTGCGTATTGTTTTGGAAACTTTAAGAAAAGAGTCATTATTTGCTAACTTAAAGAAGTGCACATTTTGCATGGATAAGGTTGTTTTTCTTGGTTTTGTTGTAAGTGGCCAGGGAATTGAGGTGGATGACGAGAAGCTCAAGGCAATCAAAGAATGGCCAACTCCAACAACAGTGTCCCAAGTTAGAAGCTTCCATGGGCTTGCAAGTTTCTATCGAAGGTTTGTTCGTGACTTCAGTACCATAGCTGCCCCCCTTAATGAACTTGTGAAGAAGGAAGTTAGTTTTCATTGGGGAGAAAGGCAAGAAGCTGCATTCAATTTGCTGAAAGAAAGGTTGACATCTACTCCTATTCTTGCATTGCCTAATTTTAATAAAATGTTTGAACTTGAGTGTGATGCATCCGGGGTGGGTATTGGGGCTGTTTTGATTCAAGAAGGTAGACCAATTGCGTATTTTAGTGAAAAATTAAAGGGGGCTCACTTGAATTATTCCACTTATGAAAAAGAGCTTTATGCATTGGTTAGATCTTTGCAAACATGGCAGCATTACTTAAGGCCTAAGGAATTTGTGGTTCATACGGATCATGAGTCTCTTAAGTACCTTAAGGGGCAAGCTAATTTGAGTAGGAGGCATATCAAATGGGTTGAATTCATTGAGTCATTTCCTTATGTGATCAAATACAAAAAGGGTAAAGAAAACATTGTGGCTGATGCATTGTCTAGACGTCATACTCTTATCACCACATTAAGTTCTAAGCTTCTTGGGTTTGGATCACTTAAAGAAATGTACAAAGATGATTCTGAATTTTCTTCCTTATACGCTGCTTGTGAACATGCTTCATTTGATAAGTTTTATAGGCATGATGGTTATTTGTTTAAAGAAAACAAGTTATGCATTCCAAAGTGTACTATACGGGAGCTATTTGTACGTGAGGCCATGGTGGAGGGTTGATGGGCCATTTTGGTGTCCAGAAGACATTGGATATTTTGAAGGAACATTTCTATTGGCCTAAGATGAGAGAAGATGTTATGAAGATCTGTGAAAAATGTGTGCCATGTAAACAAGCCAAGTCAAAATCCAAGCCTCATGGTTTGTATATGCCACTGCCAATTCCTCAGCAACCATGGGTTGACATCTCCATAGACTTTGTGATTGGGTTGCCTAGAACAAAGAATGGTCATGATTCTGTGTTTGTGGTGGTTGATCGATTCTCTAAGATGGCACACTTCATTGCGTGTAAGAAGACTGACGATGCTTCACATGTTGCAGACTTGTTTTTCAAAGAGATTGTTCGTTTGCATGGTGTGCCGCGGACCATAGTAAGTGATAGGGATGTCAAGTTTCTGAGTCATTTCTGGCGTGTTCTTTTGAGTAAGTTGGGTACCAAACTTTTGTTTTCTACCACAAGTCACCCCCAAACCGATGGGCAAACAGAAGTGGTTAATCGAACCTTATGTAACAGCCCGTAATTTATTAAATATAATAACAGCAGCAAACTTTGGATAATGAAGTAATTTTGTCTAATAATTAGTAATTAGCTGATAATGTGAATCTGAAATAATTAGTTATATTAAGTTATAATTAAATTATGCTAAGTTGCCAAAAATTTAGTGGAAATTAAGTTAATAATTAAAATTCAGCTAAATGACAACTTAATGTCTGAAGTTAGCGAAACTGACTAAAATGAGTTAAAAATGACTAAAAGACAATCGTAGCAGATCTAGAACTTCCTTGCTAATATTTGTATCTGAAATGCAAATCGGAGCAATTGGGAATAAAGTTGGACAATTACGGAAAATTCAGTAGAATATCTGATTTTCCCTATTTCCCTATAAATAGGAGTTATACTCCTCACTTTTTGAAGTTTAGAAAGTTTACCCTTCTCTCTCTCTCTTCACTCTCCTCCTTCTCTCTAGCTTTTCTTGAAATCGAACCGCTGGATTCTCGTGTTACTTACGCCATTGGATAGAGATCGTCGAGTTCTTCGCGAATCTACCATCTCGTGTTTGATTTCGTCCGAATTCGAGGTAAGATCGACCGTTTTTCTGACTTTTGGCTCGGTTTTGAAGACATTTTCGAATCTGTTCTTCTTTCCTTCATTAGAAGTTGATTTGCTCTCGTTTAGGACCTGTACTTGCGTGGAAATCATCCATAAATGAAGGCTATAGCTTGGACGAAGGTTAGTGACTAATTTTCCCTCATTTTTGGCTCATTTTCGTAGTTAAAAATCTGGAAAGTTGATGAACATGCAAGAGCAGATTCGAGACATTCAAATAGGTGTTGAATTCGAATCTAATCTAGTAGACTCGAATTGTGCATGTTCGAATCTAATGGTTCGAGTCTAATGATCCCTTAGAATCTAATATAGCCCTTCGAATCTACTTGCCATTCGAGTCTATGTCTATTATTCGAATCTAGCATGTGCTACCTTCGAATCTATTGTCCATTCGAGTCTATAGATTCGAAATGGCTATGGCTAATTCGAATCTGTTGTTGTTGTTGTTCCAAGTCTAAGGTTAATTCCTAAATCAGATTAGGTGATTAAACAACCTATTGTATTAAAGGTACCACTTAATATTGAATGGACTCTTAGTGAATGAATGTCATGATTCACCTAGTTAGTAATATGATTGGCCTCGTTGCAAGGCCACATATATGTGTAATTGGGTATCATATTGATCTGTTAAGAATAAGACTCACTTTGGGACAATAGGAACTACCTCAGACTCGATAATCAGAATTGACAATGACCTGAATAAATAATTAGGGTTATATAGATTATGACTCAGACTTGAAACTGAAATGCAGGAACCCGTCGATTTGACAGAGTAAACTGAACAGCTTAACTTGTTAAGCATTATCTGACTTCGGACCACTGTGAGTGACAGATTTCATTAATTACATGCATATGTTTCGATACTTATTGGTGAATGTCATGGACTGTATGGAAACTTCCGTTTGTTGCTGCATGCTTTCTTTAATACTATATTGTATCATAGAAACGTATGTTGCTATTACTGAGCTAGACACTTGAATTGCATTGATTGCATGTTCACTTTTACATTTCATGTAAATACGTATCATGCTTACTGCTTACTTGACTGCTTATATACTTGTCGTTGCATATTGCATCATCCGATAGGACCGAATGCGAGATCTCCATTCACAGGAAGGAATTCTGCAGATTCCTTTCCTATATGACTTGTTTCCATACACTTCCCGTAGGGCTTCGGCTTTACATAGGGGAAAACAAACTGGGTTGTCTCCCAACCTTTTGCTGTCTCAGGACGTAGTGACTTGCCGGCAGGAGCTGATAGTATGTTATATATGTGTGGTAGCTAATGGAACTCTGTTTACTCACTAAGCTTTGTAGCTTACTCTGTCATGACAACTCCTTTTCAGGAAAAGCTGATAAAGGCAAGATCATAGCAGGTAGTTCATCCCAGGCTAAGTGAACCTGGATTTTGATGAATAGCAGACCTTGGACTTTTGATGATGCCTATTTTGTAAAGACGATGCGGTCTCGGGTAGCTTGTTCAGTCTTCCGCACTCTGATTGAAGATTTAGAAGCTAGTTAGACCACCATTTGATCTTTAAATTATTGTTGTAATTAAGTATTTTGCTGATGGGCCTGTGGTATCAAACAATAAATGTTATTTATGAAATGAAATATTATGACGTGTATTGTTTGTGGAAAATTGGATGTTACAAAGTTGGTATCAGAGCAGCAGTTTAATCATCGGATTGGCCACCCGATACTTAAACTACTGGTATGATATGGACTATGTGACTCTGAATTCCCGAACAAGTCGCCGAGGCCTAGGGTAATCTAATTAGTAAAGGACTACCCGCACAACTTGACCTAAGATAGGCAAATGATGACTGATAGGATGGGGAAGGGATTGACTACTCGATACTGACTTGACCTTGATCTGACTTTGACTTGACTTTGTATCTGCCTGATTGACTGACTGCCTTCATATCTATGAATTTAGATATGCTTATCTGATGTAGGATTTATGACTTGAATTGTGCTTATTGAATCAGGAAATAATAGTTATTTCCTTTATATTTTCAGCCAATGGCTGATAAGAATCCGACTGATGCCGGTTCCTCAAGGGTTGATAAAGCTGCTGATGCTGCAGCTGATCAACACAAAGAATCTGTTCACGTAGAAGACTTAGGCACTGACCCTGAGAACACTGCTAATGACTCAAGCAGTACTGCCACACCTGTGCCTCCCCAGCAGGCTCAATTGATTGACCTCGTTCATAAGTTGAATGAGGATAACCGTAGGCAAATGCAGCTTATGATGGATAGGAACCGACTGCAGACTGATATGACAGTTGAAGACAGATTTAGGGAGATTAAGGATCTGTTGACCAAGGGTAAAGCAGTGATGCAGACTGATGAAGTTAACCAGCGTGAAATGGAATTTAAGCGCCGTGAAGAAGAACTTAGGTTGCGGGAACTTAAGTTACAAGAATTAGAACTGAAGCATAAGGAAGAAATGTTAGCAAAGCCAAAGAAAGACAGGAAGAGGAAGCATAGACATGTGTCCTCTGATGAAAGTGAGACTGACTCTTCTGACCATCATGTTAAGGTAGGACGTGAGTGTACGTTTGTTGATTTCAAAAAGTGTGGAGCTCGTACGTTTGCGGGGTCATCTGATCCTGTTAAGGCTATGGACTGGGTCGCGAATGTGGAGAAAGCGTTCAAACTCTCCAAGTGTAATGAGGAAGACAAGGTGACGTTTGCAACAGGAATGTTGGAAGATGGAGCTGGCCGTTGGTGGAAGTCGATTACGAATCCCATGTCTGAAGCAATGGAGAAATCCATTACTTGGGAACAATTTAAGATTCATTTAAAGGAGAAATACTGCCCCCAGGATGTTAAGCGCCAGATGGAGAAAACCCTGCTATCGTTTCAGCAAGGTACAAAGTCCGTAACAGATTATGAGCTGGAATTTACCAGGCTCTCGCTATTATCTGATCACCCTGTTGATACCGACGAAAGGAGAAGGGATTTGTTTGTGGATGGTCTGGATCGAGAAATCCGGAAGTTTGTGAAGTCCGGCAGACCGAAAAGTTATATTGAGGCAGTGGAGATTGCTAGGGTAGGTGAGCTTGAAATCTATCCTGAGCGCGCATGTCCTTTCATTGCCAAATCTAATAAGAAGGAGAAATCTGAGAAAGCTGAAAGGAAGTATGAAAGTTCGAAGAAGGGAGATAAGCAGTCTTCCAAGAAAGCAAAGTCATATGCTGTGACCTCGGCGCCAAAGCCTGCTTGTCCTCGCTGCAAGCAGATTCATGAAGGAAAGTGCGATCCTGCATTCGTTAAGTGCTATTGCTGTAGGCAGAATGGTCACGACCGATCGGAATGTCCCAAGCGCAGTGAAGCTTGTCGAAACTGCATTACTTTGGGGCACCATGCTAAAGACTGTACCCGACCCCGATTTGTTCCACCGCCTGCATCTTCACCTCAGCAATCAGTCAAGGGTTCCTCTGCTCCGAGAAATCAACCGAGAGCCTTCCAGATGACAGCCGAAGAGGCAAAGGAGACTGCTGATGTCGTCACTGGTACATTTCTTATTAATGATATGCCTGCTTTGATCCTATTTGACTCTGGCTCTAATCTGTCGTATGTGTCTGAAAAGTTTGCTAAACAGTTTGATTTTGCCCCTGAAATGTTGCCTGTGCCCTTAGACATAGAAACTGCTAGCTCGAAATTTGTGACTGTGAATAAAGTCTTTCGTTCCTGTAAGCTAGTGATTGACGACTTCTCCTCGGACGTTGACCTGATACCGATGTGGATTAGGGAGTTCGATGTTATTATAGGAATGGACTGGCTAATGATGAGAAATGCTGAAATCCTTTGTGCAAAAAGGATAATTAGAATTAGAACCCCCGAAGGAAATGAACGTTATGTTTATGGCGATAGAAAGACTCGAGATTTAGGTCTCATCTCTGTACTGAAAGCCCGAAAGTGCCTAACCAAAGGTTGTTCCGCCTATTTAGCATATGCCATAGATGCTAGAGAAGTTAAAAAGACCGTGTCCGATGTTCCTGTAGTTCGAGATTTCCCTGACGTGTTCCCGGATGACATCTCTGGTTTGCCACCAGATCGTCAAATCGAATTCCATATTGACCTTGTACCGGGTGCTGCTCCTATCGCGAAAGCCCCTTACCGTCTTGCTCCGAATGAAATGAAGGAAATGATGAGTCAGTTGCAGGAATTACTGGAAAAAGGGTTTATTCGTCCGAGTACTTCTCCTTGGGGTGCTCCGGTTCTTTTCGTTAAGAAGAAGGATGGTACCTTTCGCATGTGTATAGATTATCGGGAGCTGAATAAAGTAACAATCAAGAACCGATACCCTCTGCCAAGAATTGACGACTTGTTTGATCAACTGCAAGGGGCTAGCTACTTCTCAAAGATCGATCTCCGATCTGGTTACCATCAACTCAAAGTATTTGAGTCTGACGTACCGAAGACTGCTTTTCGTACTCGTTACGGCCATTTTGAGTTTCTAGTAATGCCGTTCGGTCTCACAAATGCCCCGGCTGCATTTATGGACCTTATGAATAGAGTATGTAGTCCAATGCTGGATAAATCAGTGATAGTCTTCATTGATGACATCTTGATTTACTCTAAGTCTGAATCTGACCATGCGATGCATTTGCGAGAATTGCTAGAATTGTTACGAAAGGAGCGACTCTACGCAAAATTCTCCAAATGTGAATTCTGGTTACGCCAGGTACAATTTTTAGGACATATTATCTCGGGTGAGGGGATAGCCGTAGATCCATCAAAGGTTGATGCGGTTCAGAAGTGGGAAGCGCCGAAAAATGTATCTGAAGTTCGAAGTTTCTTGGGTTTAGCGGGCTATTACCGAAGATTTATCCGTGATTTCTCCAAGATTGCGGTGCCTTTAACCTGTCTGACGAAAAAGGAAGCTAAGTTTGAATGGAATGAATCACAAGATCGAGCTTTTGAGACCCTGAAGCGTAAGCTAATTGAAGCACCGATTTTGGCTTTACCCGAGGGAAATGATGATTTTGTAGTTTATAGTGATGCTTCAAGGGTGGGATTAGGCTGTGTACTGATGCAAAGGGATAAAGTAATTGCCTACGCATCAAGGCAGCTAAAGACGCACGAGAAGAATTATCCGACGCATGACTTGGAGCTTGCAGCCGTGACTTTCGCACTGAAGATTTGGCGGCATTATCTGTATGGGACTAGATGCAAGTTATATACCGATCACAAAAGTTTGAAGTATATATTTGACCAGAAAGAGCTGAATATGCGACAAAGGCGATCTATGGAATTGATAAAAGACTATGACTGTGAGATCCTTTACCATCCTGGTAAAGCAAACATTGTAGCAGATGCCCTAAGCCGCAAAACCGGACAAGACCATTATTCCCGATGTTATGCCTTGACTCCTGTTGTATTGGAGTCTGCTTTGTCTGAATCGATTATTGCCGCTCAAACCGAAGCCATTCGGGATGAGAACTTGAAATCTGAACGCATGATTACTTATGTGACCCAGCTGACTCTTGATAATCGTGGTCTTAGACGGTTTTTGGATAGAATATGGGTTCCCAGATTAGGAGGTATTCGGGATCGAATTCTGTCGGAAGCTCATATGTCGAAATTCTCGATACACCCTGGTTCTACCAAAATGTATCAAGATTTAAGGACGGAATATTGGTGGCCTGGCATGAAGAAGGACGTGGGGCGATATGTAGAAAATTGCATGACTTGCTTACAAGTCAAATCTGAACATCAGAAGCCGTATGGGGAACTACAACCATTGCCAATTCCGGAATGGAAGTGGGACCACATAACCATGGACTTTGTGACGAAGCTGCCAAGGACAAAGCGGAATCATGACTCTATATGGGTAATAGTGGATCGACTTACTAAGTCAGCCCATTTCCTACCCATACGTGAAGATGAACGCCTCGAAAAGTTAGCTGAATTGTACGTAAAAGAATTTGTGACTAGACATGGTGTGCCATTGTCTATAGTATCTGACCGTGACAGTAGATTTACTTCACGTTTTTGGAAGGCTTTTCAGACTGGATTAGGAACTGAACTTAAGATGAGCACCGCTTATCATCCAGAAACCGATGGGCAAAGCGAGAGGACAATTTTGACCCTAGAAGATATGTTACGGGCCTGTGTGATTGATCTCGGTGGAAGTTGGGACACTCACTTGCCGTTTGTGGAGTTTGCATATAATAATAGTTATCACTCGACTATTGGTATGCCTCCATATCAGCTTTTGTACGGGCGTCGATGCAGAACTCCAACATGTTGGAGGGAAACAGGTGAACGCCCGATCTCTGGACCAGCAATTCTGCAAGAAGCCCATGATCAGTTACAATTAATTCGGCAGCGGATACAGACTTCTCAAGACAGACAAAAGAAGTATCATGATAGAAGACGTAAGCCGATTGCATTTGAAGTTGGAGATAAAGTGTTGCTGAAAGTTTCGCCAAGAAAAGGAATAGTAAGGTTCGGCAAACGGGGGAAGTTGAGCCCTCGATTTGTGGGTCCTTTTGAAATTCTCGAACGTATAGGGTTGCAAGCCTACAGACTAAAGCTGCCTGCCGAAATGATTGGGATTCATGATGTATTCCATGTGAGTAATCTTCGAAAGTGTTTGGCTGACGCTGAAGCCGTGATTCCTTGGAAAGACGTGCAATTAGATGAACAGTTGCGGTACGAAGAAGAGCCCGAGCGTATTATCGACCATAAAGTTTCGAAATTGCGTAGCAAGGAAATCCCAATGGTGTTAGTTCAATGGAAATATCATAAGGGATCTGCGCAAACTTGGGAACGAGAAGACGAGATTAGACAAAAGTATCCGGAGTTATTCCTGTCCTAGTCGATTCCGAGGACGGAATCAATTTAACGGGGGAAGATTGTAACAGCCCGTAATTTATTAAATATAATAACAGCAGCAAACTTTGGATAATGAAGTAATTTTGTCTAATAATTAGTAATTAGCTGATAATGTGAATCTGAAATAATTAATTATATTAAGTTATAATTAAATTATGCTAAGTTGCCAAAAATTTAGTGGAAATTATGTTAATAATTAAAATTCAGCTAAATGACAACTTAATGTCTGAAGTTAGCGAAACTGACTAAAATGAGTTAAAAATGACTAAAAGACAATCGTAGCAGATCTAGAACTTCCTTGCTAATATTTGTATCTGAAATGCAAATCGGAGCAATTGGGAATAAAGTTGGACAATTACGGAAAATTCAGTAGAATATCTGATTTTCCCTATTTCCCTATAAATAGGAGTTATACTCCTCACTTTTTGAAGTTTAGAAAGTTTACCCTTCTCTCTCTCTCTTCACTCTCCTCCTTCTCTCTAGCTTTTCTTGAAATCGAACCGCTGGATTCTCGTGTTACTTACGCCATTGGATAGAGATCGTCGAGTTCTTCGCGAATCTACCATCTCGTGTTTGATTTCGTCCGAATTCGAGGTAAGATCGACCGTTTTTCTGACTTTTGGCTCGGTTTTGAAGACATTTTCGAATCTGTTCTTCTTTCCTTCATTAGAAGTTGATTTGCTCTCGTTTAGGACCTGTACTTGCGTGGAAATCATCCATAAACGAAGGCTATAGCTTGGACGAAGGTTAGTGACTAATTTTCCCTCATTTTTGGCTCATTTTCGTAGTTAAAAATCTGGAAAGTTGATGAACATGCAAGAGCAGATTCGAGACATTCAAATAGGTGTTGAATTCGAATCTAATCTAGTAGACTCGAATTGTGCATGTTCGAATCTAATGGTTCGAGTCTAATGATCCCTTAGAATCTAATATAGCCCTTCGAATCTACTTGCCATTCGAGTCTATGTCTATTATTCGAATCTAGCATGTGCTACCTTCGAATCTATTGTCCATTCGAGTCTATAGATTCGAAATGGCTATGGCTAATTCGAATCTGTTGTTGTTGTTGTTCCAAGTCTAAGGTTAATTCCTAAATCAGATTAGGTGATTAAACAACCTATTGTATTAAAGGTACCACTTAATATTGAATGGACTCTTAGTGAATGAATGTCATGATTCACCTAGTTAGTAATATGATTGGCCTCGTTGCAAGGCCACATATATGTGTAATTGGGTATCATATTGATCTGTTAAGAATAAGACTCACTTTGGGACAATAGGAACTACCTCAGACTCGATAATCAGAATTGACAATGACCTGAATAAATAATTAGGGTTATATAGATTATGACTCAGACTTGAAACTGAAATGCAGGAACCCGTCGATTTGACAGAGTAAACTGAACAGCTTAACTTGTTAAGCATTATCTGACTTCGGACCACTGTGAGTGACAGATTTCATTAATTACATGCATATGTTTCGATACTTATTGGTGAAAGTCATGGACTGTATGGAAACTTCCGTTTGTTGCTGCATGCTTTCTTTAATACTATATTGTATCATAGAAACGTATGTTGCTATTACTGAGCTAGACACTTGAATTGCATTGATTGCATGTTCACTTTTACATTTCATGTAAATACGTATCATGCTTACTGCTTACTTGACTGCTTATATACTTGTCGTTGCATATTGCATCATCCGATAGGACCGAATGCGAGATCTCCATTCACAGGAAGGAATTCTGCAGATTCCTTTCCTATATGACTTGTTTCCATACACTTCCCGTAGGGCTTCGGCTTTACATAGGGGAAAACAAACTGGGTTGTCTCCCAACCTTTTGCTGTCTCAGGACGTAGTGACTTGCCGGCAGGAGCTGATAGTATGTTATATATGTGTGGTAGCTAATGGAACTCTGTTTACTCACTAAGCTTTGTAGCTTACTCTGTCATGACAACTCCTTTTCAGGAAAAGCTGATAAAGGCAAGATCATAGCAGGTAGTTCATCCCAGGCTAAGTGAACCTGGATTTTGATGAATAGCAGACCTTGGACTTTTGATGATGCCTATTTTGTAAAGACGATGCGGTCTCGGGTAGCTTGTTCAGTCTTCCGCACTCTGATTGAAGATTTTAGAAGCTAGTTAGACCACCATTTGATCTTTAAAATATTGTTGTAATTAAGTATTTTGCTGATGGGCCTGTGGTATCAAACAATAAATGTTATTTATGAAATGAAATATTATGACGTGTATTGTTTGTGGAAAATTGGATGTTACACCTTATCCCAATTACTTCGAGTGATTATTCCGAAGAACTTGAGAACTTGGGAGAATTGTTTGCCTTTTGCAGAGTTTGCTTACAACAGGAGTGTTCATTCTGCTACTAAATTTTCTCCTTTTGAAGTTGTTTACGGATTCAATCCATTGAGTCCTCTTGACCTTGTTCCTCTTCCCATCGAAGAACGATCCAGTTTAGATGGAAAGCGGAAGGCAGAATTCGTGAAGCAATTACACGAAAAGGTAAGACTCAATATTGAGAAAAGGACAGAACAATACACAAAACAAGCAAACAAAGGCAGGAAAAAGATAGTGTTTGAAGCTGGAGATTGGGTATGGCTGCACCTGAGAAAAGATAGATTTCCTACCAAACGAAGATCCAAATTGCAACCTAGAGGAGATGGACCATTTCAAGTGCTCGAAAGGATCAACGACAATGCTTACAAGCTAGATCTTCCAGGTGAGTATCAAGTTAGTTCAACATTCAATGTTTCTGACTTGTCTCCTTTTGATGTAGGTGATGATTCGTGGACGAATCCTTTTCAAGGGGGAGAGAATGATGGAGGATCATCAAACCATTCCAAAGATGTCATGGAAATACAAGAAGGCCCAATGACAAGAGGACGAGCAAAGAAGATCAAAGAAGTTTTTACGAGCTTAGTTGTTGATATCCAAGAGTCTGCATGCAAAGACGATGCTCAACCGCAAGTGATGAAGCATGTTACTAGACTTGAAACATTGGATCCTAATATGGAAGCATAAAAGCCCAAAAGTTGCATTTTATTGGGTCTTTGAGATATTATGGGCTAGTACTAAGCCCAAGTGGTAGAATGGATGTATTTTGAAGTCCATTAGAAGTTTATTTGAGTCCAATAAAGGCCTAGAAATGCCTAATCCGTTTTTTTTGTTTAAGAGTTCTAGAATTATCTACCAATTGAAGACAAAATGTCAAGAGTCATGGATTAAAGTCCCTTCTTTAATCCATTGAATTTAATTAGTGACTTTTGAGTTGGTTTTTGAAGCCTATAAATAGATGGCTTCCTATGTACTTTCAAATAAATTCACTTGAGAAATATATATCTTTCTTTAGAGTTTTACTCATCTTTGTGAGCTTTGTTCTTTGTTGGAGAGTTCATAGTTCAAGAACTTATCAAGATTGTGAGCACATTCTTGTGGCGTTCTCGTATTCCTTTGGTTCTTAGTTCTTATAACTAACGGGTCAAGGACTTGCTCTAGGCGTGTTGGAGTCCCAATAATCGGGTACTTTGACGCCTATCATATCCTATACTTACTTGCATATGTTTCAATACTTATTGGTGATTGTTACTGACTTGTATGGAAACATCTGCTACTGCTTGTTCCTTGATTACTTAATTGTATGTTTGGAACGTATGATAGACACTGCTGAAACTGGACAACTGCTGCTGCATGTTCCTTGATTACTTGGATTGCTCAGGACCGCTGTGAGTGACAAATTGCATTTCTAACTTGCATATGTTTTGGTACTTGTTGGTGATAGTTACCGACTTGTATTGAAACATCTGCTGCTGCTTGTTCCTTGATTTCTTAATTGTAAGTCAGGAACGTATGATAGACACTGCTGAAACTGGACAACTGCTGCTGCATGTTCCTTGATTACTTGGATTGCTCAGGACAGGTGTGAGTGACAAATTCCATTACTTACTTGCATACGTTTCAGTATTTATTGGTGATTGATACTGACTTGTATGGAAACATCTGCTGCTGCTTGTTCCTTGATTACTTAATTGTATCTTAGGAACGTATGATAGACACTGCTGAAACTGGACAACTGTTGTTGCATGTTCCTTGATTACTTGGATTGCTCAGGACCGCTGTGAGTGACACATTGCATTACTTACTAGCAATCATATGTTTCCGTACTTATTTGTAACATCCAAGTTTCCACAAACAGTACACGTCATAATATTTCATTTCATTAAGTAATAAATATTACTAATTATTTGATACCACAGGTCCATCAGCATGAATACTTAATTACAACAATAAGTTAAAGATCAAATGGTGGTCTAAACTAGCTTCTAAGTCTTCAATCAGAGTGCGGAAGACTGAACAAGCTACCCGAGACCGCATCATCATTCCAAAATAGGCGTCAACAAAAGTCCAAAAGTCTGCTATTCATCAATGTCCAGATTCACTTAGCCTGGGACGAACTACCTGCTATGTCTTGCCTTTATCAGCTTTTCCTGTAAAAGAGTTGTCATGACAGAGTAAGCTAACATAGCTTAGTGAGTTAACAGAGTTCCATTAGTTACCACACATATATAACATACTATCAGCTCCTGCCGGCAAGTCAACACGTCAGAGACGCAAAAAGGTTGGGAGACAACCCAGTCAGTATTCCCATGTGTAAGGCCTAAGCCCTACGGGAAGTGCATGGAAACAAGTCAAATAGGAAAGGAATCTGCAGAATTCCCTCCTGTGAATGGAGATCTCACATTCGGTCCTGTCGGATAATGCAGTATGCAGCGGCAAGTATATCAACAGTCAAGTAAGCAGTAAGCATGATAAGTATTTACATAAAATGTAAAAGTGAACATGCAATCAAGGCAATTTAAGTGTCTAGCTTCAGTAATGTCAAAAGTACGTTTCTATGATACAAAATAGTATTAAAGAAACATGCAGCAACAATCGGAAGTTTCCATACAGTCAATGACATTCACCAATAAGTATCGAAATATATGCAAGTAATTAATGAAATCTGTCACTCACAGAAGTCCGTAGTCAGATAATGCTTAACGAATTAAGCTGTTCAGTTTACTCTGTCAAATCGGCGGGTTCCTTCGTCCAAGCTGTATCCTTCGACTATAGACGATTTCCAAGCAAAAACAGGTCCTTAAATCCGGACGAAATCTAACATGCAATGATAGATTCGTGTAGAGCTCGACGATCTCTAACCGATGGCGTATAAATCACGAGAATCCGACGGATCGTTTGGGAGAAATTCTAGAGAGAAGTCAGATTGTAGAGAGAGAGAGAGAGAGAGAGAGAGAGAGAGAGAGTTCTAGTTTTCCAAACCAAGGAAATGAGGAGGTGATGCTCTATTTATAGAAAATAGAGAAAAATCAGATTTCCTACTGAATTTCCGGAATCGACCAACTTTTATTTCCATCAAACTGATTTGCATTTCAGATGCAAATAATAACAAAGGAGTTCTAGATTTGCTATAATTGTCTTTTAGTCATATTTTTATTCATTTTAGTCTGTTTCGTCACTTTTAGTCTTTAATTTGTCAAGTAGCTGAATTTTTGATTATTAACTTTATTTCAGCTAATTTGGGGCAACTTTTCATAATTAATTATGACTTAATATAATTAACTATTTAAGATTCATGATTTCGGTTAATTACTAATATTTAGATAAAATTGCTTTATTATCCAAAGTCTGTTGCTGTAATTTGTATTTAATAACTTACGGGCTGTTACAATCTTCCCCCGTTAAATTGATTCCGTCCTCGGAATCGACTAAAACAAGAATAACTTCGGATACTTCTGCCTAATCTCGTCTTCTCGTTCCCAAGTTTGCGCAGATCCCTTATGGTATTTCCATTGAACTAACACCATTGGAATTTCCTTGCTGCGCAATTTCGAAACCTTATGATCGATTATACGCTCGGGCTCTTCTTCGTATCGCAATTGCTCATCAATTTGCACGTCTTTCCAAGGAATCACAGCTTCAGCATCAGCTAAACACTTTCGAAGATTACTCACATGAAATACATCATGAATCCCAGTCATTTCGGCAGGCAACTTCAATCTGTAGGCTTGCAGTCCCACACGCTCGAGAATTTCGAAAGGACCAACAAATCGAGGACTTAACTTCCCCCGTTTGCCGAACCTTACTATCCCTTTTCTTGGCGAAACCTTCAGCAACACTTTATCTCCAATTTCAAACGCAATTGGCTTACGTCTTTTATCGTGATACTTCTTTTGTCTGTCTTGAGAGGTCTGAATCCGCTGTCGAATCAACTGTAGTTGGTCGTGTGCATCCTGCAAAATCGCTGGTCCAGAGATCGGGCGTTCACCTGTTTCCCTCCAACAGGTTGGAGTTCGGCATCGACGTCCGTACAAAAGCTGATAGGGAGGCATACCAATAGTCGAGTGATAACTATTGTTATAAGCAAACTCCACAAACGGCAGGTGAGTATCCCAACTTCCTCCGAGATCAATCACACAGGCACGTAACATATCTTCTAAGGTCAAAATCGTTCTCTCACTTTGCCCGTCCGTTTCAGGATGATAGGCGGTGCTCATCTTAAGTTCAGTTCCTAGTCCGTTCTGAAAAGCCTTCCAAAAACGAGAAGTAAATCTGCTGTCACAGTCCGATACTATAGACAATGGCACACCATGTCTAGTCACGATTTCTTTCATGTATAATTCAGCTAACTTTTCGAGACGTTCATCTTCACGTATGGGTAGGAAATGGGCTGACTTAGTAAGTCGATCCACTATTACCCATATAGAGTCATGATTCCGCTTAGTCCTGGGCAGCTTCGTCACAAAGTCCATGGTTATGTGGTCCCACTTCCATTCCGGGATTGGCAATGGTTGTAGTTCCCAATACGGCTTCTGATGTTCCGATTTGACTTGTAAACAAGTCATGCAATTTTCTACATATCGTCCTACGTCCTTCTTCATTCCAGGCCACCAATATTCCGTTTTCAAATCTTGGTACATTTTAGTAGAACCAGGATGTACCGAAAATTTTGACATATGAACCTCCGATAGAATTTGATCACGAATTCCTCCTAATCTAGGGACCCATATTCTATTCATGAACCGTCTAAGACCACGATTATCAAGGGTCAGCTTGGTCACATAAGTAACCATACGTTCAGATTTCAAGTTCTCATCCCGAATGGCTTCGGTTTGAGCGGCAATAATCGACTCAGGCAAGGCAGACTCCAAAACAACAGAAGTCAAAGCATAACATCGGGTATAATGGTCTTGTCCGGTTTTGCGGCTTAGGGCATCTGCTACAATGTTTGCTTTACCTGGATGGTAAAGGATCTCACAGTCATAGTCTTTAATCAATTCCATCTATCGCCTTTGACGCATATTCAGCTCTTTTTGGTCAAATATATACTTCAGACTTTTGTGATCTGTATATAACTTGCCTCTAGTCCCATACAGATAATGCCGCCAAATCTTCAATGCAAAGGTCACGGCTGCAAGTTCTAAATCATGCGTCGGATAATTCTTCTCATGCGCCTTTAGCTGCCTTGATGCGTAGGCAATTACTTTATCCCTTTGCATCAACACACAG
>JAANYP010000289.1:21322-46423 GCA_020465985.1 Centrapalus pauciflorus
TTGATTACTTAATTTTATGTTAGGAACATATGATAGACACTGCTATAACTGGACAACAGCTGCTGCATGTTCTTTGATTACTTGCATTGCTCAGGACCGCTGTGAGTGACAAATTGCATGACTTACTTCCAAATGTTTCGGTACTTATTGGTGATGCTGTTTGTTCCTTGATTACTTAATTGTATGCTAGGAATGTATGATAGACACTGCTGAAAGTGGACAACTGCTGCTGAACGTTCCTTGTTACTTGCATTGCTCAGGACCGCTGTGCGTGACAGATTGCATTACTTAGTTGCATATGTTCTGGTACATATTGGTGATTGATACTGACTTATATGGAAACATCTGCTGCTGCTTGTTCTTTGATTACTTAAATGTATGTTAGGAACGTATGATAGGCACTTCTGAAATTGGACAACTGCTACTGCATGTTTCTTGATTACTTGGATTGCTCAGGACCGCTGTGAGTAATAGATCGCATTACTTACTTGCATATGTTTCGGTACTTATTGGTGATTGTTACTGACTTAAATGGAAACATGTGCTGCTGCTAGTTCCTTGATTACTTAATTGTATGTTAGGAACGTATGATGGACACTGCTATAACCGGACAACTGCTGCTGCAAGTTCCTTGATTACTTGCATTGCTCAGGACCGCTGTGAGTGACAGATTGTATTACTTACTAGCATATGTTTCGGTACTTATTGGTGATTGTTACTGGCTTGTATGGAAACATATGTTGCTGCTTGTTCCTTGATTACTTAATTGAATGTTAGGAACGTATGATAGGCGCTGCTGAAACTGGACAACTGCTGTTGCATGTTCCTTGATTACTTGGATTGCGCAGGGCCACTGTGAGTGACAGATTGCATTACTTACTTGCATTGTTTCGGTACTTATTGGTGATTGTTACTGACTTGTATGGAAACATCTGCTGCTGCTTGTTCCTTGATTACTTAATTGTATGTTAGGAACGTATGATAGACACTGCTGAAACTGGACAACTGCTGCTGCATGTTCCTCGATTACTTGCATTGCTCAGGACCGCTGTGAGTGAAAGATTACATTACTTACTTGCATATGTTTCGGTACTTATTGGTGATGCTGTTTGTTCCTTGATTACTTAATTGTATGCTAGGAATGTATGATAGACACTGCTGAAAGTGGACAACTGCTGCTGAACGTTCCTTGTTACTTGCATTGCTCAGGACCGCTGTGCGTGACAGATTGCATTACTTAGTTGCATATGTTCTGGTACATATTGGTGATTGATACTGACTTATATGGAAACATCTGCTGCTGCTTGTTCTTTGATTACTTAAATGTATGTTAGGAACGTATGATAGGCACTTCTGAAATTGGACAACTGCTACTGCATGTTTCTTGATTACTTGGATTGCTCAGGTCCGCTGTGAGTAATAGATCGCATTACTTACTTGCATATGTTTCGGTACTTATTGGTGATTGTTACTGACTTAAATGGAAACATGTGTTGCTGCTAGTTCCTTGATTACTTAATTGTATGTTAGGAACGTATGATGGACACTGCTATAACCGGACAACTGCTGCTGCATGTTCCTTGATTACTTGCATTGCTCAGGACCGCTGTGAGTGACAGATTGTATTACTTACTAGCATATGTTTCGGTACTTATTGGTGATTGTTACTGGCTTGTATGGAAACATATGCTGCTGCTTGTTCCTTGATTACTTAATTGTATGTTAGGAACGTATGATAGGCGCTGCTGAAACTGGACAACTGCTGTTGCATGTTCCTTGATTACTTGGATTGCTCAGGACCGGTGTGAGCGACAGATTACATTACTTACTTGCATATGTTTTGGTACTTATTGGTGATTGATACTGACTTGTCTGGAAATATCCGTTGCTGCTTGTTCCTTGATTACTTAATTGTATGTTAGGAACGTATGATAGGCTCTGCTGAAACTGGACAACTGCTGCTGCATGTTCCTTGATTACTTGGATTGCTCAGGACCGGTGTGAGTGACAGATTACATTACTTACTTGCATATGTTTCGGTGCTTATTGGTGATTGTTACTGACCTGTAAGGGAACATCTGATGCGACTTGTTCCTTAATTACTAAATTGTATGCTAGGAACGTATGATAGACACTGCTGAAAGTGGACAGCTGCAGCTGCACGTTCCTTGTTACTTGCATTGCCCAGGACCGCTGTGAGTGACAGATTGCATTACCTACTTACATATGTTTGGGTACTTATTTGTGATTGATACTGACTTGTATGGAAACATCTGCTGCTGCTTGTTCCTTGATTACTTAATTGTATGTTAGGAACGTATGATACGCACTACTGAAACTGGACAACTGCTGTTGCATGTTCCTTGATTACTTGGATTGCTCAGGACCGGTGTGAGCGACAGATTACATTACTTACTTGCATATGTTTTGGTACTTATTGGTGATTGATACTGACTTGTCTGGAAATATCCGTTGCTGCTTGTTCCTTGATTACTTAATTGTATGTTAGAAACGTATGATAGGCACTGCTGAAACTGGACAACTGCTGCTGCATGTTCCTTGATTACTTGGATTGCTCAGGACCGGTGTGAGTGACAGATTACATTACTTACTCGCATATGTTTTGGTACTTATTGGTGATTGACACTGACTTGTCTGGAAATATCCGTCGCTGCTTGTTCCTTGATTACTTAATTGTATGTTAGGAACGTATGATAGGCTCTGCTGAAACTGGACAACTGCTGCTGCATGTTCCTTGATTACTTGGATTGCTCAGGACCGGTGTAAGTGACAGATTACATTACTTACTTGCATATGTTTCGGTACTTATTGGTGATTGTTACTGACTTGTATGGAAACATCTGCTGCTGCTTGTTCCTTGATTACTTAATTGTATGTTAGGAACGTATGATAGACACTGCTGAAAAAAGACAACTGCTGCATGTTCCTTTATTACTTGCATTGCTCAGAACCGCTGTGAGTGACAGATTGCATTACTTACTTGCATATGTTTCGCTACTTATTCGTGATTGTTACTGACTTGTATGGAAACATATGCTGCTGCTTGTTCCCTGATTTCTTAATTGTATGTTTGGAACGTATGATAGACACTGCTGAAACTGGACAACTGCTGTTGGATGTTCCTTCATTACTTGCAATGCTCAGGACCGCTATGAGTGACAGATCGCATAACTTAGTTGCATATGTTTCGGTACTTATTGGTGATATTTACTGACTTGTATGGAAATATGTGCTGCTGCTAGTTCCTTGATTACTAAATTGTATGTCAGGAACGTATGATAGACACTGCTCAAACTGGACTACTGCTGCTGCATGTTCCATAATTACTTGCATCGCTCAGAACCGATGTGAGTGACAGATTGCATTACTTGCTTGCATATGTTTCGGTACTTATTGGTGATTGTTACTGACCTGTATGGAAACATCTGATGCGGTTTGTTCCTTTATTACTAAATTGTATGCTAGGATCGTATGATAGACACTGCTGAAAGTGGACAACTGCAGCTGCATGTTCCTTGTTACTTGCATTGCTCAGGACCGCTGTGAGTGACAGATTGCATTACTTACTTACATATGTTTGGGTACTTGTTTGTGATTGATACTGACTTGTATGGAAACATCTGCTGCTGCTTGTTCCTTGATTACTTAATTGTATGTTAGGAACGTATGATAGGCACTGCTGATACTGCACAGCTGCTGCTGCATGTTCCTTGATTACTTGGATTGCTCAGGACCGGTGTGAGCGACAGATTACATTGCTTACTTGCATATGTTTTGGTACTTATTGGTGATTGATACTGACTTGTCTGGAAATATCCGTTGCTGCTTGTTCCTTGATTACTTAATTGTATGTTAGGAACGTATGATAGGCTCTGCTGAAACTGGACAACTGCTGCTGCATGTTCCTTGATTACTTGGATTGCTCAGGACCGGTGTGAGTGACAGATTACATTACTTACTTGCATATGCTTCGGTACTTATTGGTGATTGTTACTGACTTGTATGGAAACATCTGATGCGGTTTGTTCCTTTATTACTAAATTGTATGCTAGGAACGTATGATAGACACTGCTGAAAGTGGATAACTGCAGCTGCACGTTCCTTGTTACTTGCATTGCTCAGGACCGCTGTGAGTGATAGATTGCATTACTTACTTACATATGTTTGGGTACTTATTTGTGATTGATACTGACTTGTTTGGAAACATCTGCTGCTGCTTGTTCCTTGATTACTTGGATTGCTCAGGACCGCTGTGAGTAACAGATCGCATTACTTACTTGCATATGTTTCGGTACTTATTGGTGATATTTACTGACTTGTATGGAAACATGTGATGCTGCTAGTTCCTTGATTACTTAATTGTATGTCAGGAACGTATGATAGACACTGCTCAAACTGGACTACTGCTGGTGCATGTTCCATAATTACTTGCATCGCTCAGAACCGATGTGAGTGACAGATTGCATTACTTGCTTGCATATGTTTCGGTACTTATTGGTGATTGTTACTGACCTGTATGGAAACATCTGATGCGGTTTGTTCCTTTATTACTAAATTGTATGCTAGGATCGTATGATAGACACTGCTGAAAGTGGATAACTGCAGCTGCACGTTCCTTGTTACTTGCATTGCTCAGGACCGCTGTGAGTGATAGATTGCATTACTTACTTACATATGTTTGGGTACTTATTTGTAATTGATACTGACTTGTTTGGAAACATCTGCTGCTGCTTGTTCCTTGATTACTTGGATTGCTCAGGACCGCTGTGAGTAACAGATCGCATTACTTACTTGCACATGTTTCGGTACTTATTGGTGATATTTACTGACTTGTATGGAAACATGTGATGCTGCTAGTTCCTTGATTACTTGGATTGCTGAGGACCGCTGTGAGTAACAGATCGCATTACTTACTTGCATATGTTTCGGTACTTATTGGTGATATTTACTGACTTGTATGGAAACATGTGATGTTGCTAGTTCCTTGATTACTTAATTGTATGTCAGGAACGTATGATAGACACTGCTCAAACTGGACTACTGCTGGTGCATGTTCCATAATTACTTGCATCGCTCAGAACCGATGTGAGTGACAGATTGCATTACTTGCTTGCATATGTTTCGGTACTTATTGGTGATTGTTACTGACCTGTATGGAAACATCTGATGCGGTTTGTTCCTTTATTACTAAATTGTATGCTAGGATCGTATGATAGACACTGCTGAAAGTGGACAACTTCAGCTGCACGTTCCTTGTTACTTGCATTGCTCAGGACCGCTGTGAGTGACAGATTGCATTACTTACTTACATATGTTTGGGTACTTGTTTGTGATTGATACTGACTTGTATGGAAACATTTGCTGCTGCTTGTTCCTTGATTACTTAATTGTATGTTAGGAACGTATGATAGGCACTGCTGATACTGCACAACTACTGCTGCATGTTCCTTGATTACTTGGATTGCTCAGGAACGGTGTGAGCGACAGATTACATTACTTACTTGCATATGTTTTGGTAGTTATTGGTGATTGATACTGACTTGTCTGGAAATATCCGTTGCTGCTTGTTCCTTGATTACTTAATTGTATGTTAGGAACGTATGATAGGCTCTGCTGAAACTGGACAACTGCTGCTGCATGTTCCTTGATTAATTGGATTGCTCAGGACCGGTGTGAGTGACAGATTACATTACTTACTTGCATATGCTTCGGTACTTATTGGTGATTGTTACTGACTTGTATGGAAACATCTGATGCGGTTTGTTCCTTTATTACTAAATTGTATGCTAGGAACGTATGATAGACACTGCTGAAAGTGGATAACTGCAACTGCACGTTCCTTGTTACTTGCATTGCTCAGGACCGCTGTGAGTGACAGATTGCATTACTTACATACATATGTTTGGGTACTTATTTGTGATTGATACTGACTTGTTTGGAAACATCTGCTGCTGCTTGTTCCTTAATTACTTGGATTGCTCAGGACCGCTGTGTGTAACAGAGCGCATTACTTACTTGCATATGTTTCGGTACTTATTGGTGATATTTACTGACTTGTATGGAAACATGTGCTGCTGCTAGTTCCTTGATTACTTAATTGTATGTCAGGAACGTACGATAGACACTGCTCAAACTGGACTACTGCTGCTGCATGTTCCATAATTACTTGCATCACTCAGAACCGATGTGAGTGACAGATTGCATTACTTGCATGTATATGTTTCGGTACTTATTGGTGATTGTTACTGACTTGTATGGAAACATATGCTGCTGCTTGTTCCTTGATTACTTAATTGTAAGTTAGGAACGTATGATAGACACTGCTGAAAAAAGACAACTGCTGCATGTTCCTTGATTACTTGCATTGCTCAAGACCGCTGTGAGTGACAGATTGCATTACTTACCTGCATATGTTTCGGTAGTTATTGGTGGTTGTTACTGACTTGTATGGAAATATCTGCTGCTGCTTGTTGCTTGATTACTTAATTGTATGTTAGGAACGTATGATAGGCACTGCTGAAACTGGATAACTGCTGCTGCATGTTCCTTGATTACTTGGATTGCTCAGGACCGGTGTGAGCGACAAATTACATTACTTACTTGCATATGTTTTGGTACTTATTGGTGGTTATTACTGACTTGTATGGAAACATCTGCTGCTGCTTGTTCCTTGATTACTTAATTGTATATTAGGAATGTATGATAGACACTGCTGAAACAAGACAACTGCTGCATGATCCTTGATTACTTGCATTGCTCAGGACCGCTGTGAGTGACAGATTGCATTACTTACTTTCATATGTTTCGGTACTTATTGGTGATTTTTACTGACTTGTATGGAAACATATGCTGCTACATGTTCCTTGATTTCTTAATTGTATGTTAGGAACGTATGATAGACACTGCTGAAACTAGACAACTGCTGTTGCATGTTCCTTCATCACTTGCATTGCTCAGGACCGCTGTGAGTGACAGATCGCATTACTAGCTTGCATATGTTTCGGTACTTATTGGTGACACTTGTATGGAAACATATGCTGCTTCTTGTTCCATGATTACTTAATCGTATGTTCGGAACGTATGATAGACACTGCTGAAACTGGTCAACTGCTGCTGCATGTTCCTTGATTACACTTGCATTGCTCAGGTCCGCTGTGAGTGATAGATTACATTAGTTACTTACATAAGTTTCGGTACTTATTCGTGATTGTTACTGACTTGTATGGAAACATCTGCTGCTGCTTGTTCCTTGATTACTTACTTGTATGTTCGGAACGTATGATAGACTCTACTGAATCTGGACAACTGTTGATGCATGTTCCTTGATTACTTGCATTGCTCATGACCGCTGTGAGTGACAGATTGCCTTACTTACTTGCACATGTATCGGTACTTATTGGTGATTGTTACTGACTTGTACGGAAACATATTCTGCTGCTTGTTCCTTGATTACTTAATTGTATGTTAGGAACGTATGATAGACAATGCTGAAACTGGAACACTGCTGATGCATGTTCCTTGATTACTTGCATTGCTCAGGTCCACTGTGAGTGACAGATTGTATTACTTACTTGCATATGTTTCGGTACTTATTGGTGATTGTTACTGACTTGTATGAAACATCTGATGTAGTTTGTACCTTGTTAACTTAATTGTATGCTAGGAACGTATGATAGACACTGTTGAAACTAGACAACTGCTGCTGCATGTTCCTTGATTACTCGCATTTCTCAGGACCGCTGTGAGTGACAGATTACATTACTGACTTGCGTATATTTTGGTACTTATTGGTGATTGTTACTGACTTGTATGAAAAAATCTGTTGCTGCTTGTTCCTTGATTACTTAATAGTATGTTAGGAACGTATGATAGACAGTGCTGAAACAAGACAACGCTGCTGCATGTTCCTTGATTACTTGGATTGCTCAGGACCGGTGTGAGTGACAGATTACATTACTTACTTGCATATGTTTTGGTACTTATTGGTGACTGTTACTGACTTGTATGGAAACATCTGCTGCTGCTTGTTCCTTGATTGCTTGCATTGCTCAGGACCGCTATTAGCGACATATTGCATTACTTACTTACATATGTTTCGGTACTTATTGATCATAGTTACTGACTTTTATGGAACCATATGCTGCTGCTTGTTCCTTGATTACTTGATTGTATGTTCGGAACGTATGATAGACACTGCTGAAACTGGACAACTACTGCTGCATGTTCCTTGATTACTTGCATTTCTCAGGAATGCTGTGAGTGACAGATTACACTACTTACTAGCATATGTTTCGGTACTTATTGGTGATTGTTACTAACTTGTATGGAAACATCTGATGCTGCTTGTTCCTTAATGACTTAATTGTATGTTCGGAACTTAAGATAGACACTGCTGAAACTGGACAACTGTTGATGCATGTTCCTTGATTACTTGCATTGCTCAGGACCGCTGTGAGTGACAGATTGCATTACTTACTTGCACATGTTTTGGTACTTATTGGTTATTGTTACTGACTTGTATGGAAACATCTGCTGCTGCTTGTTCCTTGATTACTTAATTGTATGTTAGGAACGTATGATTGACACTGCTGAAACAAGACAACTGCTGCATGTTCCTTGATTACTTGCATTGCTCAGGACTTCTATTAGTGACAGATTGCATTACTTACTTGCATATTTTTCGGTACTTATTGGTGAATGTTACTGACTTGTATGGAAACATATGCTGCTGCTTGTTCCTTGATTACTTAATTGTATGTTAGGAACGTATGATAGACACTGCTGAAACTGGACAACTGCTGTTGCATGTTCCTTCATCACTTGCATTGCTCAGGACCGCTGTGAGTGACAGATCGCATTACTAGCTTGCATATGTTTCGGTACTTATTGGTGAGACTTGTATGGAAACATATGCTGCTTCTTTTTCCATGACTACTTAATCGTATCTTCGGAACGTACGATAGACACTTCTGAAACTGGTCAACTACTGCTGCATGTTCCTTGATTACACTTGCATTGCTCAGGTCCGCTGTGAGTGATAGATTACATTAGTTACTTGCACAAGTTTCGGTACTTATTCGTGATTGTTACTGACTTGTATGGAAACATCTGCTGCTGCTTGTTCCTTGATTACTTACTTGTATGTTCAGAACGTATGATAGACACTACTGAATCTGGACAACTGTTGATGCATGTTCCTTGATTACTTGCATTGCTCCTGACCGCTGTGAGTGACAGATTGCATTACTTACTTGCACATGTATCGGTACTTATTTGTGATTGTTACTGACTTGTACGGAAACATATGCTGCTGCTTGTTCCTTGATTACTTAATTGTATGTTTCGAACGTATGATAGACAATGCTGAAACTAGAACACTGCTGATGCATGTTCCTTGATTACTTGCATTGCTCAGGTCCACTGTGAGTGACAGATTGTATTACTTACTTGCATATGTTTCGGTACTTATTGGTGATTGTTACTGACTTGTATGGAAACATGTGTTGCTGCTAGTTCCTTGATTACATAATTGTATTTCAGGAACGTATGATAGACACTGCCGAAACTGGACTACTGCTGCTGGATGTTTCTTGATTACTTGAATTGCTCAGGACCGCTGTGAGTGACAGATTGCATTACTTGCTTGCATATGTTTTGGAACTTATTGGTTATTGTTACAGACTTGTACGGAAACATATGATGCTGCTCCTTCCTTGATTACTTATATGTATGTTAGGAACGTATGATAAACACTGCTGAAACTAGACAACTGTTATTGCATGTTCTTTGATTACTTGCATTGCTCAGGACCGCTGTGAGTGACAGATTGCATCACTTACTTGCATATGTTTCGGTACTTATTGGTGATTGTTACTGACTTGTATGGAAACATGTGTTGCTGCTAGTTCCTTGATTACATAATTGTATTTCAGGAACGTATGATAGACACTGCCGAAACTGGACTACTGCTGCTGGATGTTTCTTGATTACTTGCATTGCTCAGGACCGCTGTGAGTGACAGATTGCATTACTTGCTTGCATATGTTTCGGTACTTATTGGTGACTGTTACTGACTTGTATGGAAACATCTGGTGCTGCTTGTTCCTTGATTACTTAATTTTATGTTAGGAACGTATGATAGACACTGCTATAACTGGACAACAGCTGCTGCATGTTCTTTGATTACTTGCATAGCTCAGGACCGCTGTGAGTGACAAATTGCATGACTTACTTCCAAATGTTTCGGTACTTATTGGTGATGCTGTTTGTTCCTTGATTACTTAATTGTATGCTAGGAATGTATGATAGACACTGCTGAAAGTGGACAACTGCTGCTGAACGTTCCTTGTTACTTGCATTGCTCAGGACCGCTGTGCGTGACAGATTGCATTACTTAGTTGCATATGTTCTGGTACATATTGGTGATTGATACTAACTTATATGGAAACATCTGCTGCTGCTTGTTCTTTGATTACTTAATTGTATGTTAGGAACGTATGATAGGCACTTCTGAAATTGGACAACTGCTACTGCATGTTCCTTGATTACTTGGATTGCTCAGGACCGCTGTGAGTAATAGATCGCATTACTTACTTGCATATGTTTCGGTACTTATTGGTGATTGTTACTGACTTAAATGGAAACATGTGCTGCTGCTAGTTCCTTGATTACTTAATTGTATGTTAGGAACGTATGATGGACACTGCTATAACCGGACAGCTGCTGCTGCATGTTCCTTGATTACTTGCATTGCTCAGGACCGCTATGAGTGACAGATTGTATTACTTACTAGCATATGTTTCGGTACTTATTGGTGATTGTTACTGGCTTGTATGGAAACATCTGATGCGGTTTGTTTCTTTATTACTAAATTGTATGCTAGGATCGTATGATAGACACTGCTGAAAGTGGACAACTGCAGCTGCACGTTCCTTGTTACTTGCATTGCTCAGGACCGCTGTGAGTGACAGGTTGCATTACTTTCCTACATATGTTTGGGTACTTGTTTGTGATTGATACTGACTTGTATGGAAACATCTGCTGCTGCTTGTTCCTTGATTACTTAATTGTATGTTAGGAACGTATGATAGGCACTGCTGATACTGGACAACTGCTGCTGCATGTTCCTTGATTACTTGGATTGCTCAGGAACGGTGTGAGCGACAGATTACATTACTTACTTGCATATGTTTTGGTACGTATTGGTGATTGATACTGACCTGACTGGAAATATCCGTTGCTGCTTTTTCCTTGATTACTTAATTGTATGTTAGGAACGTATGATAGGCTCTGCTGAAACTGGACAACTGCTGCTGCATGTTCCTTGATTACTTGGATTGCTCAGGACCGGTGTGAGTGACAGATTACATTACTTACTTGCATATGCTTCGGTACTTATTGGTGATTGTTACTGACTTGTATGGAAACATCTGATGCGGTTTGTTCCTTTATTACTAAATTGTATGCTAGGAACGTATGATAGACACTGATGAAAGTGGATAACTGCAGCTGCACGTTCCTTGTTACTTGCATTGCTCAGGACCGCTGTGAGTGACAGATTGCATTACTTACTTACATATGTTTGGGTACTTATTTGTGATTGATACTGACTTGTTTGGAAACATCTGTTGCTGCTTGTTCCTTGATTACTTGGATTGCTCAGGACCGCTGTGAGTAACAGATCGCATTACTTACTTGCATATGATTCGGTACTTATTGGTGATTGTTACAGACTTGATTGGAAACATGTGCTACTGCTAGTTCCTTGATTACTTAATTGTATGTTAGGAACGTAGGATGGACACTGCTATAACCGGACAACTGCTGCTGCATGTTCCTTGATTACTTGCATTGCTCAGGACCGCTGTGAGTGACAGACTGTATTACTTAATTGCATATGTTTCGGTACTTATTGGTGATTGTTACTGGCTTGTATGGAAACATCTGATGCGGTTTGTTCCTTTATTACTAAATTGTATGCTAGGAACGTATGATAGACACTGCTGAAAGTGGACAACTGCAGCTGCACGTTCCTTGTTACTTGCATTGCTCAGGACCGCTGTGAGTGGCATATTGCATTACTTACTTACATATGTTTGGGTACTTGTTTGTGATTGATAATGACTTGTACGGAAACATATGCTGTTGCGTGTTCCTTGATTACTTAATTGTATGTTAGGAACGTATGATAGGCACTGCTGAAACTGGACAACTGTTGTTGCATGTTCCTTGATTACTTGGATTGCTCAGGACCGGTGTGAGCGACAGATTACATTACTTACTTGCATATGTTTTGGTACTTATTGGTGATTGATACTGACTTGTCTGGAAATATCCGTTGCAGCTTGTTCCTTGATTACTTAATTGTATGTTAGGAACGTATGATAGGCTCTGCTGAAACTGGACAACTGCTGCTGCATGTTCCTTGATTACTTGGATTGCTCAGGACCGGTGTGAGTGACAGATTACATTACTTACTTGCATATGTTTTGGTGCTTATTGGTGATTGTTACTGACCTGTATGGAAACATCTGATGCGGCTTGTTCCTTAATTACTAAATTGTATGCTAGGAACGTATGATACACACTGCTGAAAGTGGACAACTGTAGCTGCACGTTCCTTGTTACTTGCATTGCCCAGGACCGCTGTGAGTGACAGATTGCATTACCTACTTACATATGTTTGGGTACTTATTTGTGATTGATACTGACTTGTAGGGAAACATCTGCTGCTGCTTGTTCCTTGATTACTTAATTGAATGTTAGGAACGTATGATACACACTTCTGAAACTGGACAACTGCTGTTGCATGTTCCTTGATTACTTGGATTGCTCAGGACCAGTGTGAGCGACAGATTACATTACTTACTTGCATATGTTTTGGTACTTATTGGTGATTGATACTGACTTGTCTGGAAATATCCGTTGCTGCTTGTTCCTTGATTACTTAATTGTATGTTAGGAACGTATGATAGGCACTGCTGAAACTGGACAACTGCTGCTGCATGTTCATTGATTACTTGGATTGCTCAGGACCGGTGTGAGTGACAGATTACATTACTTACTCGCATATGTTTTGGTACTTATTGGTGATTGACACTGACTTGTCTGGAAATATCCGTCGCTGCTTGTTCCTTGATTACTTAATTGTATGTTAGGAACGTATGATAGGCTCTGCTGAAACTGGACAACTGCTGCTGCATGTTCCTTGATTACTTGGATTGCTCAGGACCGGTGTAAGTGACAGATTACATTACTTACTTGCATATGTTTCGGTACTTATTGGTGATTGTTACTGACTTGTATGGAAACATCTGCTGCTGCTTGTTCCTTGATTACTTAATTGTATGTTAGGAACGTATGATAGACACTGCTGAAAAAAGACAACTGCTGCATGTTCCTTTATTACTTGCATTGCTCAGAACCGCTGTGAGTGACAGATTGCATTACTTACTTGCATATGTTTCGCTACTTACTCGTGATTGTTACTGACTTGTATGGAAACATATGCTGCTGCTTGTTCCCTGATTTCTTAATTGTATGTTTGGAACGTATGATAGACACTGCTGAAACTGGACAACTGCTGTTGGATGTTCCTTCATTACTTGCAATGCTCAGGACCGCTATGAGTGACAGATCGCATTACTTACTTGCATATGTTTCGGTACTTATTGGTGATATTTACTGACTTGTATGGAAACATGTGCTGCTGCTAGTTCCTTGATTACTAAATTGTATGTCAGGAACGTATGATAGACACTGCTCAAACTGGACTACTGCAGCTGCATGTTCCATAATTACTTGCATCGCTCAGAACCGATGTGAGTGACAGATTGCATTACTTGCTTGCATATGTTTCGGTACTTATTGGTGATTGTTACTGACCTGTATGGAAACATTTGATGCGGTTTGTTCCTTTATTACTAAATTGTATGCTAGGATCGTATGATAGACACTGCTGAAAGTGGACAACTGCAGCTGCACGTTCCTTGTTACTTGCATTGCTCAGGACCGCTGTGAGTGACAGATTGCATTACTTACTTACATATGTTTGGGTACTTCTTTGTGATTGATACTGACTTGTATGGAAACATCTGCTGCTGCTTGTTCCTTGATTACTTAATTGTATGTTAGGAACGTATGATAGGCACTGCTGATACTGGACAACTGCTGCTGCATGTTCCTTGATTACTTGGATTGCTCAGGAACGGTGTGAGCGACAGATTACATTACTTACTTGCATATGTTTTGGTACGTATTGGTGATTGATACTGACCTGACTGGAAATATCCGTTGCTGCTTTTTCCTTGATTACTTAATTGTATGTTAGGAACGTATGATAGGCTCTGCTGAAACTGGACAACTGCTGCTGCATGTTCCTTGATTACTTGGATTGCTCAGGACCGGTGTGAGTGACAGATTACATTACTTACTTGCATATGCTTCGGTACTTATTGGTGATTGTTACTGACTTGTATGGAAACATCTGATGCGGTTTGTTCCTTTATTACTAAATTGTATGCTAGGAACGTATGATAGACACTGATGAAAGTGGATAACTGCAGCTGCACGTTCCTTGTTACTTGCATTGCTCAGGACCGCTGTGAGTGACAGATTGCATTACTTACTTACATATGTTTGGGTACTTATTTGTGATTGATACTGACTTGTTTGGAAACATCTGCTGCTGCTTGTTCCCTTGTTACTGGAGTTTGACTCAGGACCGCTGGTGCAGCTAACAGCATCCGCATTACTTTACTTGACAATGTTTCGGTACTTATTGGTGATATTTACTGACTTGTATGGAAACATGTGCTGCTGCTAGTTCCTTGATTACTAAATTGTATGTCAGGAACGTATGATAGACACTGCTCAAACTGGACTACTGCTGCTGCATGTTCCATAATTACTTGCATCGCTCAGAACCGATGTGAGTGACAGATTGCATTACTTGCTTGCATATGTTTCGGTACTTATTGGTGATTGTTACTGACCTGTATGGAAACATTTGATGCGGTTTGTTCCTTTATTACTAAATTGTAGAATTTGTGGATCGTTGATAGACACTGCTGAAAACGTGGGACACTTCAGCTGCACGTTTCCTTGTTACTGGCAATTGCTCAGGACCGCTGTTGAAGTGACAAGATTGAATTATCTTACTATACATATGTTGGTACTTGTTTGTGATTTGTTACGGGACTTGTATTGGGAAGATCATTTTGCTGCTGCTTGTCCTTGAGTTAAACTTCAATCTGTATGCTTTAAGGAACGTAGATAGGCACTGCTGATACTGCACAACTACTGCTGCATGTTCCTTGATTACTTGGATTGCTCAGGAACGGTGTGAGCGACAGATTACATTACTTACTTGCATATGTTTTGGTAGTTATTGGTGATTGATACTGACTTGTCTGGAAATATCCGTTGCTGCTTGTTCCTTGATTACTTAATTGTATGTTAGGAACGTATGATAGGCTCTGCTGAAACTGGACAACTGCTGCTGCATGTTCCTTGATTACTCAGGACCGGTGTGAGTGACAGATTACATTACTTACTTGCATATGCTTCGGTACTTATTGGTGATTGTTACTGACTTGTATGGAAACATCTGATGCGGTTTGTTCCTTTATTACTAAATTGTATGCTAGGAACGTATGATAGACACTGCTGAAAGTGGATAACTGCAGCTGCACGTTCCTTGTTACTTGCATTGCTCAGGACCGCTGTGAGTGACAGATTGCATTACTTACTTACATATGTTTGGGTACTTATTTGTGATTGATACTGACTTGTTTGGAAACATCTGCTGCTGCTTGTTCCTTGATTACTTGGATTGCTCAGGACCGCTGTGAGTAACAGATCGCATTACTTACTTGCATATGTTTCGGTACTTATTGGTGATATTTACTGACTTGTATGGAAACATGTGCTGCTGCTAGTTCCTTGATTACTTAATTGTATGTCAGGAACGTATGATAGACACTGCTCAAACTGGACTACTGCTGCTGCATGTTCCCTAATTACTTGGATCGCTCAGAACCGATGTGAGTGACAGATTGCATTACTTGCTTGCATATGTTTCGGTACTTATTGGTGATTGTTACTGACCTGTATGGAAACATCTGATGCGGTTTGTTCCTTTATTACTAAATTGTATGCTAGGATCGTATGATAGACACTGCTGAAAGTGGACAACTTCAGCTGCACGTTCCTTGTTACTTGCATTGCTCAGGACCGCTGTGAGTGACAGATTGCATTACTTACTTACATATGTTTGGGTACTTGTTTGTGATTGATACTGACTTGTATGGAAACATTTGCTGCTGCTTGTTCCTTGATTACTTAATTGTATGTTAGGAACGTATGATAGGCACTGCTGATACTGCACAACTACTGCTGCATGTTCCTTGATTACTTGGATTGCTCAGGAACGGTGTGAGCGACAGATTACATTACTTACTTGCATATGTTTTGGTAGTTATTGGTGATTGATACTGACTTGTCTGGAAATATCCGTTGCTGCTTGTTCCTTGATTACTTAATTGTATGTTAGGAACGTATGATAGGCTCTGCTGAAACTGGACAACTGCTGCTGCATGTTCCTTGATTACTTGGATTGCTCAGGACCGGTGTGAGTGACAGATTACATTACTTACTTGCATATGCTTCGGTACTTATTGGTGATTGTTACTGACTTGTATGGAAACATCTGATGCGGTTTGTTCCTTTATTACTAAATTGTATGCTAGGAACGTATGATAGACACTGCTGAAAGTGGATAACTGCAGCTGCACGTTCCTTGTTACTTGCATTGCTCAGGACCGCTGTGAGTGACAGATTGCATTACTTACTTACATATGTTTGGGTACTTATTTGTGATTGATACTGACTTGTTTGGAAACATCTGCTGCTGCTTGTTCCTTGATTACTTGGATTGCTCAGGACCGCTGTGAGTAACAGATCGCATTACTTACTTGCATATGTTTCGGTACTTATTGGTGATATTTACTGACTTGTATGGAAACATGTGCTGCTGCTAGTTCCTTGATTACTTAATTGTATGTCAGGAACGTATGATAGACACTGCTCAAACTGGACTACTGCTGCTGCATGTTCCCTAATTACTTGGATCGCTCAGAACCGATGTGAGTGACAGATTGCATTACTTGCTTGCATATGTTTCGGTACTTATTGGTGATTGTTACTGACCTGTATGGAAACATCTGATGCGGTTTGTTCCTTTATTACTAAATTCTATGCTAGGATCGTATGATAGACACTGCTGAAAGTGGACAACTTCAGCTGCACGTTCCTTGTTACTTGCATTGCTCAGGACCGCTGTGAGTGACAGATTGCATTACTTACTTACATATGTTTGGGTACTTGTTTGTGATTGATACTGACTTGTATGGAAACATCTGCTGCTGCTTGTTCCTTGATTAAGTAGGAACGTATGATAGGCACTGCTGATACTGGACAACTGCTGCTGCATGTTCCTTGATTACTTGGATTGCTCAGGAACGGTGTGAGCGACAGATTACATTACTTACTTGCATATGTTTTGGTAGTTATTGGTGATTGATACTGACTTGTCTGGAAATATCCGTTGCTGCTTGTTCCTTGATTACTTAATTGTATGTTAGGAACGTATGATAGGCTCTGCTGAAACTGGACAACTGCTGCTGCATGTTCCTTGATTACTTGGATTGCTCAGGACCGGTGTGAGTGACAGATTACATTACTTACTTTCATATGCTTCGGTACTTATTGGTGATTGTTACTGACTTGTATGGAAACATCTGATGCGGTTTGTTCCTTTATTACTATATTGTATGCTAGGAACGTATGATAGACACTGCTGAAAGTGGATAACTGCAGCTGCACGTTCCTTGTTACTTGCATTGCTCAGGACCGCTGTGAGTGACAGATTGCATTACTTAATTACATATGTTTGGGTACTTATTTGTGATTGATACTGACTTGTTTGGAAACATCTGCTGCTGCTTGTTCCTTGATTACTTAGATTGCTCAGGACCGCTGTGAGTAACAGATCGCATTACTTACTTGCATATGTTTCGTTACTTATTGGTGATATTTACTGACTTGTATGGAAACATGTGCTGCTGCTAGTTCCTTGATTACTTAATTGTATGTCAGGAACGTATGATAGACACTGCTCAAACTGGACTACTGCTGCTGCATGTTCCATAATTACTTGCATCGCTCAGAACCGATGTGAGTGACAGATTGCATTACTTGCTTGCATATGTTTCGGTACTTATTGGTGATTGTTACTGACTTGTATGGAAACATCTGCTGCTGCTTGTTCCTTGATTACTTAATTGTAAGTTAGGAACGTATGATAGACACTGCTGAAAAAAGACAACTGCTGCATGTTCCTTGATTACTTGCATTGCTCAAGACCGCTGTGAGTGACAGATTGCATTACTTACCTGCATATGTTTCGGTAGTTATTGGTTGTTGTTACTGACTTGTATGGAAATATCTGCTGCTGCTTGTTGCTTGATTACTTAATTGTATGTTAGGAACGTATGATAGGCACTTGTGAAACTGGATAACTGCTGCTGCATGTTCCTTGATTACCTGGATTGCTCAGGACCGGTGTGAGCGACAAATTACATTACTTACTTGCATATGTTTTTGTACTTATTGGTGGTTATTACTGACTTGTATGGAAACATCTGCTGCTGCTTGTTCCTTGATTACTTAATTGTATATTAGGAATGTATGATAGACACTGCTGAAACAAGACAGCTGCTGCATGATCCTTGATTACATGCATTGCTCAGGACCGCTGTGAGTGACAGATTGCATTACTTACTTTCATATGTTTCGGTACTTATTGGTGATTTTTACTGACTTGTATGGAAACATATGCTGCTACATGTTCCTTGATTTCTTAATTGTATGTTAGGAACGTATGATAGACACTGCTGAAACTAGACAACTGCTGTTGCATGTTCCTTCATTACTTGCATTGCTTAGGACCACTGTGAGTGACAGATCGCATTACTTAAATGCATATGTTTCGGTACTGATTGGTGATTGTTAGTAACTTGTATAGAAACATGTGCTGTTGTTAGTACGTTGATTACTTAATTGTATGTTTGGAACGTATGATGGACACTGCAATAACCGAACAACTTTAGCTGCGTGTTCCTTGATTACTTTCATTGCTCAGGACCGCTGTGAGTAACAGATTACATTACTTACTTGTGTATATTTTGGTACTTATTGGTGATTGTTACTGACTTGTATGAATACATGTGTTGCTGCTTGGTCCTTGATTACTTAATAGTATGTTAGGAACGTATGATAGACATTGCTGAAACAAGACAACTGCTGCTGCATGTTCCTTGATTACTTGGATTGCTCAGGAACGGTGTGAGCGACAGATTACATTACTTACTTGCATATGTTTTGGTAGTTATTGGTGATTGATACTGACTTGTCTGGAAATATCCGTTGCTGCTTGTTCCTTGATTACTTAATTGTATGTTAGGAACGTATGATAGGCTCTGCTGAAACTGGACAACTGCTGCTGCATGTTCCTTGATTACTTGGATTGCTCAGGACCGGTGTGAGTGACAGATTACATTACTTACTTGCATATGCTTCGGTACTTATTGGTGATTGTTACTGACTTGTATGGAAACATCTGATGCGGTTTGTTCCTTTATTACTAAATTGTATGCTAGGAACGTATGATAGACACTGCTGAAAGTGGATAACTGCAGCTGCACGTTCCTTGTTACTTGCATTGCTCAGGACCGCTGTGAGTGACAGATTGCATTACTTACTTACATATGTTTGGGTACTTATTTGTGATTGATACTGACTTGTTTGGAAACATCTGCTGCTGCTTGTTCCTTGATTACTTGGATTGCTCAGGACCGCTGTGAGTAACAGATCGCATTACTTACTTGCATATGTTTCGGTACTTATTGGTGATATTTACTGACTTGTATGGAAACATGTGCTGCTGCTAGTTCCTTGATTACTTAATTGTATGTCAGGAACGTATGATAGACACTGCTCAAACTGGACTACTGCTGCTGCATGTTCCATAATTACTTGCATCGCTCAGAACCGATGTGAGTGACAGATTGCATTACTTGCTTGCATATGTTTCGGTACTTATTGGTGATTGTTACTGACTTGTATGGAAACATCTGCTGCTGCTTGTTCCTTGATTACTTAATTGTAAGTTAGGAACGTATGATAGACACTGCTGAAAAAAGACAACTGCTGCATGTTCCTTGATTACTTGCATTGCTCAAGACCGCTGTGAGTGACAGATTGCATTACTTACCTGCATATGTTTCGGTAGTTATTGGTGGTTGTTACTGACTTGTATGGAAATATCTGCTGCTGCTTGTTGCTTGATTACTTAATTGTATGTTAGGAACGTATGATAGGCACTGCTGAAACTGGATAACTGCTGCTGCATGTTCCTTGATTACTTGGATTGCTCAGGACCGGTGTGAGCGACAAATTACATTACTTACTTGCATATGTTTTGGTACTTATTGGTGGTTATTACTGACTTGTATGGAAACATCTGCTGCTGCTTGTTCCTTGATTACTTAATTGTATATTAGGAATGTATGATAGACACTGCTGAAACAAGACAGCTGCTGCATGATCCTTGATTACTTGCATTGCTCAGGACCGCTGTGAGTGACAGATTGCATTACTTACTTTCATATGTTTCGGTACTTATTGGTGATTTTTACTGACTTGTATGGAAACATATGCTGCTACATGTTCCTTGATTTCTTAATTGTATGTTAGGAACGTATGATAGACACTGCTGAAACTAGACAACTGCTGTTGCATGTTCCTTCATTACTTGCATTGCTTAGGACCACTGTGAGTGACAGATCGCATTACTTAAATGCATATGTTTCGGTACTGATTGGTGATTGTTAGTAACTTGTATAGAAACATGTGCTGTTGTTAGTACCTTGATTACTTAATTGTATGTTTGGAACGTATGATGGACACTGCTATAACCGAACAACTTTAGCTGCGTGTTCCTTCATTACTTTCATTGCTCAGGACCGCTGTGAGTAACAGATTACATTACTTACTTGCGTATATTTTGGTACTTATTGGTGATTGTTACTGACTTGTATGAATACATGTGTTGCTGCTTGGTCCTTGATTACTTAATAGTATGTTAGGAACGTATGATAGACATTGCTGAAACAAGACAACTGCTGCTGCATGTTCCTTGATTACTTGGATTGCTCAGGAACGGTGTGAGCGACAGATTACATTACTTACTTGCATATGTTTTGGTAGTTATTGGTGATTGATACTGACTTGTCTGGAAATATCCGTTGCTGCTTGTTCCTTGATTACTTAATTGTATGTTAGGAACGTATGATAGGCTCTGCTGAAACTGGACAACTGCTGCTGCATGTTCCTTGATTACTTGGATTGCTCAGGACCGGTGTGAGTGACAGATTACATTACTTAGTTGCATATGCTTCGGTACTTATTGGTGATTGTTACTGACTTGTATGGAAACATCTGATGCGGTTTGTTCCTTTATTACTAAATTGTATGCTAGGAACGTATGATAGACACTGCTGAAAGTGGATAACTGCAGCTGCACGTTCCTTGTTACTTGCATTGCTCAGGACCGCTGTGAGTGACAGATTGCATTACTTACTTACATATGTTTGGGTACTTATTTGTGATTGATACTGACTTGTTTGGAAACATCTGCTGCTGCTTGTTCCTTGATTACTTGGATTGCTCAGGACCGCTGTGAGTAACAGATCGCATTACTTACTTGCATATGTTTCGGTACTTATTGGTGATATTTACTGACTTGTATGGAAACATGTGCTGCTGCTAGTTCCTTGATTACTTAATTGTATGTCAGGAACGTATGATAGACACTGCTCAAACTGGACTACTGCTGCTGCATGTTCCATAATTACTTGCATCGCTCAGAACCGATGTGAGTGACAGATTGCATTACTTGCTTGCATATGTTTCGGTACTTATTGGTGATTGTTACTGACTTGTATGGAAACATCTGCTGCTGCTTGTTCCTTGATTACTTAATTGTAAGTTAGGAACGTATGATAGACACTGCTGAAAAAAGACAAGTGCTGCATGTTCCTTGATTACTTGCATTGCTCAAGACCGCTGTGAGTGACAGATTGCATTACTTACCTGCATATGTTTCGGTAGTTATTGGTTGTTGTTACTGACTTGTATGGAAATATCTGCTGCTGCTTGTTGCTTGATTATTTAATTGTATGTTAGGAACGTATGATAGGCACTTGTGAAACTGGATAACTGCTGCTGCATGTTCCTTGATTACCTGGATTGCTCAGGACCGGTGTGAGCGACAAATTACATTACTTACTTGCATATGTTTTCTTACTTATTGGTGGTTATTACTGACTTGTATGGAAACATCTGCTGCTGCTTGTTCCTTGATTACTTAATTGTATATTAGGAATGTATGATAGACACTGCTGAAACAAGACAGCTGCTGCATGATCCTTGATTACTTGCATTGCTCAGGACCGCTGTGAGTGACAGATTGCATTACTTACTTTCATATGTTTCGGTACTTATTGGTGATTTTTACTGACTTGTATGGAAACATATGCTGCTACATGTTCCTTGATTTCTTAATTGTATGTTAGGAACGTATGATAGACACTGCTGAAACTAGACAACTGCTGTTGCATGTTCCTTCATTACTTGCATTGCTTAGGACCACTGTGAGTGACAGATCGCATTACTTAAATGCATATGTTTCGGTACTGATTGGTGATTGTTAGTAACTTGTATAGAAACATGTGCTGTTGTTAGTACGTTGATTACTTAATTGTATGTTTGGAACGTATGATGGACACTGCAATAACCGAACAACTTTAGCTGCGTGTTCCTTGATTACTTTCATTGCTCAGGACCGCTGTGAGTAACAGATTACATTACTTACTTGTGTATATTTTGGTACTTATTGGTGATTGTTACTGACTTGTATGAATACATGTGTTGCTGCTTGGTCCTTGATTACTTAATAGTATGTTAGGAACGTATGATAGACATTGCTGAAACAAGACAACTGCTGCTGCATGTTCCTTGATTACTTGGATTGCTCAGGAACGGTGTGAGCGACAGATTACATTACTTACTTGCATATGTTTTGGTAGTTATTGGTGATTGATACTGACTTGTCTGGAAATATCCGTTGCTGCTTGTTCCTTGATTACTTAATTGTATGTTAGGAACGTATGATAGGCTCTGCTGAAACTGGACAACTGCTGCTGCATGTTCCTTGATTACATGGATTGCTCAGGACCGGTGTGAGTGACAGATTACATTACTTACTTGCATATGCTTCGGTACTTATTGGTGATTGTTACTGACTTGTATGGAAACATCTGATGCGGTTTGTTCCTTTATTACTAAATTGTATGCTAGGAATGTATGATAGACACTGCTGAAAGTGGATAACTGCAGCTGCACGTTCCTTGTTACTTGCATTGCTCAGGACCGCTGTGAGTGACAGATTGCATTACTTACTTACATATGTTTGGGTACTTATTTGTGATTGATACTGACTTGTTTGGAAACATCTGCGGCTGCTTGTTCCTTGATTACTTGGATTGCTCAGGACCGCTGTGAGTAACAGTTCGCATTACTTACTTGCATATGTTTCGGTACTTATTGGTGATATTTACTGACTTGTATGGAAACATGTGCTGCTGCTAGTTCCTTGATTACTTAATTGTATGTCAGGAACGTATGATAGACACTGCTCAAACTGGACTACTGCTGCTGCATGTTCCATAATTACTTGCATCGCTCAGAACCGATGTGAGTGACAGATTGCATTACTTGCTTGCATATGTTTCGGTACTTATTGGTGATTGTTACTGACTTGTATGGAAACATCTGCTGCTGCTTGTTCCTTGATTACTTAATTGTAAGTTCGGAACGTATGATAGACACTGCTGAAAAAAGACAACTGATGCATGTTCCTTGATTACTTGCATTGCTCAAGACCGCTGTGAGTGACAGATTGCATTACTTACCTGCATATGTTTCGGTAGTTATTGGTGGTTGTTACTGACTTGTATGGAAATATCTGCTGCTGCTTGTTGCTTGATTACTTAATTGTATGTTAGGAACGTATGATAGGCACTGCTGAAACTGGATAACTGCTGCTGCATGTTCCTTGATTACTTGGATTGCTCAGGACCGGGGTGAGCGACAATATACATTACTTACTTGCATATGTTTTGGTTCTTATTGGTGGTTATTACTGACTTGTATGGAAACATCTGCTGCTGCTTGTTCCTTGATTACTTAATTGTATATTAGGAATGTATGATAGACACTGCTGAAACAAGACAACTGCTGCATGATCCTTGATTACTTGCATTGCTCAGGACCGCTGTGAGTGACAGATTGCATTACTTACTTTCATATGTTTCGGTACTTATTGGTGATTTTTACTGACTTGTATGGAAACATATGCTGCTACATGTTCCTTGATTTCTTAATTGTATGTTAGGAACGTATGATAGACACTGCTGAAACTAGACAACTGTTGTTGCATGTTCCTTCATTACTTGCATTGCTTAGGACCGCTGTGAGTGACAGATCGCATTACTTAAATGCATATGTTTCGGTACTGATTGGTGATTGTTAGTAACTTGTATAGAAACATGTGCTGCTGTTAGTACCTTGATTACTTAATTGTATGTTTGGAACGTATGATGGACACTGCTATAACCGAACAACTTTAGCTGCGTGTTCCTTGATTACTTTCATTGCTCAGGACCGCTGTGAGTAACAGATTACATTACTTACTTGCGTATATTTTGGTACTTATTGGTGATTGTTACTGACTTGTATGAATACATGTGTTGCTGCTTGGTCCTTGATTACTTAATAGTATGTTAGGAACGTATGATAGACATTGCTGAAACAAGACAACTGCTGCTGCATGTTCCTTGATTACTTGGATTGCTCAGGAACGGTGTGAGCGACAGATTACATTACTTACTTGCATATGTT
>JAANYP010000290.1:0-82031 GCA_020465985.1 Centrapalus pauciflorus
CGGCCGCAACATGTAACATGGCATCTCGGACACGTTCATTTCTGTCCCGACTCTTCCCGGACCATCCGACCTCTCCTAGGTCACGTCCGAAGTCCCCCGACTTGAACCGCCACCGCCATAATGTTTACAACCCGTGTGATTTTTGTCAAACCCACACATTTTTCCAAGCCACCGCTTCAAGAGTCTCTTCCACCGGTCAAGAAGCTAGACAAGGTCACCATGACCTTTCCTGTCTTCCGTCACCCGCGAAACGAACCGAATCAAAGCCACTCGCTTCGATGTCCTCACGTCCGTTTTTACCCGCACCACCGGTTAGACTCTTTTGGCAGCTTCGTCCTTATTCCGATCATACCCATTTCAAGAGATCTCTTCAACCGACCAAGAAAACAAAGCCACCCCGCTTCTACCGTTTTCTTTCACTTGCAACGAACCAAATCCAAAGCCGCCACCTGCTTTTCACGGATCCTTTCCGTTCGTTTCAGGCACCCCGTCGGTTAGTCTCCCTTTCACCCGAAACAAATGATCAAAGGTACCGCTAACAACCTCGGAGCACGAATGTTTTATCACCGGTCACCACCGTCGTCTCAACCGGTACTACCACCACGACAACGGAACCGAAACACTTTACCGTCTCCGTTTTCTGCTTCTCACTCTCTTTCACGACTGCCTTCCACCGACCGATATACCCGCCGGCGGCGGAGGCTACCCTCGGATCTAACTAGTCTCTGATACCAAGTGTTGGAATCAAAACAGATTAAACAAATATACAGTAGGAAGAAAAGAAAATGAAATGCTAAAAGTCTTCTTCTGATTTATTAACTAAATCAACATACAATATTTATAGGGAAAAATATGCTAAACTACTTACTGAAATTTAGGACCCTATTCAATCTTTGACTTAAATAAATATAAATTACAAAATGGAAATGGTCTTCATCTGCACTAGAAATTCGCTCCAATGCATACGTGGTTACTTGCCAAGTCTTGGGTACCCGGATCATGCAACTCGTATCAATGACCCAGACCCATATACCGAACTTTGACCCATGGACTCGTAACAACCGAACGGTGACCCGCAAATAAACGATTAATCCAACAGAAATGCGGTCGTAGGGTTTTTACGCCGCAGGAGCCCTGCGCACGGTGGTACGCCAGCCTGCGTGAACTGCTCTTGAACTTAAAGTTTTACTATTTTGGAGCGTAGGGGGGCGTAGCCCTACTCCCCGACCTACGCCTTCGAGCTGAATTTTTTCGTGGTGCTTTTAAATGACTTCGTGACCCTGAAAAAGAAATATTGCATAAAAGTACTCAAGTTACGAAGTGAAAATGCATATATCAGCCTTTAAAACTACCGAAAACATGCAATAATACAGTCTCATCAATTATCCGAGTCGTCCTCATGAATCTTTACACAAAGTGACATAAACAATGAATTGAATACGTTTCTCTCTTCTGTCGCGATACCTCGATCTACCATTGTAGAACAACGAAAGGAACTTATTATTCTTTCAATTAAAATCAACCAGCATGGTCCTCCCTTAGTCTCTTGGTCCCTTCAGATCTTAAAATCATCTTTCTGTCCATGGCGTTTCTTAGTACTTAATTCACCGAACTCATAAGTTGCAGGGGTCTTTGATCCATTATGAACAGATGGATCTTTCACTCGGTAATCACTACAACAAAAATGCCATTTAGTGACTGAGAGTTTTAGTGACTGAAATTAGTTTAGTCACTAAATGTCTCAATATACCTGTTCTGACTGAAATATAAAAGTAGCTGAATCTTCTTTAAAAAAAAAAATAAAAACTAAATAGTTTTTTGCCCTAACTTTACATAAAATCATTCACGTCCAGCCATTGTATCTGCTTCCGCCTACGTCTCCCCCTTCTCCCTACGGCGCCTGAGCTTCGTATCTGCCTCCGCCTCCACCCCCTCCGCCTCCGTCGGTGAGTTCGCCTTCGCCTCCGACTGTGCCTCTAACTTCGCCTCCGACTGCGCCTACGTCTCCCCCCTCGCTCTACGTCTCCTGCTTGACCTTCGTATCTGCCTCCGCCTCCGACGGTGACTTCGCCTCCGACCGTTCCTCTGCCTCCAGCTAAGGCTTCATCTCTTCAATCAATTTTGTCTCTGACTTTGCTGTTGCTGGAGTTTTAGTTTAATCACAGGTAAAATTCATTCCGACTCCGCATTCTAGCATTCACATTCACATCTCATCACATCCTGTTTTAATTAGATAGTTTCTTTGCTGTTGCTGGAGTTACCAATCCTGTAGTTGTAAAATTTAACGTAGATAGTGAGAAATTAGATGCAGGCAGTAACAATTTATCTGATTACCAATCCTGCTGTTGCTAGAGTTACCAATCCCCTGTTTCTGTTTTCGTTTCTGTTGTTGTAAAATTAGATAGTGAGAAATTTGCATACATTCACATCACATCCTGTTGTTGTAAACAGTTTTTGATCGGCTCTTTTCCATCAGATTTGTGTAATCACCACCACGAAGCCTTCTCTCTTTCACCAAGATAAACAGTTTTTTGTTTAAAACCTATGAGATATCTCTTTGTTGTGCGTCAAATTAGTCAGTCATCCCAATAAAAACTATTTCCACTATGTTATGAGAGAGGCATCAGACATTGGAATTGAGTGAAATTTCTTACCAAGGGAGTTGCTCTCTAGCATTTTTGAGATGCGTACCCTGCTCTCTGTGTGAATTGTGCTTGATTTCCAGTGAGTTTAGCAATTAGCTCTAGCTTTGCATACACACGTAGCCAAGAAATGCTGGACACCAATGAGCATCACACTAGAATTTAGATTTTAAAAGAAAAAGAAGAATAAGAATAAGAATAAGCCACTTCAAAACTGAATCACACTCTGTATTTACATATTTTGCAGACTCTAGAATACAATAATATTTGCCTCAAAAAACACGGGCAACACCGATAACTATTGGCAAAAAGCTTGCTCATAGAGAAAATACCATTGAGGTTCATGAAGAGTCTGCTCTATCACCAAAATAGATGCTGCTTCACTGGTTGAAATTTTGGTTGGCAAAGGCTACCAAAACCAACTTCATTCGGGAAGAGATATAAGTGAACAGGGTATCAGTTTAGGGCATAGTGAACTCTAGCAACAGCAGGATTATTGTGTGTAGTTTTATTTTTTAACTTGGAGGGTAAGAGAGACCACTTTTCTTTAAAGATGGAATACTACAAGCAATTCTGTTGCACTTTTTCTTTCTCATAGAGATGTTATCAGATAAAAGGTAAAAATAAAAATAGATGAACTTTTGAAAATAATTGTTGCTTTAGGTTGTGATTGGGTCCACAAAAAAACTTATCAATGCTGTCATGTGCAAATAATAATAAATGCTTAAGAATAACAAAGGGATGTTAGTGATTCTCCTAAAACATAATAATAAATGCTTAAGAATACATTGAACTATGTGCAAATCAAGTCAAAAGTATAATTTACGAATTCACTAGTTCTGTTAAAGATTGCAGCCAGTTTGATAATGGCAATCTCAAAAAAGGATTTCCTGTTGGATAGGAAGTTTCCAATGCACCAATTCCTATTTAATTTATTTCCCTCATCAACTTATCATCACAAATCAGAAAAAAAAAACAATTCAATGATATACAACAATGAAGAGAAGTAAGTAGCTCAAAAATATATAACCATTAGATGCTATTGTGCTCGATCAAACAAGTTATGCTCGGTTTGAGTGTTCGGAAAATGTGAAAATATTGATCATGCATGATCATACTCGATAAATCAAGTTTGGTTGTGGTATTATATTAGTACAATTTATGTTGACATGTTAATATATAATTTATGTTGACATGTTAATATATAATTTATGGTATTACATTTAGCTACTAATGATTATTAGTGATGGTGGTAGAGTGAACATGGGTAGGTTTGAGTTTATTTTTTATTTTTAGTTTCCAATGTTTGAGTCAGTTTTTAAGCTTAAAACCAGAAAGTGTACTCTATTAAATCTTAGGGTTTTAATACTAATGGGCATTTGAATAACATACAAAATTATAATCCATTTGATATAATACAAAAACATCAATAAACAACTGAAATATAATACTGTCTTTTAATTGATAGTATAATTAATAAATCGAAGTAATGATAACAACTAATCCACCGGTCCACCGACTAAAAAACACTCACAATTTAATTAAAGAAGGCTCGTGTTTTTCACAAGATCACGAAGGATAACGGATCATGTTTTTCACAAGATCCCCAAGTACCACTATTGAAGGCTCGTGTCAATGAACTCGAAGGAGAACTTAAAGAAGTGCGAGCAGATATGGCACGTCTGACGTATGATGGCTATGATGAAAGGACAAGTACAAAATAATTCAAACACGGAGGTAATGATTTACAGAATTTTTTTATTTATTATTGTTTTTATATATATATATTATATAATATTTTTAATATTGGTCTAAATGATTCAGGCTGTTAATGACTCGTGCAGCGTGTGTACACATCGTCGTAATCTGAACGCGAGTAATTGAATTAAACTTCGGTAAGTGTTTCAAATAATATGTCTCTTACATTTGTTCCTTAAAGTTTATATTAGCATGATAACTTTTATTTGTTGTGTCATATAATAGCATTTAGAAATGGTCCAGTTTGTTTCCTTAGAGTGACAACTCGTTGCAGTCACAATTTTAGTTTCTCATCGTGTGTTGTTGTTGAATTAATTATTTTCGTTTATTTAGATATTCCTTAATATTGATTTAAGTGATGCTAGTGTTTATTTGAATTGATTTTGGCTTTGAGACCAAAGTATATATTTGGATATTTGTGTTAAAATCCTGCAGAAAGAGATGACTTTGTGACCAAAGTATATATTCGGTTTGTTCAACTTTAGTTATTGAAACTTGGATCATTGTTTAGTTAGATGCAAGATTTCAATGGAAGTATGGAAAAGAGTGTTACCTTGACTTGACTTTGTCAATTGTTTAGTGGTTTTAAGTTGATTAGAAACACAACATTGCGAAGATACACACATATTGCTCCTAAAACTATTGAAATATACAGACTGCCATCCTCAAAGTCAAAAGTAGAGGAACTTTGATATTATTGTTAGGTCTCATAGTTGATCAAATAATTCACAAAATAAGTTGGAAAGGCAGACAACTTTGGATGCTCATGACTTATTTCTATTTCACCATCTTTTTGCCCATGAATGAAGCATGAAATGACACACCCCATGGCTCCATGACAAGTTTCTGGCCCTGAAATCCAGAAGCTGGGAGATGAGGGCCCACTATGAAAGATCACAACTTTTTAAACATGCATTAACCACGATAAGGGAAAACATCTTCAAATTTGGGATATAAATTCCATTACCCACAACACAGATTCATACTTCACCCACCTATTTAGATTGTTGACTGTACTATGTGTGGATCTTCTCTGGTGACCTGAGCTTGTTAGAAAAACTAGTCATGAACACGGATGCTCATTATATCTTTGTGATCGAGAAGGTACTATGTATGTTTGAATGTTCTCCTAGGCTTTTGTAAATGCAGGAGTTTTATTGAATCTGTTTGTGTTTAGCATGCAGTATATGAGAAGTCAAGTGTATTGCGAATTCGTCATATTTTTGTAAAAATGCTTAAAAGTGATTAGTTTTTATCGTTGTTGATTAGTACTTGTAGTTATTTCATGTTATCTTACCGTAATATTTTTTTCATTGTGATTCTTACAGATAGTAAATTCGGTAAACATGCTTTTTATAAAGGAATCAGGAGGTTGCAAAGATTGAAGATGTTGGATGTAGAAACATTATCTGGATTGTAATTTTTGTCTTGACTAAAATGGAAGTATTGGGATACATTTGGATTTTAAATTGTAATTTTTGTCTTGACTAAAATGGAAGTATTGGAATACATTTGAATTTGAATTGTAATTTTTGTTCGACTAAAATGGAAATGAAGAAATAGTTTTGATATGTCAATATTGTTAACAGGGTTTTATGGTTATATATATATATATATATATATATATATATATATATATATAGGTTTTAGTGACTGAAATTAAAAGTAAGTAAAAATGGCTTCTTATGACTGAAATTTCATTTTTTAGTGACTGTAAATTTATGTCAAGAAAAGAAATGATGGATTTCATTATTTTTCAAGCACCCTATACCTACTGAAATAATCAGTCACTAAATCTCCTTAGCTTTTAGTGACTGAAAAATTGTGTATGTAAATACTTTTAGTGACTGTGGCATTAGTGACTGTTTTTATTTCAGAGGGAGAAAGTCAAATTGGATTTAGTGACTGATTTTTGAGTTTTACTGACAGATTTGTTCAGTCACTAAAAGGCTTTTATTTTGTAATGAATGATCAATTGGCATAGTAACAGTATGTAGAACAAGAAATCAAAGAGTACTAAACTATAATTTTATTGGATTATAAATAGCGATTATTAGATTATGATCTAAACTTTCTGAAACAGTTTTGTTATAGTTATTAGCTAACTATTGGCTTTCAAAGCACTCTAACACGTGACGGATATGATTGCTCGGATTTGTGACTAGCTTCCTAATGAAGATTGAGGCATGCGGACATCATCAACGGGAGTTTGTTAAGACCAAACACCAAATAGCTTGAAAAAATATTTTTCATGAGCTTCAATGTTGTGGTGTTGCCCTCTCGTTTCCTTCACCAAGGCCTTTTGCTTTCTCATGCATCTCGATCGCATCTTAACTCTGCCACTGCCACTGCCACTGACTGCCACTGCTAACAAACGTGACCCGTGACCGCCAACCGCTTCCGTAAACGCACACACCTAGCTATCGTTAAATCAAAGAACATGAAATAATAAAATATGGTAAATATGATGTAAATTCAAACACAAATCAGCTGAAAGGAGTTTTAGTTTGTTCTTGGAAAGAAAGTTTTGTTGAGAAAAAACTATATGAGAAACTACATGCTGTATATATAAAAGATCTAATTGGCTAAAAAGTTATAAAATCATCCAAAAATATTCGTCAATTAATCTAATTAAGTTAGTCATGCCTTGAATATGTTTTTGAAAGTCAAAAACGATATCAATATGTTACTGCTATGATGAAATCTACTATTTAAAAATTTTACTAATTTAAATTGAGCCTATTTATTTTACTAATTAGCTTATGATATATTTATGATTTTTGTCATATTTAAATTTTACTTATATAAAAAAAAATCCTTGATTAACTGTATTGATTATACTATATCTAATTAAATATAATGTTTTTTAAAAGTTAGATGTAGTATTTTTTTAGTGTAACATGTAAAAATAGTATCTCTAACAAATACTGTACGTTTTGGATAAAAAAAAAGGGTCTAATGTACGGGCACAAGTTAAATGGTTTTAGTTTCGCCGTAACGGACCACAAGAACTAATTTTTAGTTTACTCAATAAAACATTTACAAAACTAAACATTGTTTATTTACAATAAAAGTGCACTTTCTAAGAAATTTCTCAGTATATCTAAGCAAGTTGCCATCACTTTCCTCACTCTTTCTTAACCCAATCAATAAAGCTACCGACCCACTAACCTCTGTATCCCCCCTTGTTCCTGCCTTCTAGTTCTGCCCCTTCATTGTGATTTTCATTTTAACACAATCAATCATTAGCAGCTTTTCATATATACTTTCTCTTTTCCATCGCCATTTTTCTGAGATCTGTCCCTTTTTTGTGATTTTCATTTTATATACGGCGGTCGACCGACACCACCACCAGTTCACCACTGACACCACCATGCCCGCAGCACCAGCAGCCTCATCCCCCCTTGGAAGTCCTAAAGATTGGTTTCACTTATAATTGATCTAGTCTAGACTAGTCAGTTTGCATTACCCTTTCCATAATCTATATTTAATGTGCATAATGTTTCTAATAAAAGAGTTTCGTCATCTGCAAATCCAACTGGAAGATATCAGATCGGCCACCGACAATTTTGGTCCCAGCAAACGAATAGGACGTGGTGGGTTCGGACCGGTGTACAAAGGAGATCTGTCTTGCCCAGAAGGACGAAGAACTGTCGCTTTTAAGCGCTTAGATCGGAAATTGGGGCAAGGGGACACTGAGTTTTGGAAGGAGATAATGATGCTTTCCAAATTGAAACATGAAAATATTATCTCTCTCTTGCACTTTTGTATAGATGGTGATGAAAGAATCCTTGTTTATGAGTATGCATCTCGTGGAAGTCTTGATCGCTATCTAAGTGATGCTAGTCTCACATGGATACAACGTCTGCAAATTTGTATCGAAGCTGCACGTGCAATAAACTACCTCCACGATCCCAAAGGTAGTCAACAAAGATTTCTTCACCGAGACATTAAAAGCTCAAACATCCTTCTCGATGAGAAATGGACTGTTAAAGTTTCTGATTTTGGTTTGTCGAAAATTGGTCTAGCCAATCAACCACAAACATATGTCGTCTCTAATGCTGTTGGAACGATTGGGTATGTTGACCCTTTGTTTAACAAGACAGGCCTCCTTTCAAAAGAGTCTGATGTGTACTCTTTTGGAGTGGTGTTGTTTGAAGCGATGTGTGGGAAATTATGTTATGAATACCATAACGATAAGCTGAAAGGCGTTTTTGTTCGTGCTTGGAAAAAAAGTTATGTTGAGAAAAAGTTGGATGATATTATCTTTGATGCTCTAAAGGGACAAATAGATAAGGATTGTTTGATGAGGTTTTCAAGCATCGCATATCGATGTTTGAATGCAGATCATAGAAAACGACCAGTGATGGTTAACATCATCAAATAACTCGAGGCTGCATTTGCACAGCAAGTATGTTTTTTTTTTCTTTTCTTATTTGTTAAAAAGTTTCCGGTATTAATTTCATATTTAATTATTGATGAACCATCACGGACTTACACAAGTTATATTACAGTTAAACTCCCGTCGTATTAAGAACGATATTCCCTGGATGGTGAAGAGTATGAAAAGAAAGAATGGCTTTCACAGTTCTGATCCTGTCAAACTCCAATGCTTGTCTAAATCAGATGATGTGGATTCTGGTGTTAAGGGATTCATACAGCTGATGCAGCCCGAGAGTGCTGAGAATAAAACATGTAAGGACATCGACTCAGCGTTGGCTTTGCGAGCTGATGATTCGTCGACAAGGACATTGAAGCCGCCTCGTTTTTACTGGACAGTGGAATTGCATAGGCGATTTGTGGATGCTGTTAAGCATCTAGGTGTTAACAACGCCATTCCTAAAACGATCATTCAAATGATGAATGCTGAAGGATTGACGCTTGAGAATGTCGCGAGTCATCTTGAGAAGTATAGGCGTTATCAGCAAAATATGCAGGGATTATCTACCAAAGGGTCTTCGTCTTCCGGTTCACCTGTTCGCTTCGAATCCAGTGTCCCAGAGTTTACTCTTAGTTCAACCTGGTTTATGTAAATAGTTTAGAGTCAAATATGTAATTTTATAAAAGTATAAGGACCTTGCTTGAGGGGTTGCATCTTTTATTGTCTTTTGTTTACACTTAAATGGATTATTGTTTCTGATGAGAGAGCAAAGAAATCAGCGGAATAATCAAATACACTCTCTCGTCCTTGTGATAACCCGGTAGGAGAAATCACACTTCCAAAAAAATCACACTTCCAATAATCCAATCAAATAATAAACTAGATACGATGAATGATAATAAAGATATATCAACAAAAGACACCAAGATTTTTAGCATGAAAAACCTTCTCAAAACGAGAAGTAAAAACCACGGGACCAAGTCCAGGAACCAATCCACTAGCACCAAAATCAGAGAATACACGAGAGTTCTTATCTAGTAAAAACTAGATACAAATCACCAACCAATAATCAAGATCAAAACAGCTCTTGAATAAGAAATTAACAAACTAAACTACTGGTAATTAAATTCACCAGCACAGCCAACTTCGAACCTACAGACGTCTATAGAAATTTCCAATGACGATCTCCACCGTCCAGATTGAAGAACTATACGTTGCGATGCTTCTCCCCAAATTTTACGCGGATCCAACGATGAACGAGTTCGTACCGCCGATTCTCCCATAACTGCGCAAAGCTAGACGAAAATTCCAAAGGCTCTGTTTTCTCTCGTATATTCATACGTTGCCATCTCCCGCCATTTTAGAAAAACCTACTTTTGGTACTAGAGGCCCTATCAAACTTGGTCCAACATTCAACAAGCCGATACACAATACTAAATAAACAGAGTAAAATAAAATTAACGGAGGTGCATCCCAACGAGGAGGGAAGCCCAAACCCAACAAACTCCCCCTCCCGACTACGTTGAGGATTCCATCATACCTGCAATCTCACAGCAAGTATCTTGTTTGATCTTGGGCAAGCACTTCGTCATTATATCAGAACCATTGAGATCACTGTGGACTTTTTCTATGTTGAACAATTTGGATTCCAACGCATCACGAATCCAATGGTACCTCACATCGATGTGTTTTGACTTTGAATGAAAACATGAATTCTTTGCACGATGTATATATAGCACTCTGGCTATCACATAATACCACATACATCTCTTGCCTAAAGCCAAGTTCTAGTGTAAACCGTTTCATCCATAACATTTCCTTTGAAGCTTCTCCAGCAGCAATGCAGCAATGAATTCTGATTCGGTAGTGGACAATGCAACACACTTTTGTGATCTTGATTGCCATGATACAGCTCCCCCTCCAAAAGTGACCAAGTATCCTGATATAGACTTTTTTGAATCTAGATCTCCTGCCATATCTGAATCTGTAAAGGCTTTTAGAATTGGCATGTCATATCCGTAACAAATACACATCTTAGAAGTGCCTCTGAGATATCTTAGGATCCATTTAACCGCTTCCCAATGTTCTTTTCCTGGATTTGAGAGATACCTACTCACAACACCAACTGCATGAGCTAAGTCTGGCCTCGTACAAACCATTGCGGCATTGCGTACATGAGGCTACCAACGGCTGAAGCATATGGAACTCTCTTCATTTCTTGTTTGTCCTTCACAGTAGAGGGACATTGCTTCGAGCTTAACTTGAAATTCTTGGAATGCGAATTTCACGACTCCGGTACTCCTCCATCAGCCAATAATACATAATCGTGCGGAGAATATACTGTGGAAGGTTGCCTTTCTCTACTCGACCTTCTTGGTTGAACTGAATCTGATTGTTCTTCAATATGTACATGAGCTTCTTGTTCATCAACTTGAAAAATGAAATTCTTGTCCATCGTGTTGGTCATTTTGATCATCAACCTGTGAAGGAAACTCTTGTTCGTCTTGCTGTTCATTTTGCTCATCAATCTGTTGGGGAAACTCTTCTTGATCATGCCAGTCCACCTGTTCATCAACATGTACGGGAAATACTTTTGCATTTGTTTTCTTTGCATTGTCGAATGTCGATGTCTTCTATGGTTTGATCGTCCCTAAATACCACATCACGACTCCTGACCACCTTTTTTCAACTGGATCATAAAGTTTGTGTAACAACCTAGCTTTTAATTTATGTAATCGACTTTATAATGTAATTTTAATTACATTATTAGCAATGTAATTGTTTTTTTAAGTTAATAAATGTTACAATTAAGTTATTTATTTGATAAAATTGTAATTTGTGATGTTAATGAAAGGAAAAATAAAAGAAATGAGAGAAATGCAAGTTTTGGGCCAAATTATAAACTAAGCAAACATTAACCAAATACATACCCCCAATTATTGTTATATGCTCTTTTTATCAAATCAAAGAAAAAGGAAGACCCTTCCTATCGATAAAATTCACGGTTCCTCAAGTGTTCATCACAATTGTTCAATAAAAATCAAGGATTTCAAGTGGGAATTATCAAACAAGCCTCAAGCTTCAAGTTTATATCAAGATTTTAAGGTAAACTGATCATCTAAATATATTTCTTGTGTCATTACGCCGTACGGCTCCTGGAGGTTTACAAACTCCAAAATTTGTCTTCAAAATCATCAAATTGAACATCATTTAGTGTTTCAATTATAAAAGTAAGCTCACGCATGTTCGTATTTACTAGTCAATTGAAGATAATGGCAATTTAAAGATTTAATTCCATGAGTTGTACAAAAACTCAGAAACTTAAATGTCTCTGTATTAGTATGCGTATGTTTCTGTTTTTGAGGTCCGAGAATAATGGCCAAGAAGGCCATTGGCCTTCGGCCTTGTCTCCAAGTCAAATAAGTGTAGTTTGTGTGATCATTATGTGCTTAAATCGCCAATAATCCATAAGTGTGTTGCTGAAATATGAATCAAAAACAGAAAGTTAAGACCTGTGTGTGCATCTGAGTGAAGGACAGTTTAAGCATAGAAACAGAGTACGAGGTACATAAATATATACCTGTGCTGTTTGAATATATTGTATGTGAAGTACAAGACCTTGAAACCGATCTCGGAGGGTGCATTTGAGAAACTAAACGCAGCAGCGATTATATATATGCTATGTGTGTATTATAGTATTATGTTTTTATGTGAAGAATAAAACAGTAGCAGCACCTCGATATTAAGCCATAAAAATGAACCAAGTGTGTGTGATTGTTGCTGGAAATGACAGCAGCAACAGCAGCTATAACAGCTTAAAAACCAAGTGTTGTTGTATTTAATCAGTATGTGTGTGTGTCTGAAATGCAGCAGCAACAACTGGTGTGTGAGTGTGTCCATATATGTGTTATGTAGGTATGAGTCCAAAGTTTAGACCCTGAGACATCAAGTCTCGGGGTGTGCTGGTGGTAAAACAGAAACAGGGGGTGCATTTGAGAAACTAAACGGAGCAGCCCTCCTCACCTGGATGCATATAATAAACTAAGTAATGTGGATGCTTATGGCTTTAAAGCAAGAAATTCCAGCAGCTTAATTAAATGATAAATAAGGCTAGGCGGTGTATAATTAAGATGCAAGACAGAATGAATGATAGAGCTGTCCCTAACTCAGCAATCAGCTGAGTTACTGGACTATTAAAGTCCCTTAACAATTAACTCGCAACTAGAAGTCCCTTAACTCAAAAATGAACTTAGCATTTCATACTATTCTAATCTAAGCCTTTATGTGTGCATTTGTAGCTTTAAAATAAAAATTCCAGCAGCATTGGACAGAAATAATAGCTTAGAAACAGAATGTGTTCGTGTGTGTGGTGATCGAAATGGACAGAAAGAAAACAAAATCACAGCAGCTGCGATTTACACACACACACACACACACAAGAATCTGACTGTGTAAAGTGGAGTTTTGATGATGTTGCAGCCGTTGTTCCTACTTTATACACACATCATTTTGACTACTAAACATCTATAATGGTTTCAATACACATATAGCATGAATTGAAGTAGAAATATGCATTGGACAGCAGCCTTACTATGTGTTTTTGGTGCTGAAACTCCATACTTTCAGCCTTATATCCTTGCCTTTAATGGGCTCATAAACTTGCATATTAACCCCTAACACATTTCCTATTGATTCACACATTTAGCCATTAAAATCAACATAAATCCTTGATTATACTTAGCACGAAATGGAAAAATATGAGCTGTGAACTGGTGGACAGCAACATGATTTATTATCTTAAATTGATATTAAGCACTAATGAAACCTTATAGATGTAATTAACACATAAGCTTAATATAAGTGTAAACTTTGCTATGTCTGTGATTATGAATGCATGTTTAAAGTTGAATGTGACGGGAATAAGCTTCTGTTTTGACAAACAAGAATATAAATTTCATATGAGTGTGGTTCAATTTATAAACGCATAGTAAGTAAAGTAGTGATATATAGACCCATGGTATTTAGATGGTTTTGAAGCATACTTGTGTGTGCATTAAGAGCATTTCAATAAGCAAGAATAAGTGTACGTTAGAATGTTCAAGTTGTTCATAATCAATAGAACAAACACTACAAAAAATTGTACATATTGTCCACATTTATTTTGCAATATGCACACATTTAAAAATGTGTGGAAATATAAGTATGTGCGAACAAATGTGCCGTGATAAATTATTTCTATATCTTAATACATAAAAATGTGAACAATTTGGTTAAACTTCATATTTAAAAGCATGGACAAATTGTCACAATTTCATATTTTTAAGTGTGAAAATTTTGACTAAAATATATATAGTTCAAATTTCCACGCGTTGATGGGGTTGTAATTAACCGTGTTTATAAAGCATAAAATAGTTAATTTAAAATGAAAATGTGCCTTGGAATGTTCTCCTACTGATAAATCTCATTACACGTGTAGGTAATTACGTGTGTAGGTAACCATCTCAATTCTCAAGTATAAGTCTGGCAAATTTGAGCGCAATCGGAGAAAATTTGTAGAAAGTCAAGCACAGACTTGGGCGCAGCCGTGCTCCCCAATCAAGTGCTCAACAGAATGATTTTTGCTGCCAAAAGACGCGAACGCAGACCTAAGCGCACGCCTGCGCCCGCGACTGCTTCCAACCCATAAAAATAATTTTTCGCGCTTTTTTAGGATTTTGAGGTTGCCTATATCACTGCCAGAAAAACTGCAAAGGGCAACGACTTTTTAGCAACCACGTATGTTTCGTTGCTAATATCTTCAATCAGCAATGAAATCAGCAACGAAATGCAAAAAAGTTATTAGAATTTGTTAGCAACGAATTTTCGTTGCTAAATTCGTCACTAGTTAGTAAAAATAGGAGGGAATGCCTAGAAAAGGTCCCGTTTTGAGTGAATATAAGTACGAAGAACACACGAGCCAAGCTACGACATTGCTGAGGATGGACTGAGTATGGACTTACAACTCTGGAGCATTACACCAACGATATCCGGCTAATCTCTCACTAATGATTCTCGGAGGAAGCACAATGCTAAGTGTTTATTTTCTATGAACTATTTATTATATAATTGAATCAACGGTATATGGAAGATATATACAAAAGTTGAGGTTCCACTTCTAATATAAAATTTATTCTCTATTGGTAATTTAGTAGGTGATATTATAACATACACATACATATATATAGATTTGGGTTCAAATGAGTACCATTATTTTTGCGGAACACCGGAGGTACCATGCTTAAAACAACCATTTTTCTTGAAAATTTTTTTTTCATAATCATTTTTAAATTAATAATGAAAGACTACTTGTAAAAAATCACACGTAAACACACTAGAACTATGTGAAACGTTCATGTTCACATGAACTGCACTGTTACACACCAAGCATGTTCCCATAAATATTTTCACGTGCATATGGATTTTAAGATGCTAAAAAGTGTAAATGTATGTAATTTTTTTCAAATAGCCTTATATTATTTGTATTTAAATGAATATGAAAAAAAAATTAAAAAACCTACTTTTTTCGGAGCATGTTCACATCCGAACACGTGTGTTCACAAGTACTCACAGCACTCTGCATTTTTGGGTACTCACACGAACCGTATTACATATACATACATACATACATACATACATACATACATATATATATATATATTACATACATACATACATACATATATATATATATATATATATATATATATATATATATATATATATATATATATATATATATGTGTGAGCATTAAACATTCATAACCGGCCGTCTAATCTAATCAATCTAAATTAGTATAAACATTAAATATTCATATCAAATCTTGAATAATAAATTTTAATACCAATCACATTCTTTAAATATTTAATGTTAAATTATACATTCAATGTTAAATATATGATATATATGAAATACAATTGTAATCACATCTAATATGCAGTCTTCAATATATGATATATAGTGTTATTTCGAATATTCTCGATATGATGTATTGAATGTTCATCTGGATACCTTTTTCTTTATAAAAAATAGAGTAAATTACAGAAATGGTCCCTGTGGTTTGTTCAAAATTATGGAAACGGTCCCTTAACTTTCAAACTTGCATTAACGGTCTCTCGAACCACTTTTTACTTGCAGAATTGGTCCTCCTGTTTCTAAATTTTTTAATAATGACGATTTTGCCCTTCTTTTAATTACAAGTTTGGTAATTTCAATTTTGGTCCCTTTTCTTAATTTTTCATTTTTGGTTTTAAATTTGAAATAATAATTTAATAATATATGATTTTGATTCATTATTAATTATATTATTATTATTATTCTCATTATCATTATTATTATTATTATTATTATTATCATTACCATTATTATCATCATTTATATCTATTTATTTTGTAAAATAAATCTATATTTATTTAGTAATAATTATTTTTATTTATATACTTAATTAGTCAAGTTATGCATCTTTTTATGTATTCAATTTATTTATTTATCTTTAATTGGTTAAACTATTTGTATAATTTTATCATTTATACTTTTCCATCAAACTATTTCATTACGTTGATAATTTTTGATATGTAAATTTTGATTTAAATTTACTAATTCATTACGTTTTGATTTAAGTTTACAAATATTTTGTTACGCTAATATGTTTTTATTTAAATTTATTATTTTATTTGTTTGGTTTTATTTAGGATTCCGATTAATTAATTTTGCAACCTAACCACATAGACATAGTTATCGCAATTGTATCTATCGCAATTCGTATTTTGGGCACGAATCGTGTCATATTCACAGTCCGCTTTACTAGTAACCAAATGAGCTTGGCACGGAATGTAACACGACAACAACGCATCTTACAAAAAAAATATAAATAGGAACAGAATAATATATTTAAATAATAATCACACAGAAAACTAAATTAAAAATATCTTTCGTTACAATCGTAACTAGCGAAAAACGTAAATACTTGACTAACGGATAAACCCATGAGCGATAGTCGAGCAAATCATCAACCAAATCTTGTGTAGGTTTGGACTTGTCAGGATTGTACCTCCACGTTGTTTGATTGATGGATGGAGGTAAAACCAAACCCTAACCCTAACCCTCGTCACAGGGTTCTCCTAGCTTCTACATTCTCTCTCTCTCTCTCCCCTTAGGGTTTTCTAAGTGAATTTTGCGTCTATATGTGGTCGTTTTCATCGTCTGATATGTCTCCTAAAAAATCTCCAAATATAACTTTTATGGGTTGGGCGCAGCTGTGGGCGCAAACCTCCCCCCCCCCCCCCCCCCCCCCCCCATGCTCCTGCGCTTGGGTTGTTCTTGAGTCTACGCTCCTCTTTCTGGCAGGCCTCGTTTTGGGCGCAGGCCTCCTGTGCCCCGGTTGATGTAAATGGCCTCCAAACGAGCACAAACTTATACGCTTTAGTCTTGATATTATTTACAACCTACATAATGTAACTCATTAACAATAATGTGTTCAAAGACATAATTATACTTAAACAAACCATTTAACTACATTAAAGTCTGTAAAATATAAGTCGATCACATATATAACTTCGTTATACAAGTTTGTAAATCATATTATTAACACGTTTATAAATTATATTATTAGTAATAGGAAAAACACCATAGTTTTACAGCTTAGTCCTTCAATATTATTTTTTATCACTTTTGTTTTGATATTATTTTTCCTAATCGAAATTATTATAAAATTCGTTACAAGAAACTTGTAATTCAGGTTGAAAATAATGAATTCACATTTATTTTAAGGTCTATATTGAAACACCCTCGAAGAACTCAAAAATACTATGTAAATGACATGTCAAGTGACGTGTAATATAATAATAACTAAATATTTCCAATAATAACTCTGGAAACCTCGAGAACTTAAAACTTTAATTTATATAATAATAAGTCACTGTAATCATTGTTTACATTACCTAATATTTGAAGTACACAAAATCCATAAAATTCATAATTACCTCTAGTAAGGAAGCTAATAACTCCTCGAATGCTAATAACTCCTCGAATGCTGACGTGTAGCCTACTTAGATCCAGCAGGCCTACTACCACTACTACCACTCTGGTCACCTTGAATACACATGTTTAACCTAAAAAGTCAGCTAAAACCGGTGATAATACAAGAATTAGTAGTAGTATTATAAAAACTCGATAGCAAAAGATTCAACATTCACTACTTAACAATATATGTACTCATTCTGGTAGAATACTCCACGTATCCAAACCCTAGACCGCACAAAAGAGTTATCAGGAGCAAAAAAGGGAATCGGGAGCGACCCGACCGCTGCTCAGCTGTACGATTTATCACTGTATCTCGGTAAATCGTGTGTCCCAAATCTCATATTATAAACTCAGTTCTTAATTAAAACTCAACATTACATGCATGATAGTAAAACTCGATAGTAAAACTCGATAGTAAAACTCGTAATAATCTTAGTAAGAAAACTTAATAAAGATTACGCAAGTCTACACCAAATAATAGTCGTACATGTATCTTAGAAAAGCTTGCAAACTCCTGACCCTGAAATTCCGCGTACATCTCGGTTCCCTTCTCGTAACGTGGCTCTATAAGCGCGAGACCCCGTAATCATAATGAAATAAATCAATATCACTAACACAGCACAATAATCCCAATAGTTAATTCTGTAATACCTCACACTAACCCTATTACCCGAAAACATGATCTGAATATCTATAACCCTAACCCTAACCTTAGCTCTGTACTCGGATCGTGGCCGCGCTCGGGGAGTTGTGGTGGTGCTGACCATCGCGCGCCGCTCATCCTTAATAGAGCTTCCATCGCTCCCCGTAATCGTCCTATTGCCGCCTGAGCTCAGGCCATAACCACCATAGAACCATCGCGGTCTGCGATCATGACGATCGCGACTGCGCTCCGTGGCGAACAATGGCTGCTCTGTTTTCGTGTACTCGAGACCAGGAGTGATACCCCAAACACATTAGCAGCTCGTAATAACCAAATAATTAACTCCAGATTTGTCTCAACACATACATACTCAATTCTAACACTTTGGTAACAATTAAAATTCAAAACCTATCAATTTGAGCTCGTAACTTACTTGAAAGGTGGTATGACCAAGTTGATGAGGATGATTAATAATCACAGTTGCCCCTAATTGTTGTAGAAATCAAACACACACACACACACACACACACACACACCCACCCCCCCCTCTTTTTGAGGGAGTTAGGTGCTGTTTGATTGCATAAGAGGTTAATTGTCTGATATCTGATTCCACTTCTGATTGATGAGAGGTGGTCCTGATAAGATACTAAGATCTAATAAGAGAATTCATCCATCCACCATAGTTTTCAAGTCACTTATTTCAAACTTAGGACTTAATTTCAATCTTTCTGACATGCACTGTCCATCTTGTTCAATTAATAAAAGTTATAAGTTACCCTTTGGCTCCAACTCCTTTGTTTTTACAAAACCATTACAACTGATATATAAATAGATGTGTGGTGTGTGGGTCCTGTACAACGTTCTATTGATCATTTCACTTATTATGTAATTTTTGTGGACTATTTCTCAAAATATGTGTGGCTCTATCCAATGAAGAAGAAATCTGAAGTTGCCAATATATTTTTGAAAATTTTTTCAAAACCCCGCTTGTATCTATGTTCACAGACAATGGTGGAGAATACCTAGGTCTTCTACCTTTCCTAAAAGCACATGGTATTTCTCATTACACCACTCCACCTCATACACCTGAACACATGGTGTTGCTCAACGGCGCCATAGACACAGTTGAAACGGGTCTCGCTCTCCTGCATCATGCCAAACTTCGTCACATGCCTTTCAAACCGCCGCTTATTTAATCAATAGGCTGCCAACACCTATTCTCAACAACCACACGCCTTATCAACATCTCTTCGGTCAACCTCCTAACTACACCAAACTTAAACCCATTGGTTGTTTGTGTTATCCATGGTTGCGACCTTACACCACCTCCAAGCTTCAGTTTGTCGAAAGAAAATTCCCTTCTCTAACTGACTTTACTAATACCTTGCCTACACCTGATAATTTCCTCATGACCTGTACATCATCACCTAAACAACATTCATTCCGCAATCACATTCAAACACCACCGACAATAATACTACCACTTCAACCCATACCACGACCCCTACTACTACCATTTCAACTCATACCCCATCATCACCTTCACCCACCACCGACACCACTACTACCACCCCTCCCATTTGTCATCCTTTGTCTTCCATACCAGCCTCTACACCACTCCAAACTCCTAATTTTCGCTTAACATTTTCCATGCGCAAAAAAAAAAATTCAGTACCACCCACACCACAACCTACCACCCTTCTCCGTTCTAATACACCACAACCTTCTCCCTCTCTCACCTCCCTACCTCACCACCCAACCCAAGAACCACCCTCCTCTCCTGTCTCCCCTCATGCATCTCCTACACGATCCACCCCTTATTCAAACTTCACACCAAATATTGTTTCCCCCTCTCCTTCTCCTGTTACTCCCACACCCCTTCCAACCCCCCACCCTGTGCGCACCAGAAAACGAAACTCCAAATACTTCAATGACGTTTTCATCAACATCACAACCCTTCACACAATTCCTGTGACCATTGAACCTCGAACCTATCACCAAGCTCTCAAAGACCCAAAGTGGCGTCAAGCAATGGATCAAGAATTTAATGCTCTCATGCAAAATGGGACTTGGGAATTAGTACCACGTGACAACCATAATCCAATTGGATGTAAATGGGTTTTCAGGGTTAAACGCAATCCAGATGGTACAGTTTCAAAATACAAGGCCCTTTTGGTCGCCAAAGGCTTCCTACAACAGTATGGAAAGGATTAAGGATTACTTTGATACTTTTAGTCCAGTTGCCAAACCCGTGACCATTTGCCTTATTCTATCCTTAGCCCTTTCTCACAACTAGACTCTATGTGAACAATGCATTCCTTCGTGGGGCTCTTCATGAGAATGTCTTCATGACCCAACCACGAGGATTCACTCACCCTCAATTTCCCTCCCATGTTTGCAAACTCCGAAAATCCCTTTATGGCTTGAAACAAGCACCACGTGCATGGTACATGGAATTGACTTCCTTCCTTCAAACTTGTGGCTGTCGAAAATCACGAGTTGATGCATCTCTTTTTATCAATAATCATGATACTATCGTGTGCTATTTTATGGTATATGTCAATGATATCGTTCTCACAGGTAATAATAATGTCTTTGTTGACCATTTCATTAGCATCTTAGCAACTCATTCTCCATCAAAGACTTGGGTCCCCTACACCATTTTCTTGGCATTGAAGTTATCCCTACCTCCAATGGTCTATTTTTATCCCAACACCGTCACATCCAAGATCTCCTAACTCACTTTCGTATGGATGGTGCTAAAGAAGTGGATACTCCACTACAATCTTCTATAGTTCACAACCCCATGGACGATCCAACACTATATCGGAAGCTGGTGGGTTCCTTACAATACTTGGCCTTCACAAGGCCGGTTGTATCCTTTGTTGTTAATCCGTTAGCTCAATTTATGCACTCTCCTTCGGAGATTCATTGGCAGGCATTGAAACGGGGGTTACGCTATCTAAAAGGTACCATACACCATGGGTTATATCTTAAACGAGGTTCCTCGCTTCATCTCCAAGCCTTCTCCAATTCTGATTGGGGTGGCATCTTAAATGGAGGTCGTTCTACCATGGCGTACATCCTTTATTTGGGCTCTACATTATTTCATGGAAATCAGCTCGTCAACAATCAGTCTCACGGTCCTCCACTGAAGCAGAATATAAAGCTTTAGCAAATGCAGCAGTTGAAGTGTCATGGGTTCAACACTTGCTCACTGACCTTGGTGTCAAACAGTCCTCACCACCTACACTTTTTTGTGATAATACAGGTGCCACTTATTTATGTGCTAATCCAGTTTATCACTCATGCATGAAGCATGTGGCTTTGGACTATCATTTTGTACGTGAGAAAGTAGTCGATGGCTCCTTGAAAGTTCTTCACATAAACTCAAATGATCAGCTTGCAGATGCACTCACCAAGCCTCTTGGCCGAAGCACGTTTCTTCGTCTGCGTTCCAAGATTGGAGTCTCCGATGGATCCTCCATCTTGTGGGGGCGTATTACAACCCAAGAATAAATATATTATTTAAATTAATTGTTGTTATATAAGGCAAATGTACAACTAATAAAATATTCTGTATTATAGCAAGTAGCTAATTTAGCTCCTAGATTATCTTCTAGTCAATTGTACATCTCGGCTGTATTATAGCCTGGTCTAATATAGCAAGTAGCTAATTTAGCTCCTAGATTATCTTCTAGTCAATTATACATCTCGGCTATATATAGCCTCCCCTTGTAAATCAATTGAATATAGAAAATACTTTCACAGACACCCTAAACCTCCTTAATGTTCACCCCTACACTAAAAATCTTCAAACCAAATACAGTTAAAAAGAAGGGTAAATAAGATATTTCCATCTCCATGTGATTCATGTCCACGACCAAACTTCTTCTTTTTTTTCCTTTTGCAACCATGCTGAGACTAAAAACTCTCCCTCTTAATAAGTTTTTTTTGAACGGCAAATCATCCTACTCCTGCTACTAAACAACTTTTCTTTTGCCCTAAGACTTACTTTTCACCACCTAAATTTCAACTTGCCTCCGACGGGAGTCAAACCTGTGACCTCTCACTTACATATTCACCCTCTTACCAAATGGGTTAAACCTCATTGGTTCTTAATAAGTAATAACCATTCTGACATTCAACGTATGTTTATTCCCCTATGAATAACTCGATTGAAGTTTAAAGAGGACCACTGCTACAAAGCTTTCAAAAGGGATTTTCGCGAAAATGAGCAAAAAGTACAAGACTTAAGCGATTTTGAGCACTTTTTATCAAATTTACCAATTTGAGCAAAGGTTTTCGTGAAATTTTAAAAAATGTCGTGAAATTTTTAAAAAATGTCGTGAAATTATTTAAAAAATGTCGTGAAATTTATTATAAATGTAGTGAAATTTTCTAAAAATGTCGTGAAATTTTAAAAATGTCGTGAATTTTTAAAAATGTCGTGAAATTCGTTACGCGCCTGGCAGCATTGACTAGGTCAAAAAAACATTTTATGTTTCGGCACATTTATCCCCAATATACATTTTTTTATATATTCAATTTAATTATTAAAAAATTATATTTATGTTTCATTTGATATAATATTTTACATTTTTATTTTTAATTTTCTTTGAATTTATTCAAAAAATAATTTAAGTTAGAAAATATGTTGAAATTATGTTTGGTAGAAACAAACTTATTAATTAATTTACACATGTCATTCGTATGTATAACACAGTTTCAGCATAAAAAAGAAACAGACTTATTAATTAATTTACATATGTCATTCGTATTGGAGGTTGGTTGGGTCGTTTGGATTTTCATTTATTTGATGTTGGACAAAGGTATTTGTACGACGTGAAGTGGATTCCTATGAAGAAAATGGCATCTGACAGTTATCCCTTGTATGGGCGGTGTCACCGCAACGAGTACAGCTATTTGTCGGGACTCGTTCCCCGTTGACGGTATACGTCGCATGTTTTTGGGCCTCCCTGCTTGTCGTTATTCATTAATGGCAGATGTAAAATCTGAAGGTCGGAAGGTATAATCCATTTCGTTCGATTGGGAACTGGGTTTGTGTTGTCATTATACATTGCCGGGTAAGTATATGTCTTGTACCAGTCGATAACCCATTGACTACAATCGGTAAGCTTTAAGAACCTTGTTGTAGCAATCGCATTGGCGCAAGGGATACCAGACAAGCTGTCATCTCTGATATTCACATGTGCGTTTTGCTGTATGAACCACATTCACATTTTCATTTTCATCCGTTACACTATACACGTCCCTAGTGATACCCCTGACAGTACATTTAACACTTTTTTTCTTTCGCTTTTCTATCTTTAGCTCGGCCCACGGTGTGACTTCGTGCTCTACATTTGCTGTATGAAGAAAGGGTAAAATGATTTGTCAGAATAAAGATACCAGATTTATTACTTTGAGAAGAATGTAAAGGATTTTACCTGGAACTACGGTCCTAGTACCAATCCTGGATGCATGTCCTGAAGAAGTCCTGAAGAACTCGATCAGCATCACGATGGGTAGTTTACGTGCATGCCGCGATAATGAATTCATGGACTCGGCACTATTGGAGGTCATCACGTTAAACTTATTCCCAAAGAAATACGTTCTTGTCCATTTAGATTTGTCTAACTCTTCAAGATACGTGTGTGTACTCTGGTAGATACTGCCCTTAGCCTGGCATACCTCTAGCTGAAATCATCATAGTTATAGGCTTTGCAGCATTTCCATAACATGGTTGCTACCCGTTTTGCCTTTTTAAACTTCAGGTTAAGGTTAACCTGCAAATGGCGACAACATAGAACATGATGGCTGTCCGGGAAGACCTCCTTAAGTGCTAGCTCAATAGATGCAGCCCTGTCGGAAACAAGTTCTCCCATTTATGAGGCATCCTTTGAGCCTGTTTAAAAACCAAGTCCACGAGTCGCCGCTTTCAATTTTCCCAACACCATATGCCAAGGGAAATATATGGTTGTTGGCATCCATACCCACTGCAACTGGGCGAAGGAATGTTGAGAAACTATTAAGCTGAAATATAAAAGATAAATTATGTTTTAATTTCAATTGTATGACTTTTTATATAAATTAATGATGAAGGAGATATTTAAGCATATTGAAGCTCCAAGTGTGACAAATAACATATCAAAACGGGAGGAATCATCTGTCAAAATCTGTGTGAAAGTACCCGGGTTTGCTAGCTTCAGATTGTGATAAAATGCAGGAAGCTCGTAAAAAGAATCAGCATGACCTCCATGTAGTTGTTCTAGTGTGTAAGCTTTGCCTCTCCATGCCTGGGACTAAGTTAAGTTGCACTTGAAACGTTCATTGAAATCTTTCACGATGTCCCCCCACGGTAGACACGAGCTGGGACTTGAAGTTGGTTCTTCACAATGCTACCAACTACTTTCTTGTTGGCATTATGCATGTTCGGGTACATCTGTGTTCTCGTTCGTCTACAAGGGTCGTGATTACGAAGCTTGGTTTATCTTTAGACGCATTTTTGCCTTCAGTTTCCACAAACAACCTTTGCTAGTGCACTTAGCCTCGAACCTAGTCTTGTTAGACGTTGTTGCCTTGAATTGAAATCACTCCTCAAGACACTTTGTTCCCAGTTTTACTTGTAGCTCCTCTTTACTATCAAAGACTTGGTTTTCATACTGAGGCGGAATTGGCAAAAAAAACCTAAGGATAGTATCAACACCGTATCTTTTCTTTGGACTCTTCATACCCATACATCTGGGTATCGACGGATCATGACAAAGATCATGTTTAATTTGAGGGAATACCTCGTATACCCAACACTAAATTAACAAAATTAACTTATACGTGTTAGCATAAAGTATACAATTACGATTAAAAAAAAAGTAAACATGTCTAACTACGTCATAACATACCTTCAACACCCACACTAACCCCTGCAACGTATACGTAGGCCTTTTGCCTGTCATGATGCTTTTCTGAACTTGTTCTCTTCGTTTCCCGCTTAAACAATTGTACAAATGGTTGTAAGTGAAGCTCCACACAGACGACCCCCACGGGAATGCGTTGAACGCCCACAAATCATCAAGTAGGTGGAGAACACCTACCCGGACTTTTAATTTATCTTCACACCCCAATAAACCATGGTATAAAATGTACAACAACGATAACCTAACAACATCATCATCACTCAGGCCGCTAAAAGCATCCTCTATCCTCCCCGCTTAACATCTTTAACATATAAAGTCCTCCCTACGTGTTTAGGAAATACACGGCTTATCCACTCCGTGCCGGGCATATCATCCCGAAGCTCAACCAACCCAAACCGCATACCCGTCAACAAAGAAAACTCCATTCGACCGAACATCATTTCATTGCCTGACACGTTAAAAAAAAAAAAAAAAAGGGTTCTCCTGCGGGTCTTGATGAGGCATATGCACTTGGTGACACAAGAGACAATGTACAACAATAGGATGATTTTCATAATCATGCAGATCGAGGAACTGAGCAAAACAACCTGCAAACAATGCGTTATAACATGTTGGTTTGTCCCTCACCTTCTCCCCCACTTCTACTTTGCATCTGCAACTAAGGCCGGCGTGATAGATACCCTATCAATGTATTAGGGTCAATTATTAAAAAGAGAAATAACTTTATGCATTTTTAGCATATATAGTAACATTATTTATTCTTTAGCGTTAATAGTATTAATTTTTAAATCTTTTATCACTTATAACAAAAAAGGCAAATGACCGAAAATAGTAACATGTTTTCACATTTTTATCATTAATAGTAACAATATTTATTTTTAATCATTAATAGTAACAATTTTTTATTTTTCTATCAATAATAGTAATGGGTGACATGTAAACTTGTTTAGCAGGTCACCAACTTTTCAGTTATCAAAAATAGTGACATCTTTTCAGATTTTTATCAATAATAGTAACATATCAAATTAAGGATACAAAATACAAAAGTTGATTTTATTCATATGAAAAATACAAAAGTTGATGTTATTAGTGATAAAAAAAAATAATGTTGTTAAAAATGATTAAAAAAAAAAAAAGTTGTTATTATATTTAAAATTAAATTTACATATTTCTAAACAATTTCTAACAAATTTATAAAGCATAGTAAACAAGTTTCAAAATTTAATTGAACCTAAGTTTTGAAAATAGGAAATATGGTAGACTCGCCGAGTCGAGTATTGTGACTTGACGAGTCATTCATTTCGGATGACCAGCAATGCGGATGTCTAGGGTCTGGATTTCGTGTGATTGGCCCGGATTTCGGGTGACTATGGCCCGAATTTCGGGTGCTTGGCCCGAATTTCGGGTGTCCCTGATGCGAACTATGCGAACTATGTTTGGCTACTGGTGCGACTCAAGTTAATGTTGACATACGAGCGTATGTCAGTCTAACATGCTACCCTATTTCTAACAATTTCTTGTGATGGATTCAATAGTTTGATAATCAATAAGCTATTTAACAAATAATTTATTAAACTTACACATTTCTAAACAATTTCTAACATACTTACACATTTCTAAACACTTTCTTACCCTATCTATATATATTTAAAAATTACATTTTTATAGACTTAAATAACTTAATAAACAATTTTGAGATATTTAAGCATTATTAACAAAATGATAATCATTTTTAAATACATAGAGTTCAAAATTGTTACCTTGTTATCCATTCTTTCTCAAAGAAACAAAATCAACGAAGGAAGGTAGATGGAGAGCAAATTTCTTCTTTCTTTTTTCAACAACAAATATACAAATGGAGGAAACAAATACACAAAGATGTTCTTTTTCTTCATTTTTTTGATTTGACAACACAATGACATGGGAGCTAATTTCAAGATTTGACAACACATTAATTAAATTTATATTTCACGACAAATTAAGGATTCTTTCACCTCAAAATCCGCACATCGTACCTCTTTCACGACATACTGAAGATATTTTCACGGCAAATTTAGATTTTTTCACGACAAATTTTATACTTTACACGACATTTTCTTATGACGTGTAGGGGTGTTCATGGTAGGTTAACCGAACCGAAATCGCATTTCGGATGGTTAACCGGAGATACCGGTTCGAGAATTTCGTGAACCTAAACATAAACCTAAAAAGCCGGTCGGTTAACCGGTTTTTACGGTTCGGTTATTCGGTTAACCGATTAACCATTTTTTATTTATTTAATTAATTTTTAAATTAAAAAACTTCAACAATTAGTTTCTAAAAACTTTAAATGTCTAAAATAATAAAAACGAGTAATAAAACTATAAATTATCTATATAGTATCTTTAAAAGATTGAACATTATCATTAAAAATCTAATAGAAACAAAAAAATTATTTTATAATCTTTCTAAATTAAATTGTTTAAGTGTACATTTTAGTTATTTAGAATTTAACATTTAATGTAGACTAATAAATAAGTTATAGTTTTAAATTATTGTTTGGGATAAATGTTAATATTTATAGGCATAAAATTTAAAAATATGTAAAATTAAATTTATTTCAGTTTTTCGGTTAACCGTCCGTCATCGAAATCGTGAACCTAAACCGAAACCGAAACTGAATATTTTTTCCGGTTCGGTTAACCAAAACGAAAATAATAGAAAAACCGGTTCGGTTAACCTTAAAATCGGAACGCTTTTTCGGTCTTTTGTATCGGTTTTTCGGTTTCGGAATTTTTTGAACACCCCTAATGACGTGTATCATCCGTACTTTTTTCACTACAAAGTAAGAATTTTTTCACGGCATATTTTAGATTTTTCACGACAAAATCAGATTTTTTTCACGACATTTTCTTACGATGGCACGTTTCACGACATTTTTATATATTTTCACGACATTTTTAAATAATTTCACGACAAATGCTTGCTTATTTGGTAAAAATCTTAAAAGTTACTCAAATTGGCTTAGATACCCAAAATTTTGCTCAAATTGGTAATTGCCTTTTCAAAATACCTTCTGCCCTGTCCAGCAAGAAAAATCATTAAATCTTTTTGTTCTCCGTTTTTCTTTTAAACATCAATATTAACTTCATCATTTTAAACTGCACATATATGTATTAACTTGTGTGATATCTTTTCCACAAAATCAAAATGCCAAACAAATGAAGATCATTCAAACAATACATACCCAGGTTTGATATTTTCATTTTAATTCATCCCAAAAAACTGTTTTAGAATATTTTTTTACCATTTTCCTTTTTTATTTTCAAGCCAGTAAATGAAAGCACAAAGCATAAAGCAATGTCGCCTCAAGAACAACTTTCTCTAAAACCGTTGGTAGTGATTTCAAAACACTTTCTTAAAATTATTCTCTTATGTGGACGACATGTTTGAAGTTATACTACATTTTGGGTTTTTTCTGAGCATCAAATATGGTAAGAATTTTTTCCAGATTATCAGGATTCTTATTTATTTCTTAATGAAGTCAATCTATTAAGCTCCAACTATGTGAACTGAGAGGTAAAATTAAATTATTATATTATATATACTTTAGTACAAGTTTACAACTAATAAATAATTACAATCAATCACAGTTATATCATGTTTTGGTGTAAGTTACATCAACTTCATACTTATTTCCATGACACTGGTAACAGTCAAGTTGAGAATGACGCTAAATCCGAAGATAATGTTGTGCAAAAACATGATGTTCTAGAGAATAAGATACAAAATAATATGATCCATTTTTTTTCCGATTTCCAATTGTGTCAAATATCACATTTATATCATCTACTTCTCCATGAAACTTTGAGAATTTTTCGTCGATAAAAGCGATTTCACAAGAGCACTTGCTATAGACTTCACGAAAAAGTACCACTTATATTTCACATTCATGTATGCAATGTTTTAGTAACCATATATTTAATGGCTACCTAACACAAAGAATGCAGTCATGCCTAGCAGAAACAACATAGAAGAATATTAAAAAGAATAGGGATACCAACCGGAATTATCATAAGAATCCTGAATTGTAATTCTCTCCATTTAGGGGAGAAATGGTGAGAATTGCATCAGAAAAAATCATATTATTATAGTTTTGTCGTTTTAGTTACCATTTTAGTTAGGGTTAATAAAAAAATTCATCATGTTTTACGGATTCTTACTTTGATTTCATTATTTTAATCATTATATAACAACCGGAACTTTAAACATGATAATTAATAACAATAAAGCTTTTAATAAAATAAAAATATTAATGATAATAGAATCTTAATAATTGTTATTAAAGATTTATAAAGCAGTAGTTTGTTTATGCAGCATAGCAAATGGAAAATAGATTAATCTGTTGATTCTAAGAATTCCAGATTAATCCCTATTAATAGTTTGTTGATTACGTAGAATGCTAAACAATTAGGCTTCAAACAACCGACTGGAATTCGGAAATTTGGAGAATGAAAAAAGTTTTCTTGATAATTTGTTTTCTTACAATACTTCAACATATCTTAAATAGAAATAGAAAACTAAAAACGGGTCAAAAACCCAACGGGTCAACCCAGTCAACCAAAAGAAAAAAACCCAAAAACTCATACCTTTCAATCCGGGTCGATCGAATTTGGGCCAAACGGTTGGGCAAACCGCCTACGGCACAAAACAACATATATATATATATATATATATATGTGTGTGTGTGTATTCAAACTGTTATGGATGTTTTGATTGCATTAATTAAATAACACATAGAATGGATCAAATTCTTAAACTTTATCTCATGTAACTACTAACTATGACCGCAAATACAGTATATTTTGTTATTCTATCTAGCCTCCACCAAACAAAAGATGAGTTAACTATCCAGATTAACATCAGATTACAATACTACCACATCATATATGTATTGGAACTGCATATATATATGACTATCAACCTATTTAATCTTCATCACTATGATCATCTGTGTCTGTAAACTATATGTAATTTATCTCAGCAGAATTATATTCCCTGCATTTATGCCTTTCAACATGTTTCACAAAAACCAATTTTTTAATTAGTTCGTGCCCTGCAACCAGCAATTTCTTCATTAGTTTACTCACCTGCATGTTTTATTATAGCTGTTACAACAAATGGACGACCATGGTGGCATTATCTGCCAGAGGTGCAGCTATCCCTTTTTGGACGATGAAAGCAGAAACTATACATATTTCTTTAATATTTATAGTATATCAAATTGTATTGATTGATAAACTATGTAGTTGCAATCGCTATGCCCCTGTCAACAACATTGACTACATAGTGTTCACACTAACATATATGTCGCTACTAGAAAACCGACGGAATTTCCGACGGAAAAAATCCCTCGGTATTACCGACGGGTTACCGACAAATTTCTGACGATTGTGTTAATGCAAATTACCGAAGGATTACCGAGGGTATACCGACGGAAAAAATCCCTCGCTATTTCGTCGCTAATACCGAACGTTTACCGAGGGATTACTAACGGATAAATTTCTTGTCGGTAATCCATCGGTAAACACGTCTCTCGGTAATCCATCGGTAACATTCCCTCGGTAAGCACTCGGAAATCCCTCAGTAAAATATTCGTCGGTAATCCCTCGAAAACATTCCATCGGTATGCCCTAGGTATGTCTTTTGTCGGTAATCCCTCGGTAATTCCGTCAGTAATTCCTCGGTAATCCCTCAGAAACATTGTGTTTACCATTTTCAAAAAAATAGATCATTAAATATGAATACAATTCAAATACACACGTACGCCATATACATGTTAGAACCGAAGATATAAATTAGTTGTATTTGTTGATATTAATAAGTAATGAGTTACTTTTTTAACAAATAATATATATGTACATAATCCATATATATAATCGACTATAACATTAAATGAACAATAACTACTTGTTACGATTTAAAAAGTCATTTATGTTATGACATTAATCAAAAAGTACTTGTGAATGTCAAATATGGCTCATGATAACTTATTATAAACTGATAAGAACAACTAATGTTAGTTAATGTAAATGTAACCCATTATAACTTGTTATAACCTATATGACCAATAAGTATTTGTTGATGTCCTATATGGTCCATTTATAACAGGTTATATGACATAATAGGAATAACTATAGCATTTGTGAAGGCCCAACAAGGCTTATTACAACCTGATATTAACTCTTATGTTTGTTAAGGTTCAACATGTTTCATTAAAATAAACAATACCTATTATAACTTTGTTACGAATTTAAATGAACAATTAGTAGTTGTCAAGGCCCAACATGACTCGTTATAATATGTTATGACCTAAATTAATTGTTAAGGCCCAATATGATTCATTGTAACATGATGGTAACAACTAATGTTTGTTAAGATACAACATGATCCATTATAATATAATCGATTAGTCATCATCCCTTCGAAGATTGTAGTCTGTATTTGAATATTTCAAAATATCGTAATCCTAACAAATTCCCAAAGACCCACATTTCACTCGGTAATCCTATATCATGTATACTGTCTAGGGTTCACGCATAACAAATGCCCGATTTGAATATTTCAAAATATCGTAATCATAATAACACAATCCGTTCCATAAGAATGAACTTAAATTAGGAAGTCGATAGAACTTAGCTAAGTTAATTGGTCTTCTAGGTATCCAGTCTCACTATTTTAATGCATACTTTAGCATTTAATAATTATTAAGTTTGGTTTGCAATTATCGTTTGTTCAACTTAAAATGTTTCTTTGATAAGTGAACCTTATTTTATTAATAAATCGTTAATATATTTTTATTCCATTTTGGGGTTATGGTCTAAATTAATCTAATTAAATGAGTATATATATTTCTAAAATGTTAATAAATCCCTCGCTATTTCGTCGGTAATCTGTCGGTAAACACATCTCTCGGTAATCCGTCGGTAACATTCCCTCGGTAAGCACTCTGAAATCCGAAAACATCTCTCGGTAATCCCTCGAAAACATTTCGTCGGTATGCCCTCGGTATGTTTTCAGTAGAGGATTAATGGCGATATAGGTGCCTGATTGATCAACAAACATCTAAAATTATTATATTGTCAAGGCCGAAGGCCTATTGTCCGGCTTTTCTCGACAAAACAGAAAGGACAGCATGAACCGAAACATTACATAAATCTCAGACTTTTGATTTCAAAATTGGAATTAAACTCTCAAAAAGTTTTTATAATCAATTAAACACATAAGAATTACATGCATAAGTTTTATTTCATCTTTGTTGTACTAAACCATTTCCAATTTTGTGTTTTGAAAGCTTTTGAACTCATTCGACTTCCAGGAACCGTAGGTTCCCAAAACACACAACAACACATTTTAGATAGTAAACTTTACCTTCAAATCTTGTAGATTCTTGATGTTTGATGCTTGCTTATGGATTCTTGCTTGACTCTATGATTTTTTATGCAATTTTTATGATGACTTGTGATGAACCGTGGCTGAGAGAGAGAGAGAGTAGAGAATTTGATTTCTTTTGTAATGTTAACAATGAGAGCAGAGATTTGGAGGGTTTTATAATTGATGTAGATTGTTTTAATTTTGTTGATGATTATTTAATTTACACTTGGAGGTATTTATCTTTTCTTTGTATAGTTTTGTTGATAATCTTTGACTAATTTAATGTTATATTTTGGTATTAATAGAAGCACACATGTGAAAATATTGGATGCTTCATTCTGCTAAAATCAAGGCTGCAAAAATCTAAGTAAGTTGGTTAGCTTTATTTTTAGCTCAGCTCCATCATAACTGATCGCCTTATGTTTTTTTACAATCAAGGCTGCAAAAAAATTGGATGCTTAATTCTCCTACATTAATTGCATACAACGTCTATATACTGTTAAAATCGTTGTTTAGGATTGGGTTACTTGCAATTGTGTAGAAGTATTGGAACTATCTAGATTATAATTGATGTTTCATTTCAAGTATTTCAATGGTAGCCATTTTATCTATGTTTATTATTTATAGGTTTAATGCTTGTTGGCAGAAAAAATAAAGAAATTGAAGCACGCATGGAAGATTAAAAGAAGGAGATGGAGCTTGATATGGAGGCACATTTGGAAGATCAGAAAAGGGAAATAGAGAAACGCTTTAAAGCGTTAAATGATGTGTTGCTAGCTAACTTAACATCAATTTCATCACGTCCCTCTCAATCGAAATTGTTGTTTGATTAAACGCATTTAGGATGTTTGGTTGATTTTTGTTGACGATGTTGTCGAATTCTACATTTGAATATTGTTATGATACAACTATACAAGTATGTTAATGGCATCGGAATGTTACCGATGAATTCTATTAAATTAGAATGTTAATTATTAATTTTGATTTTGTAATAGTATTGGATTACTGGATTATTACAGTTATTGATTAAAAAATACAGGAAATATTAAAAAAAAAAAAAAAAAACAGGTAATGCTTTTTATTTCCAGAATAAAGTTTCCCTCGGTATTCCCTCGAAAATTCGTCAGTAAGCCCTCCGAAAGCCCTCAGTATTTCGTCAGTAAATAACCTCGGTAAACCGTCGGTAATTGTGTCCCTCGCTAATCCGTATGTAATATTGTTCCTCGCTAATCCGTCGGTAATATTGTCCCTCGGCAAACCATCGGTAATATTGTCCCTCGCTAATCTGTCGGTAAATTCTGTCGGTGTTCCGTCGGTAAATATACCCTCGGTAAACTGTCGGTAAATTATTTCTGTCGGTAAATCCGTCGGTATTTCTTGTTACCCACCAAATATTTGTAATCGATACCGGTCCTCGGCAAACCGTCGGTAAATTACGTTACCGAGGGATTACCGAGGGATTCGTCCCTCGGTAATAACATATTTTCTAGTAGTGTCTATTAGTGAGAGTATTAAACCAAAATACATATTTGTATATTAAATTAAATGTTGTAAATTCAATACTAAAACTTATTCATGGCGTATATCGCCAATTACTGCATCAACTCATACAGTATCCGAGACTACTTAATTAAACCTCTCAAATACACAAATTGAAAGCATTTACGTATCTTAATCCCCCAATAAAAATTTATGTAATCAAAGTAAAAACCCTCATCGCCTACATCCTTTACAAATTTATTCACACATAGATTGAGTTAAAACTAATGAGGAATCGCTACAATTGATGAATCCTCAGTAACGACTATCTCTTTCCTCTTTGGCTTTCGATTATCAATTGAATCGTCCTCATCAGTCATAGGATCTCCAACAAGACTGCCCTTCAACACGTTAGTCACATCATCTGTTGATTTGTTATGACGTATTTTGTACATTATTTTCCGTCATATTTTGCCTCGGATTTGGGTAATTTTTGCCTCGAATTGTTTAAACACAGGAACTTATTTGATTACTTTTGTATTTTGCAGTTCAAAGATTGCCAGATTGCCAAAAGAACGAATATCGGAGCAAAAGCGTCAAATTTACGGTCTGAGCGTGACTTCCTTGGATTTGTGTTGACTTTGACTCTTGTGCCCGGAACGCGATCGTGACCACAAGATCGCGATCGCGCCCACGTTCATTATCGCGACCGCAATGGCAAAGCGCGGCCGCGATCTCGAGAAAGTATAAAAGTATCGGCAGTCGTTTCATTTTTTTAAGCTTAATTTAGACGAACTTTTTATACATAGTTCGGGTGCGATTAGTAGGTGTTCGATAGATTTCGGTTTTTAGCTTAGATTTGGTTAGTTTAGTCAAGCATGATATTGGAGTGGATTCAAGTATTCGGTTGCGCGTTTATGTCGTTTTTCATCTCGATTTTTGGTACACTATTTCCTTTTTAACTTTCTGTAATGGTGATGTTTAGCTTAGATTTCGTTTATTTTACTGTTATTATCATAATTAGTGAGTAGTTTAGTTAAACACTTGCTTGGTTACATTTTTACATGGATTAGTGGAGTATTTGATAGTTTTGGTTGAAAAGTGTTTGATTCATTGATGTATTTTTTATTCATACAACTAATATTGGTAAAATCAGTGTTATAGTTGATTTTATAGCATTATTGTGATGATGATTGTTGCTTATAAATCTTGATTTATATAACTTAATCAATTTTAAGTGATTTATTAATTGGTTGTGATTTCTAGCATTATTGTGATTATGAGATAGTGACTAGTTAATAAATTATGAAATCATTGTATGCAAATTAGTCATTAGCAATATTGTGATTATAGCATTAGTTTAATCTTTGATTTCCTTAGACTTGATTATTTTTACGTGGCTAAATTGAATATTTAGAGATATTTCCGAACGCTTGACGTGTAGATAGATTTAATCTCTGAAAGCTAGATTTAGTTTACTTAATTAATCGTAAAAGACATTTTCTATTGATTAAAAGAAATTGGGGAATATCGGAGAACTCCATACTTGATTTTCTAAAATTAATAAAACGTGTCCATGAATCGGTTTTACATCAAAGTTTCAAACTCTTGAGCTTAAAAGATTAAAACTGTTAGATTTAATTCTAACTTACTTTTCTTTGACCAAAAACATCCTAAGTGTTTATTCACTTTTTTACTCAATTAATCCTAAAAGGTGTATTCAAGTGAGTGTTGCTTTTTATATACCTGATATTTTCCTGTTTTAGTTCTATAGCTTATAATAATCGGCTAGATAGTTTAAATATTTAGAGTTAGAATCATCCTCGTCCTTTTTCAATGACTAGATATTAGTGACAATCCTAGTATCGGTGTCTCGATTCCTATTGTCGTTCCCTGTGATCGATAAATCCCGAGGTCAGCTTGACTATTTACGACTAGTACACTGCCAGTAGTAGTATTTGGTATAATTTAGGTTTTCTTCCTTCTTTTGAATGATTCCATTTTGCTCAGAGGATTCCCTGAATATTTTTCCATCATCTTCATCCCTCAATATAGTTATTGATAGAAGAATCTTTAATTTCAAACAATTTGATAGCTTGACGAACTATAATCTGTTTATCCCCCTAATACGGGCGCTTGATGAGAAACAAATATCAGATTCACTATATTTTCAAATATTGTTCTCACGAGATTGTCCCTCTATATCCTATTTTCAATTTCCATGTATTTTAGAATTCCATGTTGATGTGGTTAATTTATATTGGTTCACACGGGTTTAAGATGTGAACATGCTCCGAAAAAAGATTTTTTTTTAAATTTTTTTCATATTCATTTAGATACAAGTAATATAAACATATTTGTAAAATAATTACACGCATTCACACTTCATATCTTCTTAAAAGTTATGTGAACGTGGAAAAATTCATGTGAACATGCTTAGCTGTGAACATACGTTCACAACAGTGCAGTTCATGTGAACTTGCACGTTTCACATAGTTATAGTGTGTGTTTATGTGTGATTTTTTGCAAGTAGTCTTATATTATTAATTTAAACATGATTATGAAAAAAAAATTTTAAAAAAAAATTTTAAGCGAGGTACCTCCGGTACTCCGCAAAACTAGTGGTACTCATTTGAACCCAAATCTCTCTCTATATATATATATATATATATACACACACACACACACACACATATATATATATATATATATATATATATATATATAGACACACACACACACATTGTGAACATTGTGAACAAATAAAAAAACATATAAGCATTCATATATATAACTAAGTGTTTGTAACAAGATTCAAACGATTCAGACACAAGATTCGTAACATTCAAAAGGTTTATAGTAGTATTTGTAACAAGATTCACAGGATTCATCAAAATTTATAGCATCCGACAAATTCATAGGATTCGACAAAATTTATAGGTTCTAACAAGATTCATTGGTTAATAGAATGGTTTAGTGGATATTGACAACCGCTCGTCGTAAAGCGTTCAAAAATAATTTATAAAAATACCAAACACCTTAACTTATAGCTAGGGTAAGGGGGATCGTCTCCTCAGGGAGCATGTGGTTATCAATATTATTCTACGATAGTTATTAACTAATAATAAAAACTAATTGATGGAAGAAAGTGGTTGAGCGAAACTTTGGAAAAATAATTATAGTTTTATTAAGAAAACTTAAAGATTGAAGTAAGAATGCCAACGACATCGGGTTTAAGGTTTGGGTGGAATTATGGATAATCGACCTAGGGTTGCTAATAACTTAATTATTTATTATTTCGTTTAATTATCTTTGTAACCTAACTACATAGACATAGTTACGACAATCACATCTATCGCAATCCGTATTTTGGGCACGAATCGTGTCATGTTCACAGTCCGTCTTAACTCTTAATCTAATGAGCTCGGCACGGCATGTAACACGGCTACGACGCGTCTTACGATAAAGATATAAATAGAAGCGAACGGAACAATATCTTTAAATAATAATCACACAGAAAACTAAATTATAAAATATCGTTGGTTACAATAATGCATCACGAAAAACATAAATACTTAGCTAACAAACAAACCCTTGAACGATAATAGTGTGATCATCAACCAATGCGTACGAAATATTGAACTTGTCAGGAACATGTTTCGTTGTTGTCGGATTGATGGGGGAAAGATGGAGCGTAGAAGGAACAAAACCCCCAACCCTTCGTTGCTGCTTTCGCGCAGACTACATCGCGATTAATGAATCTGGACCTTTCTTCCTCTTTTTCTCCTCAAAATATGTATCTATTTTCGTATGGTAGCTTCTCATATATATATATATATATATATATATATATATATATATATATATATATATATATATATATATATATATATTGGCAACCTTAAAACCCTAAAAAAACGCTGATTATTATTTTAATGGGTTGGGCGCAGGCACCCTGCGCTTGGGTCAGCGATCGCGTATTTTGGTAGAATAAATTATTCTGTTGAGCTCTCGGTTGGGGAGCAGGTCTGCGCCCCAGTCTGCGCTTGACTTTCTATAAATGTTCTCCGATTGTGCTCAAATCTGCCAGACTTTTAGTTGAGAGGATTACCTACATGCGTAATGAGTTTTATCAATAGTAGAACATTCCAAGGCACAATTTACTCATTTTAACTCCTTTTAAGCTTTAATCCTTCAATTGATAAATAAAAATTAAATGTAACATTATACCAAGATTTAATACATAAAATTATATCATTTAAACACATTAAAGTCGGTATAAAATGAGCCGATCAAACATCAAATTTTGATGCGAGTGTCGTTACCCCATCAAAAATAACCACTAAATACCTAAAAAAAGGTAGGGTAAGTTGGGATCGTATCCACAGAGAGCGAGAGGTTAAATGCACGTATTCGAGCGACTAACGTAGTAATTTAAATAGTTTGGAAAGAGTGATTGATTGAAAAAGATGGTTAATTGCTTTATAAAGTTAGCTACTTGAGTGATTTGTAAAAAAAAAAACTTAACGACGTTGTTTGATTAAATATAATATGAAGATAACCATTCCCGGATTCCACACTTAGCTTTGTATTTAATCTATAAAACGATGTGAAGATTACATAGACATAACCTTTTTATAATTATTATTAGAATTGTTACGTGATCTTGGGCATAGCGCGTGACACGTTGATTACTCGTCTTAATTAAATAAATAACTCGGCACGAATAATAAAATATCAACGAACTATCTTGCGAAGCGCAACCAAACAAATAACAATCATTCGTTCACAATCGAAACATAAATAATAAAACCATGCAAACATAAGAAATCGTTCGTATAAATTAAACACTTAGCGTTGTGCTTCCTCCGAGAATGATTATTGTGAGATTAGCCGGACATCTTTCGTGTAATACTCCAGAGTTGTGTATCCATCTTCATGGCAATGTCGTAGCTTGACTCGTGTGCTCTTCGTACTCGTATTCGCTTAAACGGGATCTCTTTCTAAGCTTTCCTCTCCAAAAAACGATACATTTTTCTCATCTCTGCTTTTGTATTTATAGGAAAGTGCTGGAAACCCTAAAAACGGCTGAAAAATTAATTTAATGGGTTGGGCGCAGCCGTAGGCGCAGGCTTGCGCACCCCCCCCCCCCCTGCGCCTGACTGTAAAATCCGTATTTTGGCGAATTAATTCTTTCTGTTGAGCACTCGTTCTGGGCGCAGGGCTGCGCCTGGCTCTGAAAATTTGTTTTTTGATTTCTTTCCTTTTTTCGCCAATTTAGACTGGATTTTATTTACCTGCACAAGCACAAAATATATTCAATAGTAGCACATTCTACGACATTTTCTTACTTAAAACAACTCTTTTACACTTAATAAACATGGTAATTTATAACCCGATCAAACTTCCCCAACTTAACCCTTGATCGTCCCGAGCAAGCAACGAAAATCAGACTTTTAAATATCGGGTTTATCAAGCGCGAAAGAACAATCAACTTATTTAACAAACACTAGCCTTCATAAGCACGATTAAATTCAAAGACACGAGCTAGATTATTTTCAGATATACTGTGATGTTTATAGGATAATGGTTTCAAAAATTCCTCACCCTATCATCCTTTTAGCTCAAAGTTACAGAATTGAATTCATGTGGGTCACTGGACCATCTTTTTTCCTCGATGCATGATTATAACTACTGATTTTTCATTACTTTTCATTTTAGTCTTGTTCATGCAATATCCATGCTTTTCATTCAAGTTCACATGGCTTTCTAGATGATTCGTGTAACAGGATTTGGGTCATCCACTCCTAGACCAGTTGGCCTTAGGGGACTAGGCATGATGGTACCCTTCAGACTTAATTTCCTGAATCAGCTAGGCCACACTTGAATTGAGGCTTATATTCGTGTTCAATTCCTCCCCCTTATTGCATGAATTAATAACGGCTATTGAAACTTTTGTCATTCATCACTCGCTACAACACAAAATATCTTACTTTAAATCAGTTCACTTCTTTGATTTTTAAGTGTTTATGACTCTTTGTGTTGCATCTATACTCATTTAATTACATCTTTTCACTTGAAACTGACTTAACTAACATCATCATTTTTAAGTTGCAAGCTCAACAATAAGGAATTATAGGGGAAAATAGATTGAATTATTCTAACGGATTACTTCTCACACAATCTTACTTAAAAAGAAACACACTTATTTAATAATAGAAATGCATGCGAAAACAATGAATCATCCTACTAAAGAAAGGGAACGGGAGAACCTGGCTACTGTGGTGGTGGTGGTGGTCCAAATATGTCGGAATTCACCGAAAGGATTCCGGTCTTCTTACATAAGTGGTGCCGGCGGGTATGTGTTTGCGGGATGAACCACATTGTCCCCTTGTGTCGTGGTTGGGATCCGACCATAAGCTAAGAAGTATTGAGGCGTTCGCTCCTCAATGTTCAGTCTCTCAAAGTTCTGCCAATGGTAGTTCTCGTATTGTTGGTGTGGTGATATGTGCAAAATTATACATGTTTTTTATATCATTTTATCTCCAATTTATGTGGTTTTCAGACCGAAACGCGTGAAAAAGATACTGATTTCATTAATATGTGTATTCCACAGGTCAGAAGCCATTGAATCAGCATGGGAACGGAAATCAAGGCTGAAATGACGAGATTTTATGATCCAGCCATCTCCCGTGATCGAAAGCAAAGATTTGGCGAAAAGTGACTCTACACGCCCGCGTAAGACTCTCCACGCACCTGTGTGGCCAAGTCCAGTTGAGCATCCACGCACCCGCGTAGAACATCCCACGCGCCCGCGTGCCCAATTTCAGTCAAAGCAAGCCACGCACCCGCATAGCTTACCCACGCAGGGGCGTAGGCTAGGTTAAGTCCACGCACCCGCGTGACTTGCCCCTACGCGCCCGCGTGCCGGGCCCAGCCCACCAAATTTGTTTTTAAAACCTAAGATGCGGCAGTTTCAATTCAGAGTCGATTGGAGGCGATTTTCAGACATATGTTGGCGAATTTCTTCTCGATTTTCAGTAGTGATACATAGTTAATCATAGTTGTAGCCTAAAGTTTAATTCTTCTTCGATTTTACAAGCATTCGGGGCGATTCCAGCATTAATTCGTGCGTTTCAGACACGATTTTGGCGAATTTCAGAGCTTTCTTTCATCTTTCACGAATTTTTATCATAGTTTAGCTAAAGTTTTCGAATTTCTTGGATTAGAAGCATTCGGTTCAAGTTTTGGATTCAATTTCTTTATTGTAGCGGCACGATTTGGTACATTCGTTCCTTTAACTTTCTGAATTTATAATGATTTTTATTAATTTGAGTTTAATTTTGAGATTTAGCATGATTAGTGAGTAGTTTTCTTGTTCACCCGCTTGGGATGATGGATTCTATGTATGAATTGGTAAATTATTGGATTGATTGATGGATTTTGGTTTATATTTGTTGGATTCTTGATTATTTCATATTTTCTTGTTAAAAATCAGATTTTTATTAATCTTTTAGCATTGTTTTGCGATAATAAAGTGTTAATTAAATCTGCGTTTTTAAAAGAAAGAGGCTTTAAATGAAAAATTAATAGTCAACTATCTCTTCTAGGCATTGTGTTGCGATAATGATTTGATAGTTGATTGTTAATCTAGAATTTTATGTGTCTGTTGGTTCTTATACATTGTGTTGCGATAATAGGATTGGCAAATCATAAAGTTTGATTTTTAAAGTGACAAAGTCAATTTGTTGGATTTCGGTGTTAATTGATTAACTTTATGCATTGTGTTGCGATTATAAGATTAATTGGTTAATATTGGAGTTTGACGAGTTGCTTTGTTTCCATCACGTGGTTATCAAGATTAAATATTTTAACTTGAAATAATTGAATAATCGGTAAATTAAACCAAAATCCGGGCTTAATTGAATTTAAAATTGGTTATCAACTGATTTGTCTTTAGTCAATCAATTCAATCCATCGCCAATTAATTATAGTTTTCTAATTCTAAGTGGGTGACGCTTTCGTAATATAAGAGTTTGGTAAAATTTATCATCGTTCTTTACTTGCTTAAGTTAGTTTGATTTGATTTTGCTTTAATTAGTTTGATTCGTATAATTTAGTTGTCGTTACTTGCTTGCTTTAGTTGTTTAGTTTAATTCTTGTTTGCTAGAATTAGTTTTTATTTTAATCTGAAAAATCCAAAAATATTAGTTTACTTTTTATACTTGTGTTACTTAGTTTGCTATAGTTATTCTGTTAGTTAATTTTAATTATTGTCTTTAGTTGATAACTTCCTCAAAACGTCAAAAATAGCTAAATATTGGTTTAGGTTGTAGTATTTGAGTCTCCAATCTTTATTCCGTTCCCTGAGTTCGATAAATCCTGGGTGATTCTTAAAGCTACATTGCACACGATTGGTACACTGCCAGTTGTGTAATTTATACTTTGGGTTCATTTAGATATTAAAACCTGAGGTGTGTTTTGCACGCGTCAAGTTTTTGGCGCCGTTGCCGGGGAACGGTGTGAGCTTTAAGAAACAACCAACACCGGTAGTTTAGTTGATCCTTTTTAGGGGCAATCCCCCTGAAAAGTTAAATTTTCTGTCTGTTTTCTGTTTTTTCTTTAAAGGGTGTTCGGTGTATGAGTCGTCGTAATCCCAATATCGTCAGCCCATACTCCGAACCTGAGCGAGCATTCCGTAACCGTCGTCGTGAACAATCGCACCCTTTAGTTGAGGGACTGTCAAGTTTATCGGATTCTACTGACCATATTGTTTCTCATCCGGTGGAGGAAGATCACGTAGACATCTTTGTTCAGTTACCTCCGATTTCTAGTCCTTCACCTTCTTCACCTTCTTCGCCTTCATCATCTTCTGATTCTTCATCTTCTTCTGACTCTTCATCATTCACTATGGGAGACCGAAGGACAATGCTTGAGCTTATCCAACCGGTCACCGATGACTCGGAAGGTGCAATAGTTATTCCTGGATTCGATGCCGTTAATTTTGAGCTAAAGTCGAGCCTGATCGCTTTAGTTCAGAATAACGCACAATTCTGCGGTCTATCTTCTGAGGATACGTACTCCCACCTGAAGAAATTCAGAAAAGCATGCGGTGGGTATAAGGCAAATCAAGTTCCAAGGGAAGTAATTCGACTAATGCTCTTTCCTTACTCCCTCTCCGGACGTGCCATGATGTGGTATGAGTCCCTTCCCTCGAACTCGATTCGTACTTGGGACGAAATGGAAACCAAATTTCTACTTAAATTCTGCCCTCCGTCTCGGACCACTAAGCTTATGAGTGACATTCTCTCATTTAAGCAGAAACCTGACGAGTCTCTATATGATGCATGGGAGAGGTATAAAGAGTCCATCATGAAATGCCCTAATCATAACATGACACTTAATCATCGTGTCAAGGTTTTCTATGAGAATGTTCACCCCATGTATCACTCACTGATCGACTCAGCCTGTAACGGGTCGGTGTATAAGAGGACTCCTGAAGAGGCTTTTGACATAATCGATGATCTGGTCTTAAGTCAAACTCAGACGCCGAGTGAATACTTTGGTTGGGGTGCGAATGATTCAAAGCAAGCTGAAGCCATTGCTAATCTCACTGCTCAGATAGCCATTCTAACTAAGCAGTCAAATGACCAATCACAAGCTTCATCATCATACCCTGTGCACGCCATACAGCAAGGGTGTGAACATTGTGGTGGAGCTCATTTTGGCTATGAGTGTCAGGCTGCATATGCTACTGAGTACCAACAGGAGGAAGTTTACCTTTCTTCTGGAGATTATGAGTACACGCCCGAAGGTTTTCCAAGACCCAACAATAATCTGAATTACGCCTCTCAGAACACCTTTAGACCTCAGGGGTTTTCTAACCCCCCTCGTCCTCGACCTCCAGGGTTCTCTCACCCTCGCCCACAGTTTAACCCTCACGCGGGTTACAATCAGGGTAATTCAGGAGGTTACAATCAGGGCAATTCAGGAGGTTACAATCAAGGTAATTCAGGAGGGTATAATCAGGGGTATAACCAAGGCTTTCAGCAGGGGCAAGGTCAGAGGTTCCAACCTCGTGGCCAAGGATTTGTACCAAACCAAAATGTTCAAATTCTTCAGAATCCTCGCCATCAGCAACAATATCAGGGGCAGAACCAAAACATTCCTACTCAAGAGAAGCCGAGTTTGGAAGAAATGATGGCAAAGTACATGGCCGAGCAGTCTGTGATCAATCGTAATCAACAATCAGCAATGAGGAATCTTGAGAATCAGCTCGGCCAGATGGCTAAGACCTTGAATGAGAGGCAGTCGGGCGAGCTTCCTAGTAATACGATTCCAAATCCCTGGGGGGAAGCAAAGATGGTTGTGACAAGAAGTGGAAAGACAACCCAAGGTCCTGAATCGTCTAAACCTACACCACCTCCTCCATCTTCACCCTCAGCTGAGAAAGGACCGGAGACCACTACGGACGAGGTGCACCCACCAGAATCAGTGAGTCCCGCACAAGTCCCATCGCCAAAAGTCCCTGCAGCAAATCCCTACCAACCACGTGTCCCATACCCTAATCGCTTGAAGAAAGAGGTGCAAGATAAGCAGTATGGAAAGTTTCTGGGCCTGTTTAAACAGTTGCATATCAACATTCCATTTGTTGATGCAATTACACAGATGCCTAAGTATGCCAAGTTCCTGAAAGACCTCCTTTCTAACCGTCAAAAGCTTGAGGATCTAGCTACAGTTGAGATGAATGCTGAATGTTCAGCTGTCCTCCAGAACAAGCTTCCAGTTAAGCAGGATGATCCTGGTAGTTTCACGATACCCTGTCATATAGGGCCCCTCCACGTTACTAATGCTCTTGCTGATCTGGGAGCTAGCATAAATCTCATGCCTTCTTCGTTATATGCTCGGTTAGGGTTAAGGGAACCTAAACCTACACGCATGAGTATTCAGCTAGCCGATAGATCACTTAAGTTCCCACAGGGTATCGCTAAGAATATGCTGGTGAAAGTCGATAAGTTTGTTTTCCCGGTCGACTTTGTGATCATGGACATGAGCGAGGACTGCACTGTACCGCTCATTCTAGGGAGACCTTTCCTAGCTACGTCCCGCGCTATCATTGATGTATTTGATAAGAAGCTTACGCTTCGGGTCGGGAATGAGCAAGTTAGTTTTGATGTTGATAAGGCAATGCAAAGGCCTAATGACACAGCCGAGTCCATCTGTTTTGTTAAGTCTTCACACTTCTCTGATAGAGAGCATTATCCAGAAGATAATGAGAAGTTGTTGAAGTCATTGATGTCGGGACATGAGACGTCTACATCACCGGATGTAGACGATTGTATTTCTGATGATGATTTATCCTCGTATCCGATTTCTTTAGACTCTGATTTCGTTGTCCACTCTGACGATCCCGTTGATCTGTGTGCCATTGATACATCTCCGCCTACTGAGGAGGTTGTACCTATGGATCGTGAGGAGTCAGTCACATCTAAGTTGTCCATTGAAGATCCGCCGACTCTCGAGCTTAAGGAGCTGCCATCTCATCTTGAGTACGCCTATTTAGAGGGGCAATCTCAGTTGCCTGTTATTATTGCTAAGGATCTTTCTAAGGAAGAGAAAGCACAACTCTTGAGAGTTCTGAAAGAGCATAAGCGGGCTATTGCATGGAAGATTACCGACATACGAGGCATTAGCCTTGCTTATTGCACCCACAAGATTTTGATGGAGGAAGACATCAAGCCTGTCATTCAGCCCCAAAGGAGAGTCAACCCGAAGATTCACGATGTTATTAAGAAAGAAGTACTGAAACTTCTTGATGCCGGGTTGATATATCCTATCTCTGACTCCCCGTGGGTGAGTCCTGTGCATGTAGTTCCTAAAAAGGGGGGTATGACTGTCATTCAGAATGATAAGAACGAGTTAATTCCTTCAAGGACAGTCACGGGTTGGCGAGTTTGCATAGACTACCGCAAACTCAATGATGCAACTCGTAAGGATCACTTCCCTTTGCCCTTTATCGATCAGATGCTTGAGCGACTATCTGGAAATGAGTTTTATGGTTTTCTTGATGGTTTCTCAAGATACTTTCAGATTCCGATTAGCCCCCAAGATCAGGACAAGACTACATTCACATGCCCATATGGGACGTTCGCATATAGGCGCATGCCTTTTGGTCTGTGTAACGCACCTTCGACATTTCAGCGGTGTATGGTTGCCATCTTCCATGATATGATCGAGAAGTGTGTTGAAGTCTTCATGGATGATTTCTCTGTGTTTGGTAACTCTTTCTCGGACTGCCTGACTAATTTGGAGAAGATGCTAACCCGATGTGAGGAGACCAATCTGGTCCTTAATTGGGAGAAGTGTCATTTCATGGTCCGAGAGGGTATAGTGTTAGGACACAAGATATCAAGTAAGGGAATTGAGGTAGATAGTGCTAAGGTTGAGACTATATCTAAGCTACCTCCTCCCACGTCAGTTAAGTCGGTTCGTAGCTTTCTAGTGCACGCTGGTTTTTACCGGCGATTCATTAAAGACTTCTCACTCATTGCTCGCCCTATGACTAAGCTCCTTGAGAAGGATGCAACATTTGTCTTCGATGATGAATGTTTGCAGTCCTTTAACACGTTGAAAGAGAAGCTAACCACTGCCCCTATCATGGTGGCACCCGACTGGGAGTCGCCATTTGAGTTGATGTGTGATGCGAGCGATTTTGCTATTGGGGCAGTGTTAGGTCAGCGTCGGAATAAACGGTTCCACGCCATATACTTTGCGAGTAAGACTCTTACAGACCCTCAGCGTAATTACACTACGACAGAGAAAGAGCTTCTTGCAGTGGTTTATGCGTTCGAGAAGTTCCGATCATACCTGGTTCTCTCGAAAACAGTGGTCTACACGGATCATGCAACTCTGAGATACTTGTTTCAGAAGCAAGACGCAAAACCACGTTTGATTTGATGGATTCTTCTTCTCCAGGAGTTTGATATCGAGATCAAAGACAAGAAAGGGGCTGAGAACCTGGCGGCAGATCATTTGAGCAGATTAGAAAATTCAGACTTGCCTCCTTTGAATGAGTCTGAGTTCAAAGAGAAATTCCCTGATGAGTCCTTATGTGCAGTACAGGCAACAAATGACTGCCCATGGTTTGCTGACTATGCAAACTATTTGGCTAGTAACGTGTTGGTTAAAGGATTAACTCATCAACAAAAGAAAAAGTTCTTACGAGATGTTAAGAACTACTTCTGGGATGACCCGTATCTATTTCGGGTATGTGCCGACCAGATCATTCGCCGGTGTGTGTTTGGCGACGAGGCGTTCCAAATCTTGTGTGAGTGTCACCTAGGTCCTACAGGTGGTCATCACGGGGCCAATGCCACCGCCAAGAAAGTGTTTGATGCTGGTTTCTTCTGGCCTACTATATTCAAAGATGCCCAAGATCTGGTTAAGAAATGTGATGCATGTCAGCGTCAAGGAAACATCTCAAATCGGAATGAGATGCCTCTACACACCTTTCAGGTGTGTGAGATCTTTGATGTTTGGGGCATCGACTTTATGGGCCCTTTTCCTCCCTCTCGTGGTCATAAATACATCCTAGTTGCGGTTGACTATGTTTCTAAATGGGTTGAAGCACAAGCTTTACCCACCAACGATGCTAGGGTTGTATGTTCCTTCCTTAACAAGCTTTTCACTCGATTCGGTTCACCAAAAGCGATCATTAGTGATCGGGGTACTCATTTCTGTAATGCTCAGTTCGATAAGATTCTCCAGTGGTATGGTGTTACTCACCGGCTAGCTACAGCCTACAATCCGCAAACCAATGGACAAGCTGAGGTTACAAATCGGGGCTTAAAGAGGATTCTTGAGAGGACTGTAGGAGAGCATAGGAAGGGTTGGTCAGATAAGTTAGATGATGCGCTTTGGGCATTCCGCACTGCTTATAAGACTCCTATAGGTTGTACCCCTTATAGGATGGTTTATGGCAAAGCGTGTCATCTACCGTTGGAATTAGAACATAAGGCTTACTGGGCACTTCAATGGTCTAACTTTGATTTGTTGTCTGCAGGTGATCACAGGAAACTTCAGTTGAACGAGCTTGACGAGTTGAGAGATCAAGCATATGAGAGTGCCCGGATATACAAGGAGAAGACCAAGAAGAGGCACGATGCGCAGATTCAGCCTAAGGACTTTAAGGCCGGTGATCAGGTTCGGCTTTATAATTCACGTCTAAGGCTGTTCCTAGGTAAGCTTATCTCTCGTTGGACCGGCCCGTTTACTGTTGCCGAGGTATTCCCATATGGGACAGTTGAGTTAGTTGGAGTTGATGGCAACTTTAAGGTAAATGGGCATCGGTTAAAGCTATATCACAATCCAGCTGAATTGAATGTTTGTGAGGCCGATCTTCGATTGGCCGACTTATCAGCTTAATTATCTATGGTGAGTCTTGCTTGAGACTCATTCATAACTCAAGCCACTCTTGTATATTGGTGTGACTTCTTATTTCCGTCATTTGCATGTTTTTAGTGTGTTTATTTGTGTGAATTTTTCTAATTTATCTAGTGTGCTTTCTCATAATTTTTTTTATAGTTCATTGCTTATTTTGATTTCATTTTCACTGCGTGTTTCATGTTTGAGCCCATAGGTTTCAAGTCAAGTGTAGGGTAGGATGCTATCTTTAATTCTGAGTTTGACTTTTTATAAGTCAACAACTTTGAAATTTTTTAATCCTTCATGGTATCTATAATTGTAGTTTGTGTATGCAATTTTCAGCATCTCATTTATGTTTCTCCATTCCTTCATATACCTTGCTTCGTCCACACTTGAGGTTTGATTATTGCTTTAATTTCATTGCATTCGTTTCAACAGTTTGACTCTAAAAGTCAACTTGGTCATGTTTAGTTGGTTCTTGTGTTCTGTTTTAATTGTTTTAATCATCTGCATAATTCCGGAGTTTCAAGCATATAAGTGTGGGGTGAGGTGTGTGATGCATAGGAGAGGTAATTGCATAGTCCGTTGCTTGTTTTGGTTCCTCTTTCATATTGTGTTGCCTTTTTGAGTCCATAAGTTTGAGAGTTAAGTGTGGGATAGGTCATTGTCTTCATTGCTGAGTTTGACTTTTTTATGAGTCAACTACTTTGAATTTGCATACTCTTTTGTGGTTTCGATATTAGTAGTTTGTGTGCGTCGTTTTCAGCACCTCATTGGCGTTTTTTTTCCATAGTTCTATATCTCATGCCACGCCGCAACTTGAGCTTTGATTATTGCTTGTATTGCGTGATTTTATTTTCATCTGTTTGACTTTTAAAGTCAACTGCTTCATCATTTGGTTCTTGTTACTCGATTTTGGTGTGTTTGGAAGCTCAAAGGCATGTATTCGATTCTTGGGGTTTTAAGTGTCTTGTCTAAGATATTCTTAACTTGAAGTGTGGGGTAGCGTGTACCATGGGGAATGATATCCTTCATTTATAAGTAGACGTATAAGGGTTTTTAATTTTGCTGATTGGGTTAATGATTCGTTGGGAAACTGATCTGTACTTGTTAAAGGATTGCTGTTAGTTGTTCCTGCTGATTGATACACCTACGCACCCGCGTAAGGGTGTCCACGCACCTGCGTGCCCTATAATCCCACATTTCCTCTAACAGACTTCCACGCACCCCGCGTATCACCCATATGTATTCTCGTCGCCGTGTCAGGCGTTCCTAGCCGTAGTGATCTCATGGGTGTTCAGGATGTTTATTTTATTTTCTTTTGGGTTTTACTTTATCATCTGTATCTAATTGTTTACTTTATTATTTGATGTACAGTTATTTAGCTTATTGTTACTTTATCATTGCTGATATCTGGTTGTTCATTATGCTTGCTTTTGATTAAGGTTGGACACTGGTAGAGATGCTTGCTGGCAGTAAGTTCAGCTTCATCGTTCAGAGCCGCCTAAGTGCTTTCTTCATTATCAGGGGAGTTTCTCTCGTTCCAATTTACTCTTGCCTGTTCGATTTGCATGGTTTATGTCAGTGAGGACACTGTCAGATTTAAGTGTGGGGTGGGGGTATAAAATGTTGATTTTGAGGTTTGCATGTACTTAAGTAAAAGTCGCAACATTTTTGTCAAAAACTGGGCTGATTTTCAAAATTTATTCTCTATTTTTGGCATGTTGGACTCTTTTGCAGTATTGTTCTATTTTCTATGCATGCGAAGCTGAGCAAGTGATTTTGAGATTATTTTGTGGTAACAGGATGTTTGATGTGCATGTCACGCGCTTCTACTGAAATTCCATGATTAAGCACAAATAACCCTGTATATTCGTTTCGTGAGAATTTGAGCCCATCTAGCATTCATATTTAATGCTCATTATTCTTTCAGTGTGAATTTGTCGTTGTTAATTGGATTAAGGTAGAACTTGTTTGTCAAATGCATGCCAAGATCACATCGTTTGAGAATCTAGCACTTATATAAAGGCACAGTTAGGATACCCTTTTTCCCCAATGACAACCTTACCTGCATTATTTCCCATAGTCTCCCCGTTTGAGCCTGAGCCTTTCATTTCGGTGACAACCCACATTATCAGCCAAATAATCCTTTTGTCTATCGTTTGACCGGAATTGGGATCGTGATTTAGTAGCAAGCTATAGGGATTTATCTGGGATCATTCATTTGTTGGGATCATTCATTTGTTAGTTAGTCCGCTGGGAGCCTTGACGATTATGCATTGTTTTGATAGTAGTCGAGTCATATGTAATTCCGTGCTTTTGTGTTCTTCCTGACTTTTCTAGTGTTGTACCGCGACAATGCTAGTGTGGTTAAGAGAGTTCTTTTTGGGTACAGAATGGATATAGTCGGTGCTTAAAAATTCAGCGCTATAAAAAAGGAGGAAAAAAAAAGAAAAGAAAAGAAAAGAAAAAAAGAAGAGAAAAGAGAAGAAAAGGTATTGGTATAAGAAAGAAAAAAAACAAAATTTTTTGTCCTTCTGAGCTGTTATTAGATGTGAAAATCAAGCCAGTTTGCTTGGGAAATCCTCTCAGTGATTTATTTGGTCCGTTGTTGGTTACTCGCTTCTATTGCTTGCTGCTTGATCTTGGATCCCATTCTTTTAGCCCACTTTGGCCATATAGTTCCCATGTCCTTAGCCTAGCCTCGTTACAGCCCATTAAGACCTTTATGTGCTTTATTTTCAAACACTGAGTGATGGCGGCGTGATTTACTCTCAAGCATATCCTCACATTCTTTTAACATGTCTGGCATTGAGCGAAATTTGTGAAAACACACGAGCCTATACACTTGAGTGATGAGTGAAAGCTGTGAGGTGCTGAGTCATGTGATTAGGTGGGAAGTTGTTGACATTGTCATTATATTCTTTTTGCATCTTGTGGTCTCATTGATTCTTGCCTTGGCTTCAAATTCATAGTTTATGGATCTTTAATGCTTCAGAGTCTATGTGTTTCTTGAGAGTTTGTTTTGAGTTGAGGCCTTGGTTAGAGACATTTATGTTGCAGTTTGCTTGGGGACAAGCAAAGCTCAAGTGTGGGGTATTTTGATATGTGCAAAATTATACATGTTTTTGATATCATTTTATCTCCAATTTATGTGGTTTTCAGACCGAAACGCGTGAAAAAGATACTGATTTCATTAATATGTGTATTCCGCAGGCCAGAAGCCATTGAATCAGCATGGGAACGGAAATCAAGGCTGAAATGACGAGATTTTATGATCCAGCCATCTCCCGTGATCGAAAGCAAAGATTTGGCGAAAAGTGACTCTACACGCCCGCGTAAGACTCTCCACGCACCTGTGTGGCCAAGTCCAGTTGAGCATCCACGCACCCGCGTAGAACATCCCACGCGCCCGCGTGCCCAATTTCAGTCAAAGCAAGCCACGCACCCGCATAGCTTACCCACGCAGGGGCGTAGGCTAGGTTAAGTCCACGCACCCGCGTGACTTGCCCCTACGCGCCCGCGTGCCGGGCCCAGCCCACCAAATTTGTTTTTAAAACCTAAGATGCGGCAGTTTCAATTCAGAGTCGATTGGAGGCGATTTTCAGACATATGTTGGCGAATTTCTTCTCGATTTTCAGTAGTGATACATAGTTAATCATAGTTGTAGCCTAAAGTTTAATTCTTCTTCGATTTTACAAGCATTCGGGGCGATTCCAGCATTAATTCGTGCGTTTCAGACACGATTTTGGCGAATTTCAGAGCTTTCTTTCATCTTTAACGAATTTTTATCATAGTTTAGCTAAAGTTTTCGAATTTCTTGGATTAGAAGCATTCGGTTCGAGTTTTGGATTCAATTTCTTTATTGTAGCGGCACGATTTGGTACATTCGTTCCTTTAACTTTCTGAATTTATAATGATTTTTATTAATTTGAGTTTAATTTTGAGATTTAGCATGATTAGTGAGTAGTTTTCTTGTTCACCCGCTTGGGATGATGGATTCTATGTATGAATTGGTAAATTATTGGATTGATTGATGGATTTTGGTTTATATTTGTTGGATTCTTGATTATTTCATATTTTCTTGTTAAAAATCAGATTTTTATTAATCTTTTAGCATTGTTTTGCGATAATAAAGTGTTAATTAAATCTGCGTTTTTAAAAGAAAGAGGCTTTAAATGAAAAATTAATAGTCAACTATCTCTTCTAGGCATTGTGTTGCGATAATGATTTGATAGTTGATTGTTAATCTAGAATTTTATGTGTCTGTTGGTTCTTATACATTGTGTTGCGATAATAGGATTGGCAAATCATAAAGTCTGATTTTTAAAGTGACAAAGTCAATTTGTTGGATTTCGGTGTTAATTGATTAACTTTATGCATTGTGTTGCGATTATAAGATTAATTGGTTAATATTGGAGTTTGACGAGTTGCTTTGTTTCCATCACGTGGTTATCAAGATTAAATATTTTAACTTGAAATAATTGAATAATCGGTAAATTAAACCAAAATCCGGGCTTAATTGAATTTAAAATTGGTTATCAACTGATTTGTCTATAGTCAATCAATTCAATCCATCGCCAATTAATTATAGTTTTCTAATTCCAAGTGGGTGACGCTTTCGTAATATAAGAGTTTGGTAAAATTTATCATCGTTCTTTACTTGCTTAAGTTAGTTTGATTTGATTTTGCTTTAATTAGTTTGATTCGTATAATTTAGTTGTCGTTACTTGCTTGCTTTAGTTGTTTAGTTTAATTCTTGTTTGCTAGAATTAGTTTTTATTTTAATCTGAAAAATCCAAAAATATTAGTTTACTTTTTATACTTGTGTTACTTAGTTTGCTATAGTTATTCTGTTAGTTAATTTTAATTATTGTCTTTAGTTGATAACTTCCTCAAAACGTCAAAAATAGCTAAATATTGGTTTAGATTGTAGTATTTGAGTCTCCAATCTTTATTCCGTTCCCTGAGTTCGATAAATCCTGGGTGATTCTTAAAGCTATATTGCACACGATTGGTACACTGCCAGTTGTGTAATTTATACTTTGGGTTCATTTATGTAACAACCTAGTTTTTGATCCAAGTCAAATCTTTGTATTTTGAGAAATTAATGTAATTTTATTACATTAATTATTTTGAATATGAAAAATATTAATTAAATTGTGTTTATGAATTATTTGTTAAAAGATGATTAAAAATAAAGAGATGTAATATACAAAAGTTTAGTGGGTTAAAAATTTCAAAATAACAAAATAGATATAAAAATCAATTAATGATCAATTTAAGATCATTAATCTTAACAACTCTCTCTCTCTACTCTCTCACTAAGTATACGGCTATTTCAACAAATCCACAAGAAATTCATCATAAATAGCAAGTAATTGAAGATTAAAGTCAAGAAGAAGTTACAATTATCATCAAACAATTGGAATCTACAAGATTTGAGGTAAAAATCTCTTTAATTTCAATATTTATGTATGTTTTGGTACGGTTTTGTGTAAAACCGAAAATAAGAATTCAAAACATGAATTTTGATATTGCATGTACAAAATTTTGAAAGATTATGATGAATTGAAACTAATAAATGAATTAGAAACTAAATTTATTGCTTGGATCATCCAAAATTATGAAGAAATCGGAATTTTTATAAAAATAATGTTCTTGGCAAAAATATCATATTTTGGATGATCTTGATCAAATAAGTGTGTTTTTGATCAAAGAAATTACATAAAAACACTCAAATAATGTTAATACAACTTTATATAACATTGCATGTCGATAAAAATGAAAATCTGATAATTATTGATAAAATCCGTATGAATGTGACCAAGAACACCAAGAACAAAAATCTGGGAAAATTACTAAGTATGGGGTCCGAATTCGGTTAAGACCGAATTCGGATGGTGCCCATTTCGGACCTATGATTCGGTTCGGATGATTGATTTGGGCATTATTGGTCCGAATTCTGATCCTAATTCGGATATATGCTCAATTCGGATAGCACCAATTTCGGACCTAAGTTAAAACCGGATGATGGTTTGGTCCGAAATCCGGATCTCCACTTCGGATGTGTCCGAATTCGGATCCCAATCCGGGCTAATCCGAAATTAGTGGTCCGAAATGCAATTATTATATTTTAATATTTTAGTTAAAATAAATGTCCATATGAATATATATAAATTGTTATATTTATATATATTTAGAGAACTATTGACATGAGATTTATATAATATGACTCTGAACAGGTTCAGTACATTCTGAACAAAGATTTAAAGACTTAAAGACTTAAATGCGGGTCAGAGTTGATTTGACAGCAAACAAGATTGACAAGATAAAATCCTGAGATAACTCAGGTGGCAGATTCATATATCTGTTTGACCAAGACCCAGACCTGTGAGTTATAGATATTCAAATTGAACATGCAAAGATCCGTTTGAGATATATTGATGCTGTTACATTATTTGACATTCATTTATCAGCTGAATTGAGACCTGTGCACACCATGGATGGGTGTTGTCCAGTGAATCATGATAGCTATTTGCTTATCATTTCATATTGCATTTATTAGCGCTTCAGACTTTGCTTTATGATTCGTTGCTATCATGACTTCTAAGACTTATGCTTACTACATTGATCAGATTTGATAAGATTTATTCAGCTTGACTAGCCCTTATGGTCTATTGTTCTAGACCCGGCTATTCCACCAGTTCTCACGAACTTGGTAATGACCTCCGATGTTCGGCCATGTTGACCTACTGGTAGCTAGCCCAGTATGTGGCTGATCCCCACGATATAAGCGTGAGTGTGGTTTGAACATCATCCGATCTTAAGATACTATATCTCAATCATGATGAGGGCTGTAGCGGCAGCCAAGACTTATCACGCTTAGAATTATGACTCCGCTTGACACGCATGTTAATATTGAAAATCTATAAACTCACTAAGCTTTGCTTACAGATGTTGCTTTAATATTTTACAGGAAAAAGCAAAGGAAAGTCACCTGCCGGACCTAGTTCTTAGGTCTTACACGATCAAGACAGAAGTATCATAGACCTCTACTCAACGATCTCATTTTGGTACTAATTGGATGATGATATTGTGGTGATCTGGGTAGATTTCTTTTGATAATATGATGACATGAATTAGATTAGACTTGTGCCCTTTATAAGTTTAATTTAAAAACTTAATCTGTATTAAACTTAAATCTTAATAGCTTGTACTGTAATTTAATTTTCCGCATTATAATTACTCTATCTTAGTTTGATTGATATCGTATTGCATGATGTGGGACCTAGACTGGTGAGAACTGCCCCGTAAGGGGTGGTCTTCACAATTTATATATTAAAACCTGAGGTGTGTTTTGCACGCGTCATGTGGCAATCCGACGTTGTAGTTCATATGATCTCTCACCGCATCCGTGTATGCCCAGTGCTGCTGATTGTAAAAGGCATTCTGAAATGCAGTCGCTCGCACGCCCGTGTAAATCTCATCAATGCGGTTTGTTTGGGTCTCCAACTCGTGTTGGAAGTCGTCCATCTGCCCAACTACATCTTCTTGGAAGCTGCCCAAACGCAAGTTCATTGCATCTAACCGTGCGATCACTTGGGACATATCGTTGGATCCCCCGGCTGCATGTAACCGTTCTGCCTGGTGCTGGTGATAGGCCTCCGCTTCTTCTATACCGTATGGCTCTCTTTGCGTCTTCCCCATGTCTGAGTCGAAAATCTCAAACCCTTGGTCCGTTTGACGTAGGGTGATGCTTTGTATCATGGCTGTTGTGATAACGGCGCCGGAAACTGCTCTTGGAACAGAGATGGGAGAAATAGCTGCTTGAGCCCTTAAAAACTCTGATATAACCCATCCGTGAGGAATTATCTTCCTCTCCCTTGTGTCATACATCGACCAAAAGTCGTTCATTACAATCCAAGCAAAAGAGAGACTCCGCTCTCCTGTCATCAATGCATACAGAATGGTCACCTCTTTGCGCCGGATCATCGTCAAGTCGCTATCTCTCGGAAGCACATTATTATTAACGATTTTATGCAACACCTTCGCCATTGGGCTGAGATCGCGCCTGGCATATGCCGTATACCCTGCTGCGGCATTATAGTCGATTCTTAAAATCTCCGCCAGCTGTGTAGTCCATTCTCCCTCCCATGTCCTGTCCGTAAATGCTAACTGTGCATCTGTCTTGTATTCATAATTAAAAACCTGTGCCTCATCTGCTCCGACTCCAATATCTACTCCAAAAATGTCTCTCAAAGCTCATGCAGTCATTGGGAACTCGTGTCCACTAACGCGCCCTATTAGCGTGAAATCGCCCCTGAATCGACCTTCTTCTCTTCTTAATGTGGACATCCACTCCACAACCTCTTCATGGTGGATATGCTCTCCGCCCAAATCTAAAATAGCTTCCCATCCTAATCGGTCGAAGCACCTTACTACCCCATAATTCTCAAACTCATCCTTTTTCACTCTTTTCTCCACTAGCACCTTTCCTGAGAATTTCTTCGTCATAAATAATTGTTGTCAGATGTTGGCCGGGTGTTGTGACAAATAAAAGTATGGGTTCCATTCTACCCTCGGTCGGGTAGAGGAACGGGCACATTCTCCGACACGTTGTCTTGTTCGTCGAGACATATGCAATTACGATGACTTAAGTATATATATAATTATAACATTCTCAAATTGTTCTAGTTTCTCAACCAGGAATCATAAATTGTATCTTATGCAATGATCATATTATATGTAACATATATATGCATAACTTATGCAATTTAAGCTAAACACATCGTCACATTAATTAATTAAGCAATTTGCACAAAATGACAACGAACTTTTCGGGACTTTGATTAGTATGACTTCTCCTCTATTTTTAACCATGATTTCACTTTATATTCTACTTTGCAACATAAATCACTAAGTATATCTTGTTTAATTGGCCATGCAAAAAGTCAACCTAAAAGTCAAAATTAATCTCAAAACTCCATTAAAGCTTAGTTTTTCGTAATAAAGGTGTAGTTCATACCTTCTTTTTGATGAGAATGGGAGAGAACGTTAATCTAACTTTGGAGTGAATCAGATCCTAACTTGATTCCTTCTTCCCCAACTTGAGTTGGAAACTCAAGTGTTGCTTAATGTGAAGCTCTATCTTAATTTCTAGAGATTTTTGTGGGCAAAAGTGAGATTTTTGTGTGAAAATAGGTTAAAAGGATGAAGAAGCCGTAAGGGGGGCGCAAGGGTTGCTTCATGTAGGGTTTATAAAATTTTTCTATTTAAAATGGGGAGAAAAACGGGCAGGCGCAGTCCTGCGCCGGCGGCTGCGCTTGGGGGGCCTGTTCGGCTCAAAAATTTTCATTTTTTCAGTTGATTAGGTGCATGGTTGGCTCAATAATTTACATTTTTTCAATAAAAACTTATAATTTGCAAGCATTTTTCGTGAAGTATTAACACATCTTTGTGTTTCCCCCTTCCCCAACTTAAAGAAAATGTGTCGTCCTCGACACTAATAAAGCTTAAAATTGGTCGATTAACCGTGCAATATGTGGAGAACGAATTTATCGCAATTAAAGTCCTACGAGATTTAAGGTAAGTCATGAAAGTGTTTAAATGTCCTACAACCACCGGTGCCTACATTAACACCAGAATCCCAATCGTTTACGGCCCAAGGCCAATTACACAAATGAAAGTAAATGTTTTGGTAGTACGAAATTGTTTGTTATCTTGAACCATAGGGGACAACATTTAATACTCGTCTTGGGAGGTCATATGCGAGGTGCAAGCGGATGTAGTGTGAGAACTTCGGCGGCCGACAGCCTGCTCGAGCTCATCCACCCGAGAGTGGAGGCTAGAGAGCCAGCGGGAGTGAGCTCCCACCGAAATTCCATGCACATTGAAGTCCTGTTTGAGTTTCTCGACCTCCAAAAGTACCGCTTTGTTTACTGCTAGAAGTCCCTCCACGGCATCCTTGATTGCCTTTAGACGTGCCTCCATGACTACATTATCTGAAGGTTGGGAATTTGAAGGTCCTCCTTCGTCATTTCGATCCTCCACGAGTCTGGCCTTTCCCTTCTCAAGATCCTTCTCATACACATAAAATGATCGCGTCGCCGGAATGATGGAAACTATACCATGTGCTGGGTCACGAATCAGAAATGTATCCGAAACTTGTTCAAATGTCAACCCGGCCATGGTGTGTCTCGTGAACCACACATCATTCAGACCTAACAAGCGTGGGCTTGATCCCTCAGAAATGATTCCCATATTGATGAACAATTCGCTCAACATGCGGCCGTACGGAATTTCCATCGGTGTTTTGGACAAGGTAGCTTCCCATATAGTTTGCATTATAATGTATGCGAGGGAGATAGCAGGCTTTCCAGTGATGAGGGCATGCATGATCATCACCTCTCTTGTACGAACAACGGTGGTATTTGATGAGCGAGGTAAGATGTTAAAGACAATGATTTTCCATAGCACTTTCGCCCATGGTCGTAAGTCACCTCGATAATATTTGGAGTATACTCTTGCTTGCTCGATGGTGAGGTTGAAGACTTCAATCAGTTTCCTTGCCCACCCTTCGGAATGACGCAAAACACCACTTGACAAATCGCGTTCTGTCCAGAATTCTCTAGCTAAGGGAATTTCTGTATCAAAATAGAAATAGTCGCAGAGATCCGACCTTGTGACTACTACTTCTTTTCCATCAATTCGCCCCATAAGTTCGAAATCGTGTTCCAAATCGCCCTCCCTTCGAATAAGAGATCGCATCCATTCGCGAATCTCATACTCGTGTACATATGGCGTCTCAATTCTTAGGGCTCCCGACCATTATATCCTGTCGAAACTTTCTATGATCCCAAAATTCTTAAAGTTTTTTTCCTTTAGCGACTTCTCAATGTAGAAGTGGGTAGGTGGTTCCGAAACAGGTGGTGACAGTGGAGGCGAGGGATATTCTATATTAATCGGGACTGGCTTATGAACATGCATGCGCGGGGTACGAGTCACACGGCGACGAGAATTTTCTGAAAACTGGTGTGCCATCTATATATATATATATCAAAAATGGACTTAGAACGAACAAATGCACATGTTGGCACATAATTATGCAAATCTCGATGGATTCCGATGAAACCGATGAGATAATCATAACCGAAATGTCAAGGTTCGAAAAATTCCACGAAGAGTAACGTACACAAATAGCAACAACGGAATGAGCACTCTCCTTGGCATTTGTCTCATATGCATGAAAATGAGAAGTACGTACCATGGCAAGAATCATGTACATGTCGTGAACTTCATGACTTTGTGCGAAAAATATAACGATTAGAAGCACGAATCATGGAATTGGTGGTGCAATGACATGTTTATAAGAATTTTAGCATGACTGTGGTGCATCTAGACTTCACAACATAACTATTATAGACCTTATGAGCACATCACAGGGAGAAATTTCTCAAAATCAATATTTAGAGATCAAAGATAAGAACATGAATTGCTAATATTCTAGGAATTTCTACTCAAATAATTATATATTATGAATCTAAACATGCTCTCCTTCAACATTTTTTGAATTAGGGCAGAAACAATTTCATGATAAAATAGCATTTCTTGCTTTAAAACTGAGAGAAAGGAGGGAGAAACAACTCACATTGGTGAAATGATCAAAGAATGGACGAAAATCGACGAGAGTTCCTGCTTGTAGAAGATTCGGATGCAAAAATGAGCCAAAATTTCGGAGGATTTGGAGAGAAAATGGGAAGAATGGTGTGAAAAAAGGGTTAAAAATCGCTGGTGTTTATCGGGGCGCAGGCGCACCCCTGCGCAAGCCGGTGTGCTTGGGGCGCAGACCTGCGCTGACCGGTGCACTGCCCTGCTGCCAGGTGATTTTTGTGTGTGCTATTTGTAGTGTTTGGTCGCCCCCAAGGCTAATGAATTTAAGTATGAAACACCGATTTATTTCTCGATTTTTTTTCGTGTTTTCGTCATTCTTCGTCTTTGGATTTTCACCCGCTGATGGATAGTTTTTCCCCAACTTAATCGGATACTACGTCTAGCATTATATTGTAGGATGAAACATTATTTAGTTAAGTGTTTTACGGGAGTGATTAACTAAGACATATTAAAATCTACTAGAATATCTAAAAGTAAAACACACTTTCGTGGTGAAAACGATTGCACTTAGCACGTGCAACAAGCCTTTAAACCCCTCGGTAGCCCGAGTGGACGAGTTATAATTTATAAAAACACCAATCACCTTAACTTATAGCTAGGATAAGTGGGATCCTCTCCTCAGGGAGCATGTGGTTATCAATATTATTCTACGATAGTTATTAACTAATAATAAAAACTAATTGATGGAAGAAAGTGGTTGAGCGAAACTTTGGAAAAATAATTATAGCTTTATTAAGAAAACTTAAAGACTGAAGTAAGAACGCCAACGACATCGGGTTTAAGGTTTGGGTGGAATTATGGATAATCGACCTAGCGTTGCTAATAACTTAATTATTTATTATTTCGTTTAAGTATCTTTGTAACCTAAACACATAGACATAGTTACGACAATCACATCTATCGCAATCCGTATTTTGGGCACGAATCGTGCATGTTCACAGTCCGTCTTAACTCTTAATCTAATGAGCTCGGCACGGCATGTAACACGGCTACGACGCGTCTTACGATAAAGATATAAATAGAAGCGAACGGAACAATATCTTTAAATAATAATCACACAGAAAACTAAATAAAAAATATCGTTCGTTACAATAATGCATCACGAAAAACATAAATACTTAGCTAACAAACAAACCCTTGAACGATAATAGTGTGATCATCAACCAACGCGTACGAAACATTTAACTTGTCAGGAACATGTTTCGTAGTTGTCGGATTGATGGGGGAAAGATGGAGCGTAGAAGGAACAAAACCCCCAACCCTTTGCCGTTGCATTCGCGCAGACTACATCGCGATTGATGAATCTGGACCTTTCTTCCTATTTTTCTCTTCAATTTCTCCTCAAAATATGTATATATTTTCGTATGGTAGCTTCTCATATATATAGGCAACCTTAAAACCCTAAAAAATGCTGAAAATTATTTTAATGGGTTGGGCGCAGCCGTGGGCGCAGGCCGGCGCCCCACCCTGCTCTTGGGTCAGTGATCGCGTATTTTGGTAGAAAAAATCATTCTGTTGAGCACTCGGTTGGGGAGCAGGGCTGCGCCCTAGTCTGCGCTTGACTTTCTATAAATGTTCTCCGATTGCGCTCAAATTTGCCAGACTTTTACTTGAGAGGATTACCTACATGCGTCATGAGTTTTATCTAAAGTAGAACATTCCAAGGCACAATTTACTCATTTTAACTCCTTTTAAGCTTTAACCCTTCAATTGATAAATAACAATTAAATGTAGCATTATACCAAGATTTAATACATAAAATTATATTATTTAAACACATTAAAGTCGGTATAAAATGAGCCGATCAAACACATTTTGACAACCGCTCGTCGTAAAGCGTTCAAAAATAATTTATAAAAATACCAATCACCTTAACTTATAGCTAGGGTAAGTGGGATCGTCTCCTCAGGGAGCATGTGGTTATCAATATTATTCTATGATAGTTATTAGCTAATAATAAAAACGAATTGTTAAACTTGTTGAAGGAGGGAAGTGATTGAGATGAACTTTGGAAAATTAATTATAGCTTTGTGATGAAAACTTAAACAATGAAGTAAGAACACCAACGACTTCGGATTTAGGGTTTGGGTGGAATTATGGATTATCGACCTGGGGTTGCAAATAGCTTAATTATTTATTATTCCGTTTAATTATCTTTGTAACCTAACCAGATAGACATAGTTATGACAAACACATCTATCGCAATCCGTATTTTGGGCACGAATCGTGTCATGTTCACAGTCCGTCTTAACTCCTAATATAATGAGCTCGGCACGGCATATAACACGGCTACGACGCGTCTTACGATAAAGATATAAATAGAAGCGAACGGAACAATATATTTAAATAATAATCACACAGAATACTAGATAAAAACTAACGTTCATTACATTAATGCATCAACGAAAAACATAAATACTTAGCTAACAAACAAACCCTTGAACGATAATAGTGTGATCATCAACCAACGCGTACGAAACATTGAACTTGTCAGGAACATGTTTCGTAGTTGTCGGGTTGATGGGGGAAAGATGGAGCGTTGAAGGAACCAAACCCCAACCCTTCGCCGTTGGTTTCGCGCAGACTACATCGCGGTTGATGGATCCACCTTTCTTCCTCTTTTTCTCTTCAATTTCTCCTCAAAATATGTATGTATTTTCGTCTGGCAGCTTCTCATATATATAGGCAACCTTAAAACCCTAAGAAAAACGCTGAAAATTATTTTAATGGGTTGGGCGCAGGCCTGCGCCCCACCCTGCGCTTGGGTCAGCGATCGCGTATTTTGGTAGAAAAAATCATTCTGTTGAGCACTCGGTTGGGGAGCAGGGCTGCGCCCCCCTCTGCGCTGGGTCTGCGCTTGCCCTGCGCTTCAATGTACGCTCCTCGCAAAAATAGTTCTGTTGAGCACTCGGTTGGGGAGCAGGGCTGCGCCCCCCTCTGTGCTTGGCTACTATAAATGTTCTCCGATTGCGCTCAAATTTGCCAGACTTGTACTTGAAATGATTACCTGCATTCGTAATGAGTTTTATCAATAGTAGAACATTCCAAGGCACAATTTACTCATTTTAACTTCATTAAGCTTTGATCCTTCAATTGATAAATAACAATTAAATGTAGCATTATACCATGACTTTATACATAAAATAATATCATTTAAACACATTAAAGTCGGTATAAAATGATCAGATCAAACAACCCCAACTTAAACCTTGATCGTCCCGAGCAAGAAAACTAAATCAGACTTTAATGTTCAAGATTTCATTTACCAGACATATAATAAATCGGTGACTCTCTAATTAATTTATCAAATTAATAATAGCCTTCATACTAAATATTCATGCATGATCATAACAAAAAAGTCCATTTCCGTTACACTGTGTTTAAACCGTTATCAACACTTTACCTCCCAAACATTCCTCACCGTAAACCACCTTTTTTTGCTCAAGGTTACATGCATGCAATTTTACCGGTTTTGACCTTTATACTTAACTCACTTATCATTTGATAATTTCTCTCTTTTTTTAGCACACTTATGAGTTATTTTATTAAGGGTTTGAACTTGAGTTTCTAACGAGTCCATGTAACGGAAAATTCGTCAACCACTCCCAAACCAGTTGGCTTTAGGGTGTTAGGTATAGAATACCCCCTCAAACGTCTTTTCCGAACTCGTTTGGCCACCCCTTACAGTTTAAACACCTACCCTCACGGGTTTACTTGCAACACTCCCCCTTATTGCTTAGGTGTATCGATGTCTTTTGAAATGTTGGTTTTGATAAAGTGTTTTATTCTTTAAAACCACACACAAGTGTAACATACTCAAATTCTTTTTATTAATCTCATGCATGCATATTTATTATGACTCTTTTTAATAAATTTTAAATTAACTCGATCGTCACCGATATCACTTGGTATCAATAAATTTCCTAACTAGAATCATCATTTTAAGTTACTTGCTCAAAGCAACATAAATTAGGGAGATAAGACCAGTGCATTTCTACTTTTAGTTTGTTAATCAATCAACTATTATTCAAGGGTGAACACACAAATGCAAAATAAAAACTAAAAACTAAAAATCATGAAAAAACTAAACTAATTTAAATGCAAGCACACTCGCACACTACTATTTAAAACATAACAAAAGGCACGAAGGAACCTGATCATTAAATGCAAAATCCTAGGTCGGTCGCCTTCTATCTTTCGCAATGTAATCATCCACTCATATACATCATATCTCCTTGCAAGTCAATCCTCCTCTTCAAGTTTGGACATCATTGTCCCAATATCAATATAGATTAGACTGATATTCAAGTGGATGAGTGTACGAATAATGTAAAACCATGCCTAAAAATAATGAATGTATTTATTTTCATGACATAGTCAAATAAATAGCGAGATAGTGGTTTGAAGCCGCAGTTGGGGTGGAATAACCTCCCAAACTTAATTATCTACCAATTCTCGTTATGTTACTTAATATTCATGAGAATACTATTAATTACATTGACAAATTATAATGATGCAATCTAATTAAATGCAATAAACTAGAATGCATACGAGTGATTCATATCATGATCTAATTAAAAAGTGAGTTGGATCATTTTAAGCATTAGTAATTGGGGTGAGGGCAAACCTCCCCAACTTAATTCGCTACTGCACCTATATTTTCTTTTAAATCACACATGATATGCATTTGAGAACTATAAAATATAATGCACTAAAATAAAAATAAGTAGAAAACTTAAAACAGAAATATACACTAAACCTCACTTTCGTAGGGATCACGATTGCACTTAGCATGTGCAACAAGCCTTTAAACCCCCCCGGTAGCCCGGGTGGACGAGTTATAGTCTCGTGAGGATTTCAATTGAACACACCCACAAAGTTCTTTGGGTTGCCTCCCAAGAAGCGCTAAGTTTTACGTCTTCATCCAGACGGTACCTCTTCAAGGTGGTTTGTCACCTTGTCCACACACGTTACCTGGATATTTGATTGGTTTTTCCATTCGTGCGATTCGTACTCCATAGGTACCTGAAATATCATGAAAAACAATTAACATTGAATTAGATCCAGGCATAAAACTTTTTAAATAATAATTGAAATAAGGGAGTTCGAAATATGGAGTTGTCTCCGTTGATTGTTGTAGCAGATCTTGTATAACAACTTCACTTTTGACTCTGTCTTCCTCGTTAAAGTTTAGCAATTCCGAGGACGTCTCTTGATGGATATCTTGATGCTCGAATCCTCGTTCATCATCAAAGTCGTCATCCGGCTCCATGTACATCTCCCTCTCCGCTTCTTGTTTTAAAAAGAGATCGGTGATTTGCCCCCATGTGTTCACGAGATATTGGAGATGTTTGGTGTTTGCCTCCATAAATGTCATGCATTCCCTCATGAATGTCATAACATTCTCTTGATAGCACTGATTTTCATCATATAATCACTGCTGAGATGGATAATAATCATTATAATAATACTCATCGGAATCCGAATGTTGTTCCCATGGATTGTATGAATCACGACTCGAGTAGTAAAAATCATGATTATCATAATTTGAATAATATTGATCATTATAATCCGAGTAATTATGTTTAGATGGATAATAATCATAATTATATGAAGGTTCCATTCCAAACAAATTAACAAATTAAAAAAAACTATATAAAAACCTAATAAAAATTAACGAAAATAAAATAAAATAAACCAAAGTAAACCTAAACAACTACCATAAACAGAACTAATAAGCGCACTAGCTCCCCGGCAACGGCGCCATTTTGACAAACGCTCGTCGTAAAGCGTTCAAAAATAATTTATAAAAACACCAATCACCTTAACTTATAGCTAGGGTAAGTGGGATCGTCTCCTCAGGGAGCATGTGGTTATCAATATTATTCTACGATAGTTATTAACTAATAATAAAAACTAATTGATGGAAGAAAGTGGTTGAGCGAAACTTTGGAAAAATAATTATAGCTTTATTAAGAAAACTTAAAGATTGAAGTAAGAACGCCAACGACTTCGGGTTTAAGGTTTGGGTGGAATTATGGATAATCGACCTAGGGTTGCGAATAACTTAATTATCTTTGTAACCTAACCACATAGACATAGTTATGACAATCACATCTATCGCAATCCGTATTTTGGGCACGAATCGTGTCATGTTCACAGTCTGTCTTAACTCTTAATCTAATGAGCTCGGCACGGCATGTAACACGGCTACGACGCGTCTTACGATAAAGATATAAATAGAAGCGAACGGAACAATATCTTTAAATAATAATCACACAGAAAACTAAATAAAAAATATCGTTCGTTACAATAATGCATCAAAGAAAAACATAAATACGTAGCTAACAAACAAACCCTTGAACGATAATAGTGTGATCATCAACCAACGCGTACGAAACATTGAACTTGTCGAGAACATGTTTCGTAGTGTCGGATTGATGGGGAAAGATGGAGCGTAGAAGGAACCAAACCCCCAACCCTTCGCCGTTGGTTTCGCGCAGACTACATCGCGATTGATGGATCCACCTTTCTTCCTCTTTTTCTCTTCGATTTCTCCTCAAAATATGTATCTATTTTCGTATGGCAGCTTCTCATATATATAGGCAACCTTAAAACCCTAAAAAAACGCTGAAAATTATTTTAATGGGTTGGGCGCAGCCGTGGGCGCAGGCCTGCGCCCCACCCTGCGCTTGGGTCAGCGATCGCGTATTTTTGTAGAAAAATCATTCTGTTGAGCACTCGGTTGGGAAGCAGGGTTGCGCCCCCCTCTGCGCTGGGTCTGCGCTTGCCCTGCGCTTCAATGTACGCTCCTCGCAAAAATAGTTCTGTTGAGCACTCGGTTGGGGAGCAGGGCTGCACCCCCCTCTGCGCTTGGCTACTATAAATGTTCTCCGATTGCGCTCAAATTTTCCGGACTTGTACTTGAAATAATTACCTACATGCGTAATGAGTTTTATCAATAGTAGAACATTCCAAGGCACAATTTACTGATTTAACTTCATTTAAGCTTTGATCCTTCAATTGATAAATAACAATTAAATGTAGCATTATACCATGACTTTATACATAAAATAATATCATTTAAACACATTAAAGTCGGTATAAAATGATCTGATCAGATATGCAACAAGATTCATAAGATTAAAAATCATTTTATGATTATTCACAATGTTCACAACGAATAAAGTGTGCACAAAAGAGCCTTTGTCTATGTATGTGTGTGTGTACACGTAGAAAGAGAGAGAGGAGGGGTCCTTACTAAGTTTTTTCTCCAGGTCCCGAAATGATTGGGAACCATAATCAGAAACTTTAGTAGCCTTGTCAATTGTCATCAAGAAGGATGTTCGAGGTTTTGTGATCACTGTGGAATCTGTGTCTTTCAAAAGCATCAAGTCTTAGATATTTCAGGGGTTGAAGTTGTCAGTTAGATAAACTTCAATTAAAGTATCACTTACATGTCTTTAAATGTCAAAGGTGAAATTGAAATCATATGTTTCTACTTTTCGTGTATTCCTCTTTCTCTCTCTTGGTTTCGAGTTCGCAGCAGAAAACAAAGTCAACACTTACGATCGTTTGGAATATTGTTGGGATTGGTTGCCACTAAAGATTATGAACTAGAGCAACTTGAGCTTGAGGAGAAGATATTTATGCAACAATCTGAAGGGTTTGTAGAACCTGGCAAATAAGATTATGTGTGCGAATAGAAGAAATCTCTCTATGGCCTCAAATAATCTCCTAGACAATGGTATAAAAGATTCTGTTAGACTTTTTTAATTACAATCAAGTCTAAGGTTAATTGTATTTATTTAACAGTTAATAGATTAATCTCACTTTGAGCGAGAGAAAATAGCAAATAGTGAGTGTGTTGTGAGTAAGATCAATACCAATGATAATTCTACCCATGTGTTCTTTAAAAGTCTTCCAATAAACAAGTTTAAATTATGTTTGGACTTAGTGGGTCTTTCTCATCGCAAATGAGCCTGATGGGCTCGTTGGTGGCTTTTCTGAAGATTTTAAGTTCTTACGGAGTTTTGGAATTTGATAAGTTGTTGGTTCTCTTATGTGATCGTTAAGCATGTTGCCCATATGTTATGTCTCTCTTGAAGTCAATATGGAGATTGTTGAATTTGCCCATATGCTATGTCTCTCTTCAGGGGCTGAAGTTGTCAATTGGATAAACTTTAATTAAAATATCAATTTTACGAGGCATTAAATGTCAAAGATGAAATTGAAATTATATGCTTCTACTTTCATATATTCCTTTTTCTCTCTCACTGTTTCGAGTTCGCAGCAGGATACAAAGTCAGCAGTTACGATCGTTTGCCCTAATCATAATTCATAAATCTCGTTAAAGTTATCTGGTTGATCATGTTTTGTAAACACTACAATACTATAGTGGATTGTTTTTCGGCTTCCTCCGCCCATGGCTTTTCCCGTTTTGGGTTTTCCACGTAAATCTATGTGTCTTTTTTACTTTACTCGTTTGCGGTTTTATCGTTTGGATGTGAAATATATTAATCATATTCTACATTGAACTAATTTTTTTTAAATAGCTAATGTTAGTGGTTAATGGTTAGCACCTTTTTATTAGACATCTTAAGGGTGAGGACCAAAACTCGCACTTCCAGCTAAGGAGACACGTCATTAGCAAAGCTCGAACTCGAAACATTGGCCAAGGGGAAACCCCGCTACCCCACCTCCATTAGGGCGGTCCTAAGTTATTTTATGCCTCGGGCGAGATACAAAAAATAATGCCATTAAAAATGTAAACATACAACACACTATTTTTAAAGTGTTCTTGTTATCTTTTCTTTCTTTTTCTATTTTGGGCATCCGAAGGTTGTGACCGTGAAAACATGTTAATTAATAATATAAATTATAATAAATTATTATTTAAAACAATTAAATGAGTTGTAAGCATGATAAGATAAACATTCCACCCCACGCATGAATTAGATTCCAACATATATCTCTAACCAATGCTAAAAACTATCATCAACTCTCACCATCAACCATATTAATAACTAAAATTCAAATTCCAATTCCTTCGAATTAAATTCCGTGAATCAAACGCCATCTAAGTGAAAGCACAAAAGAAGGCAAGCATCCTTTATGGGTTCTAAGTCTGTTAAATCTATATAACATTACACTGAAGCTAAAAAAAAGGCCTAGAATAATCAAAGTATTCATCCATCCTCAATTCTTCACATCAATGAGTGATTCATTATGCATCACATGTGACCACAACATGTTCGATTCACCAATTAAATCAACAGATTAAATACTCTTTATACTCAACAACTTCAACCATAAACAAAGAGTAAACAATGTTGCGTGAGTAAGTTCCACAAACAGCTTATGAAACTATTTCACATAAACAATAGTTAAAATAAACAAATATTACAGATCGAAATTTGAAATCCATAAAACAGCTTCATAAAACAAGCATATGCTATTATACGAACCGTCAAAATTATACATGAACAAATAGTGAAATAGAAATCATACGAATTAGTCAATGAATTCATATACGATTAAACAGGAACAAATAGAAATTATACAAACTGTCAATGAATGATTGAATTCATAATCGATACTGTAGCTATTTCATATATAATTACACATATTTGAATACTTGTACCTCTATTGATCGAACACTTTGTATGTATGTATTTCGTCGTCCCATCAATTAAGGTAGATGGTTCCGTGACTTCCGTCGATTGAGGCAGTCAGGTAGACCATAGATAGAGGAGGAGAAAGACTGAAAAGAGATCGAGGGTTAGGTTACCAGCAACTGAATCGTCGATTGACACAGATGGGGGAGAAGAAACAAAGATCGTGAGTGATTGAGTTGTGAACGTATGCGGTATGACCGTCGCCTATCCATCTTCTCCGTCTCTGCGTGAATTTTCCTCTACCTCCGTGACTCTTCGCTCTCCTCAACATCATGAATTCTGCCGGTTGTTGGTTGAGAGACGCAGAAAAAGAAAAGCAAGTGTGATGTCCTATTATTGATGCTTCAAGTTGTATAACGTAAATTGAGCTAAACTTTTGTTGCCCAGATTGCCCCCATTGCCCCCTGCCATGGCAGGCTCTAACCACCACCTTTGGTGGGGGCCACTTGATCTAGGTCAAGTGGTTATTCCGCATTGAACTAATATTGTTCTTATTGATTTGGATTCTTGGGGTGTCTCGGTTTTTACTACAATCACGAATAGGTTGAGTCTCCTTGGGATCATGTGGGTAGTTTATTGCACGTGGCTTGGACACAAATCTTACAGACATTGTATGATTTGTATCCTGGTGAGAGTAGCATCACTTACATTGAGATCAAGGCTTCCACGAGATATGCATACTCATACACTATGATTCTTCTATTTAATATAATATACATTATTGTTTTTATATTTGATGACGAAAAACCATTGTTTTTATTAAATGATATCAATTAAACTAATAAATATATATGGGTTTAGTTAATAATATAATATAAACCATTGTTTGTATTGGTTTGGGTTAATATTGAAAAAACTCAATCAACTTTCTGCTTTATTTTTATGATTAAGTCCCTAAACATTTTTTCTCATTATTTAAGTTCCTAAATTATTTATGTCTTATTTACAAGTGTATATTTAACGTGTTTGGTCGGTTACAAAAGAAGCAACATTAGTTTTTTCACTTGATTAATGTTGAAAAAAACTCACCGTCTTTTCATGTTTAAGTTTCCAAAAAAATTGTTTTATCCGTTGTATTTTACCCACTAATCAATAGCCGGTCTAAAATATATTTTTTGAATAAGACAAACATAGTTTATGGACTTAAACAATTGAAAAAAATTAAATAACTTAATTGAGGAAATTAAAAAATTGATTGGGTTTTTTCGATATAACTAGAATGGCAAAAAAACTCCGAACCCGAGGGGGAACCGACATCCGAACTCATTTTGACCGGGCAATCCCCGAGTTGACCGGGGACCCGTACCCGAATAATATAAGTATAAATAATATATATTATATATAAAACTTAAATATCGCATATGAATATCATGGTTAAATACATATATGAGTAGTTATATGCCTAAATATTATACATATGAATCATATATTATATGTATAGTAAATAATAGAGTTTGGAGTTTTATGTATTCTTTTTGACATTGCAGTTAAATTTAATTTTATATAGAAATATTGCATGGTTATAATAAATTTTATTGGGTGATCGATCAATGAATATTTTTTTGTGTTGAGTTATTAATCTAATATTATATTAATTAAATACATAAATATAATATTTTATGTTCAATTTTTCTATTTCATAAGCTTTAGTTATAAAATATATAACGCAAACTTAAGCGGGTAAAAATCCTCGAATACCCATCGGGGACGGGGATGGGGATGCTAAGTGAATACCCGTCGGGGACGGGGTCAGGGATGGGAAGGAGTTTTCAAAGTCGGGGTCGGGAACGAGAAAGGGATCTTCGGTAATACCCGTATACGTTGACGTTGCCATCTCTAGATATAACATTATCTATTTTTGTTATCTTGATTACTGTTATTGTTAAGGTTAGGGTTAAGTATCTTTGATCATCCAACTTTCAGGTTTATCCCATCCAGCCACTAAACAATTTTTTTTTCGATTTAGCCACTAAACTTTAGTTTACTGATCTACTTTGGAAAAGATTAATAAAACTACTGGTTAAATCTGTGCAAAATATAATAGTTCAGTCAAACAGAACAGTGGTTAAATCAGTAAAAAATATTTAATGGCTAAATGTGTATAGAAAAGGATAGTTTAGTGGCTAAATCAAAACTAAAGATAATTTAATGGCTAAATCAAAAAAAAAAAAGTAAAGTAAAATGTTCAAAATGGTACTTAATCCATTTAACATAAATACTATTAAAAATAATAACTATTTTGACACATGTCGTCATTTGCTATTGCCACGTGACATCACCTTTTACCGTCATTTGAAACTTATATTGTTAAATTTATAATTATAGTTAATCCATATAGTAAATAATTTAAATAATATCTAATCAAATCTAAATCTAAACTAAATCTTATCTAATATAAAACTCAAAATTGAATTTGAATAATATTTTTTTTATATTTATATTTAAGTTTATTATATATTAAAAGTAGATATTATTTAAATTTATACACATGTTATACATGAGTTTATAAACTAGTTTATCATGTTTTATTAAAATAAATAATTTTAATTACTTTTTTAAAATAAATAAATAAAACTTGAAAATCAGTTGAATCGTGAAATATAGTTGAAAGTTGAAACCCTATGTTGACTAAAGCCACCTGCCAGTCTGCCATTGCTCCCACTTCCGACTTCTCTTAGCCGACGGCCAACCCTTCTCCACCGGCGTCCGCGGTTCACAATACTCCGACCACCACAGATCTGTCGTTCACAAGTGTCATCCGTACACCCTTCCACGCCGAATACAGATCGATCAGATTTTAATAATCTATCTGAATCTCTCTCGTTAGTTCCTCATATCCTCGATTCGATTCACTAATTAGATTGTTACTCATAACCTCATATGGTTGATTTGATTCAGCTTTTAGTTAATCTCCATTTTGAATTATTGCATTTTCATTGTATATATTGATGACTTGATAACACAATGTAATGTTTTTGTGGTTTTGTTTCTTAGTTACTTAGCTCTGCAGTATGTGATTGAATCTTGATCTGTTTTATTGGAAGATAGGTTCACTGATTTCTCCAGGATTGTTTTACTTATATGTGATTGAATCTTTATACATTTTCCTTTCATAGTATTTCTTTGATCTTAATGTTTTTGATCAAAGAGTTTGATCATCTGAAAATCAAACTAGAAGATATAATAGTGGCCACCCACAATTTTTGTCCTGGCAAACTAATCGGACGTGGTGGGTTTGGACCGGTCTACAAAGGAGAGCTCACTTACCCAGAGGGACAAAGGATGGTTGCTTTTAAGCGTTTAGATCGGAGACTTGGCCAAGGGAACACCGAGTTTTGGAAGGAGATCATGATGCTTTCCAATTTGAAACATGAAAATCTTATCTCTCTCTTGCACTTTTGTTTTGAGGGTGATGAAAGAATCCTTGTGTATGAGTATGCATCTCGTGGAAGCCTTGATCGTTATCTAAGTGATGCTAGTCTCACTTGGATACAACGTCTCAAAATTTGTATCCAAGCTGCGCGTGCAATAAACTATCTTCATGATCCCAAGGAAACTCAACAGAGAGTTTTTCATCGTGACATTAAAAGCTCCAACATCCTTCTCGACGAGAATTGGGCTGCTAAAGTTTCTGATTTTGGATTGTCAAAAATTGCTCTAGCTAATCAACCACAATCATATCTTGTCTCCAATGCAGTGGGTACAATTGGGTATTGTGATCCGCTGTATCACGAGATAGGCCTCCTTTCAAAGGAGTCGGATGTGTACTCTTTTGGAGTGGTGTTATTTGAATTGATGTGTGGGAAATTATGTTGCGAGTATCGTAACAATCAGCTGTGTGGTGTTTTAGTTCCCACTTGGAAAAAGCATTTTGTTGAGAAAAGGCTAGATGATATTATCTTTCATGCTCTAAAAGGACAAGTGGGTGAGGATTCTTTGAAGACGTTTTCAACCATCGCATATCGATGTTTGAATAGAGATCATAAAGAACGACCAACGATGCTTGAGATCGTCAATGGACTCGAGGCTGCATTGGAACAACAAGTAAATTTTTTTTGTTTGTTAAGAAGTATTCAGTATATTTACAGTCATATTTATTTATTGAAAAGATGTGGACTCACAAGGTAGTCAACAAAGTATCTTAGGTGCCATTTGGTTCGCGGAAATGGATTCAAATTTAGCTTGTTAGAACTTTTACTAGCAGAGATTACGAGTTAAGTTTTAATTATTTGACATCAAATTTTTTGTTTATAGCAATTTAACATTCCTTCCAACTCATACATGAATCAGATTCCAACCCATACATGAACTAGATTCCAACATACATCATTAACTAATACTAAAAACTATGTTTTACTTTCACCATCAAACACACTAACAACTAAGATTTAAATTCTAATTCCTTCGAATTTCATTTCATGAACCAAACGCCGCCTTAGAGGTATGGTGGAATCACAAGGAATAGAAATTGAGAGATTTGCATTGTTAGTGAGAATTCGGAATATACTAATAAAAGTTTTGGATTCCATTCTCTTTCCAAACTATAACATTCTCTTTCCAAACTATAACTTTGGTAAATAATGGATTCCAAATTTTCTATTATGTTGAGTTTGGTTTACGGAATGGAATTTGAAGGAATTGAAATTTAAATTTTAGTTATTAATTTGGTTGATGGTGAATGCAAAAGATGATTTTTAGTGTTGGTTAGAGATGCAGGTCGGAATCTAGTTCAGTTGGAATCTACTTCATGTATAAGTTGGAAGGAATGTCAAATTCCTATAAACAAGAAAATCTGATGGAAAAAATACATAAAATTTAACCATTTACATTAGTTATCAAAAATGATAAACAAGCTAGATTTAAATTCCAAATCCATCATCACACGAACCAAACGTCACCTTAGTGTATTCCCATTCTCATTGTTAGAAAAATATTGTAAATCTCTCAAGTTTCATTCTTTGTGATCTCATCTTATCAAACGCACTACTGGTTTAAAGATTACATAACTGAATAACATTTCCCTTTCCATTCCATCACAGGTGAAACCAGATGGCTTGTCTAAATCAGACGATGTAGATTCCGCTCCCCTTGGACCTGATAAGACGTTTATGACTAGGATTACTGATTATTTAGATGATGGACCACACAAAATATTACTGGGATGTTTGCTATTTGCTAGAATTTTAGAAAAATTAGGCCTCATAACATCACGGGATTGTAATTGTATCTTATTCTTTTCGGTATTCATTGGAATCGTGACAGTTTATGTGAAAGCTAGGAATCTAGTCTTGAAGCTTAACCAAAAAATATCATTGACACTAGCACAGGTACGAAATAAATCAGACTGTGTAGATTCTACTCAAGTTGGACCATATGAGTTGGACGCTGTGGTTGAAGCTTTTCTAGGCGAAGAACTCTGCAAAATATTAGTGGAATGTTTGACATTTGCTAAAGTTTTAGAAAAATTAGGACTCATAACATCATTGGATTGGAAATGTGTTATATTCTTTTCGGTGTTCTTGGGAATCGTGATAATTTATGTGAATGGTAAGCGTCATATATTGAAGAGCTTAACCCACAATGAGATTAGAAGGTTATTGGCCAAACATAACAATGATATCTGAACTCTAGCATATGGGAAAGGAGGCATAATCTCCTAGCTTTATGAAGCTTTCAAAGTTCGCTATTCAGATGTGCTACTTGTGGCGATTAAAGAGGAAAAGAATAACAACAGTTCTAGACCGCCTGCAAACAATATCACCACCAGAATCAGAATCGACTTAATTGCCAATTATGCTGGTATGATTGATCCATCTATTTGTAAGATTTGTAATAGGATGCTTTATTTAATGATATATGTGAGATTGTGAGATTCATAATCTGACCATGCCATTTTTTATAATCTTTTTTTTTTTTGAAATACAGGTTACCCCAAGAAGTTGAAGTCGTGGGAGTCGAACTCAGAACCTCTTTCAAAGAAAGGCTGAAGCCATTTTTTATATTCTCATTGTCTCATTCTTAGCCTACATCTCCCAGCAAAAAAATCACAAGAGCAATGGATGCAGAATATCACCAACTGTGTCATTCAGGAGGAAAAGAGTAGCAGTTCTAAACCGTGCTTTTATACAATATCACCACTGAAATCAGAATCTACTTTCCTAGTATTGCTGGTATGATTGATCGATCTCTGTCTGTTTTTAGATTCGTGGTTGGTATATATGTATATCTGTTGACTAGTTTGATTAATCGAAATTCACGGATTAATGAATAGGTGCATTATTTGATATATGTAAGATTCATAATCTGATCATGTCTTTTATGATCACACCCCCATCCACATCAACGTGCAAAACGCATTAGAGAAAAATAAGAATTATATGTAAAGTCGCGAGTCTAATGACGTGTGTTTTTCTAAAATTTGGCCTCTTAATACCCAATGCAAATACCAAGCAAATTTATGATATAAGTGTATGTGTATCTCAAACTCTTTCCAGTTTCCAATTGTTCTTGTCTGGATGTTTGAGTGTGACTTAATGGCCCATGTCACTTTTTTGATCATTTGAGATGTTTGTTTGAGGTTACTCATCAAGCTTATTGACTAATTGGTTGTTTGTTTACTTCTCAATGGAATCATTAAAAAGTTATTCAAAGGCTTAATGAACTCTTAATAATTCTACTAAGAGGTACACAAGCAGGGTTTACCTGCTTTCCAATGTTAGACCTTTCACAAACGTCTGCTCCATCTTCTCTCTTCCTTGCCTGAGATCCACCCTCAAAACAAATTTGCTCCCTCTCTTAAATCTTTCTCAATCGGAACCCGTCCCCGATGGAACGCAAAACTTGACGACAACTTGACCGAGGAATCTCAACCCGAGTTGGCCGGGATGGGGATAAGGAACACTTTAATCTCCAACCCTCACTCCAATTCCATTTAATATTATAATATAAATTATTATGCTTATTTAATTTTTTTAATGCAAATTATTCACTACAATATATATTAATTGTTAATTACAAATATATATATATATATATATATATATATATATATATATATATATATATATATATATATATATCTGTATGTGTGTATATCTATGTATGTATTTATGTAATTTAGGTTCAAAAGAGTACCACATCTTTCGTAGGGTATTGATGGTACCATTCAAAACGAATTTTTTTTTAATTTTTTAGCATAAAAATGTACAAAATAACATTATAAGTTATTACAATTGGTATGATAAGTTTTTATCAAATAAAATTACAAAAATAGTTCTATGAATGAATGAGACATCTTATAAATGAACGAGCTTTTATCATTTATTTATTCACATGATTGTTTTTGTAATTTTACTTGATAAAAACTCATGATACCAATTTATATTGACTTATAATGTTATTGTACATATTTTTATATAGAATTTATCTTGAATGGTACCTTCGATACCCTGCCAAAAAGTGATACTACCTGAACCTACACACACACACACACACACACACACACACATATATATATATATATATATATATATATATATATATATATATATATATATATATATATATATATATGTATATATATGGTTGGGTTCTGGTAAAAGCCTCTTCTTTTCGTGAGAACCACTTTAAGATATGTGAATTTAATGCATAAAATTATGCATTTGATAAATTTATGTATTTCATATATATATTTACGCATATCATGATAATTTTGTTAACTTTATGTATGAATTTATGCATTTGATAAATTTTGTGCATTTATTGTTCAAATTTGTGGATTTAGTGTATAATTTAATGAATTTTATATTTTAAAGGTAATTTTAATGTTATATTATGATATTAATATTGAATACCAATAATGATTTTAAGTTAAAGTTTTAATTTTTAAATTTATGCATTTGACGTACAAAATTTGTGCAGTTTTTGTGATTCTCACGTTCTCACAAAATTGAAGAATTCTTACCTGAACTCAGTCGTAGGCTAAGGATCCTTTGAACACCATTTATAATTAAGCACCAGTGAGCACTCATCAAAATTTGAACAAATGGAATAAACTGACAATGGGTTCATTGCATCTATAGGCTTTAATATACACAAGATTCATTAGATACATTACATTTTCATGCTTGTATATATATAAGTTTCATGAGTTTCATTGCATTCATAAGCTTTAATATACACATGATTCATTAGATTGATCACATTCAAACTATATAAATAAATTATCTGCAACATGCAAAAGTTTAATTTAATGCTAATTTGTTAAATTTTTATTGGTGATCACGGTGCTTATTACTAAATGGTGCTTAAATGATCCTCATTCTATGTGTGTGTGTGTGTTACGTATGATCTCTTGCAGACCATTTATTTGTAATTAATTACCAAAAGTGAACCATTTTTAATTTTTGATTAAATTAATTGTAAAAAGAGTATAGTCGGAATTAAAATTGTCGGCTACGGGTTTAAACTTAGGTGGCGTTTGGTTCGTATAATGTTTTAAAATGAATTGAAATCTGTTAAGAAATTGGATGCTGCAATGAATTGGAATACAAATCATGTTTGGGTAGCTAAAAATGGAATTGGAATCCAATTTCATAATTCGTTGGTAGAGTAGGATGGGATGAGTGGGTAGAGGTGGATAAGTCTCTAAGGTAAGAAATAGGATGAGATGGATATGGTAGTGTAGGGTGGGTGGGTAGGGGTAGGTATGGTGGGTAGTAGATAAGAGTAGGTTGGATAGCATAGGTAGGGTACACGTGGGTGGGATGGGATGGGGTAGGGTATGGTGGGTGGGTAGAGGTGGATAAGTCTTTAAGGTTGGAATAGAATGAGATGGATATGGTGGGGTGGAGGAGGGGTGGATGGGTAGGGGTAGGTATGGTGGGTAGTAGGTAAGAGTAGATAGGATGGGGTATGGTAGGGTAGGGTGGGTAGTAGGTAAAAGTAGGTTGGGTAGCATAGGTAGGATAGGGGTAGGTGGGTAGGGTAGGGGTAGGGTGGGTATGGGTGAGTTAGTGGGTGCGTTGGTAGGGTGGAATTGGATTACTTTCCCTCCAATTCCCACTATAGGAATTCTTGATTTTGAATTCAAGGTACCTTGCACACAATTTATTTGCATACATTTTGCTTTTGAAGCAGCTCAATGAGTTTTTGGCATACATAAGCCTTCGGTCCTTCCAAACCTTTGAATTAGTTGCATGCATTGAAGCATCCGAAACTATGAAATAATTCAATCAGTTTGTTGCATACAACGAAGCTATTTAAAGCCTTTGAACTGGATCCATGCGTTGAACGTATTTAAATACAATGCTTGCGGCAGTCATCCAAATGAATCTAATGCATGCAGTAGTAATGATCAATCCAATGAACAAAATGCATGTGTGTAAGGTCTACGACTGCAAGATCTATCTAGACGCGGATCCGTGAACGAGTGCGGAATCCTCGTTGACGGTTAGACGGACAACTCTCAACCAACGGAACACGGAGACTATTAGACGCTGAACGAACGACACACGAACGATCCTACGAACTAATTCTCTCCGAAACGGCACTCACCTAGCTGATAAACTCGAGATCGCCTTTTGCTTAATTCCTCACGAATTCTGCTAAAAGTCTACTAATGATTCGAGTCTATCCCTAATTATAGACCCTGATTCGAGTCTGATGTGGGCCAAACTCGAATCTGGCCCAAGGCCCATTTGAGTCTGTCCACAATGACACTCTCGAATCTAGCCCATTCGAATCTAAGGATACATTCGAATCTATCACAGATTCGAATGTCTTCCTTTACCTATTCGAATCTAGCCAATACACTTAAACACTTAAGTGATGAAACTTACGTTATTACCTTATGATTGATTTTATCTTTGAACTTTATGTTTGAACTTCTTGTAATACGTTACATCAAGTTCCACCATACAAACACCGATAAATATCAACCATAAATAACATATATAACAAACACATGCTAAATCACAATGTAAGACCACTTAGACTGCTATCGTCACACAGGATGTACCAACAGACTCCCCCTTGACGATAGCTTCTAATGATTCACACATTTGATTTAAGAACTTGGTTTATTTATTGATTCAACATACTACCAGCATACAGACCTTTCTCGACACATACCTTGACCACATTTTCATACTTACTAGCCTCACTATCCATATGTGTGTCACTGGAGATCTTACAATTATACAAAATCTGAAGATCTTCTTTGGAGAGGTTTACCAGGTGAAGCGGGTCGTAGACTCTAAGAATGACTTTTTCTTCAAAATCCTCCATAACTGCTTCCCCGGTCTCAGTGTCGGCGTACCACCAATGTAAATTCTGCAAAACATTCTGTGGCATTTGCTTTAGAGGCACTTTCCTCAAGCATTTAGCTGGTTTGTAATGAATCCTCATCCACGGTCGTCCAGTTAGAGGATCTATACGTGACTGATCCTCTACTCTTCTCCCGACCCTTGGATTCAAACGCTCGAATTTCCTTGATCTCCCCTCCTTTCTTATGATTCTTTCAATTACGCTCGCATAGAGATCATTTCCAATGTTTATCAAATCTTTCCATGCTAACGCAGTGATTTCGATCTTTGGTAGGGAGTTGAATGCTTTTAATGTTCGCCTTATGTACTGAAGCCCGTCTTTTCTTTTAATTACAAAAACCTGCAGATCTCTGTCAAAGAACCAACTTAAAATTCGCTCAGACAGCTTCCCAGTACCCGGCACTCTCATTGTCCTCTTAATCGCTAACTCCTTCTCTTCAGCCCTGAACCATAGCTTTCTTTTTTCTTCATTACTTAGCTCTCTTGCAGGTTCTTCTGTCGATGGCTGAGGATTCAATCCAGCATTTACTATATCTACATTGACAATTCTATTTCCATCAATCATGTAGGTATCGGTAATAGGATTCTGCTGCACAACTATCTCATCAGCTTCATCATCCTCATCAGCGACTACCTCATCATCTGACTGCCAGTCCACTACCTCTTCTGGCACAAACTCGCCTTCCTCCAGCTCTTCATCTTCATTATCAAAACCTACATCCAGAGGATCATCATCGAGATCCATAAGCGCTTCAATCATCTCACTGATTTCAAAGTCTGTAGGCTGTTTTGATGAACTAGCTTCTCCCATTTCTCCTTCACCTTGACTAGGCTCCCCCTGAACTTGTGTAGTTTGAGCTGCAGGAAAATCTACAGACTCATTCTCTTTATTTGCACCGGGATCATTGCCTTCGTTATCATCATCTCTTCGCTGTACTTCCTGCTCCTTACAACTTGTCTCCCCCTGAGTTTGTAGATTTTTCATAAGTTGCTCAAGGAGTGACCTCATTGATCTGATTTCTGAAGACTGATCAGCAATAAACGATTTTAGCTCTGTGTTTTCGTCTCTTACAGTCTCCACAATCTTCCTTAATTCTGCATTCTCCTTGTCAAGATTTGAGTTATGCTCCTGGAGCTCACCGACAGCTTTTGTAAGGGATATGATTTGAACATGCTAAAAGTCAACACGTCCTTTGAGTTGCATGAATCTTTGATTTTCAGTATATGCGGCTGACGTAGATGGAATGGACTGAATGGGAGATGGGATGAATGGTGGTGGAATGTATGGTTCATGATGCTGAGGTGGCGGTGATGGTGGAGCTGTGGCTTGTGGTTGGGTTTGGGTTTGAGGCTGAGGTTGTGCATCGGACTCTGATGATGTCCCCTGCATGAATCTGTGACGTTTGGCCCTTTGCCTCGTCACCAACGGAGCAACCTCCTCTTCTTCAAAATCTGAATCCTCAGATTCCCTGTCCTCTCGCCTCCTCGAACAATCAACCTCGATCCATAATTTCCAATTTGAATTCCGGGATCTGCAGCTGCTGGTTCAGGAACTTCCTCTGATTCTGATTCGGATTCTGAAGACGTTAAGCCTTCATCTGCCCTTTCTGGCTCATATTTCTCTACATCCCGAAATACATC
>JAANYP010000291.1:0-10000 GCA_020465985.1 Centrapalus pauciflorus
TGTCTCCATAACTTTAAGGCAAATGTGACAGCTGTCAACTCCAAATCGTGAGTTGAGTAATCTTTCTCGTGCTGCTTAAGCTGTCTCGAGGCGTATGCAATAATTTTTCCGTGCTGCATCAGCATAGCACCTAACCCCAACCTCGAAGAATCCGTAAATACCACGAAGTCTTCATCACCCTCCGGTAGGGCAAGTACTGGTGCTTCACTTAAAGTTTTCTTCAAGATCTCAAATGCCTCCCGTTGTTCAGCTTCCCACACAAACGACACATTTTCTTCGTCAATGCAGTCAGAGGAACTGCAATCTTTGAGAAATCCTTTATAAACCTCCGATAGTAACCCGTCAATCTGAGAAAACTTCTTATCTCTGTAGCAGATCGAGGCGGCTCCCAGTTCTTTATAGCTTCAACTTTGGCTAGATCTACAGAAATCTCAGCTCCAGAATTTACATGTCCCAAAAACTGAATCTGTTGCAGTCAAAACTCACACTTTGAGAATTTGACATATAACTTTTCCTTCCGCAATAACTCCAACAGTCCTCTCAAATGAATAGCAAGTTCGGCCTCAGACTTTGAATACACCAAGATATCATCTATGAACACAATTATCGATCTGTCCAACATTGATCTGAAAACCCTATTCATAAGATCCATAAAGACAGTCGGGGCGTTGGTTAATCCGAATGACATAACTAGAAACTCGTAATGCCCATACCGAATCCTGAATGTCGTCTTTGGTACATCCTCCTCCCTAACTTTCAACTGATGGTATCCCGACCTCAAATCATTCTTAGAAAAGACGCCAGCTCCATGTAACTCATCGAACAAGTCATCAATCCTCGGCAGCGGATACTTATTCTTAATTGTCAACTTGTTCAGCTCACGGTAATCAATGCACATTCTCATTGTGCCATCCTTCTTTTTAACAAACAGTACCGGAGCTCCCCATGGTGATGGACTCGGTCGAATGAAGCCCTTGTCTAACAACTCTTGAAGTTGTTTCATCATATCTTACATCTCGGTAGGAGCAAGGCGATAATGAGAACGAGCCATCGAAGCAGCTCCAGGGATCAAATCAATACGGATTTCCACTTGTCTTTCAGGTGGCACACCAGACAAGTCTTCCGGAAACACACCCGGGAATTCAGAGACAACAGGCACATCGGCCACAGTTTTCATCTCAGCCTTGGCATCAATAACATATGCCAAATAAGCATCACAACCCTTAGTAACCAGCTTTCAAGCTTTAGAAATCTTCAGTAGACACAGATCCCCGCTTCTCCTATCCCCATATATGCAAATCTCTCGCCCCTCAAGAGTAGTTATCTTTATCAATCGCTTCTTGCACATTATGTGAGCTTCAAATTTCAATCAACCAGTCCATTCCAACAATTACATCAAACTCGCTAAATTTTATCGGGATTAAGTCAAGATTGAAGACTACATCTTCAATCACTAAATAACGTACAGTTACGATACACATGATCTACCTTGACTAAAATATTACTAGCAGTTTCAATGTCAAGTATAGCAGATAACTTAGACAGAGACATGGAAAGTTGTTGTGCAAATGTAGTAGACACAAATGACCTATTAGCACCCGAATCAAACAATACTCGTGCAGGCATATATTTAACAATGAAAATACCCGTAGCCACCTCCGGGTTTTCCTTGGCCTCTTCCGTTGTTATCTGGAAAGCACGAGCGGGTGCCCTTTGTGGCTGGTAATGGCGGTTGACTGAACCACCACTAGATCCCCCAGAAGATCATGTCGATGATGGAGCAGCCGCTGCTGGAGCATTCTTTCTACAATTTCTACTATAATGTCTCATACCCCACACTTATGGCAGACATCTGCTTTCCGTGGGCACTCGTTTTGGAAATGACCCAACTCTCCACAACAGAAACAAGCGCGTCCATTTACACACTTGCCGAAATGCTCCAGGTGGCACTTGTTACAATACTGCGGCTCGGTGTTGATCGAGTACGCACGAGTACGATAGATGGTTGACAGTAGGATTGTTGAGGTGAATACTGTGATGAGCGAGAAGAACCCGAGTAGCCTCCCTCGCGTTGGCGCTTCGGCGGTGACGGGCTGTGTTGGATTAGCAGAAACGGAGGCATACCCAACCGTTTACCCATACATAATCAGAATTTGTTCTACATTTCTGGCAGCTTCCAGTAAGCCAGCTAATGTAGGATAACAGACATCGCTCATAACTCTTCGGATCTCCAAGTCAAGACCAGCCTCAAATCTGGTCACTTTCCTTTCTTCTGTATCCACCTGATGAGGCGCGAACAAACTTAGCCTCGTGAACTCTACATCATATTGGGGCACAGTCTTAGTCCCCTGCATCAAAGTCATAAACTTAGCTTCCAGTCTACGGTGTTCATCAACTAGGCAGTATTGCTGAGTAAATACTTCCGTGAACTCAGCCAAAATCATTACAGAAACCTTCTCAAGAGTAAACACATTCACCATTAAGTTCCACCACATAACCGCATCCTTAGTGAACATTGCGGTAGCAAATCGGACCATCTCCTTCTCAGCACAATTGCTGATTCGAAATGTCCTTTTTGTGGCTGTTATCCAATCCAGAGCGGCAACAGCATCACCCAATCCATTAACTCGATAGCTTCATTTCTCTTAAAGTCCTTGAACCGACAACCCTTGGGCTAATTAGATGTCCCAGTGTTGTCATCTTGTTCGTCATTATTACCCTTTTTTTCCTTATTCTTCCTCTTCTCCTTTCTTCTCTTAGCTTCGGCCTCATCTCGAGCCCGAAACTGATCTTGAATCATCTTGTTTTGCTCAACCATCATGGCTAGCATCATTTCTCTTGTTTGCTGTGGTGTCATTCCTTCTCCATACATGTTCTGAACGTTGAAACATATAACTCATTTAGTAAACATGTCATTATTTAAAGACACCACCCATTGTCCCGTATGAAAGTCAATTTCCTATAATTACTATATCATAACCTATCTTAGTTCAGATTATTACTTAAAATCACTACATATCATCACTTAATGTTTGAGACCAAGACCTCACGGACACTTGAATCTCAAACTACTGCTCTGATACCATTCCCTGTGGCACCCTTGCCACAATAACCACAATCATAACACCCAGGATTAATCTCAACACATTAATATACAATAATGATCTGAATACTTAATAAAATGCGGAAGCAATAAAGTAAAAATTAAATTTCAAGTCATACACCCTACGGTGCTACAAAGTTCCATTCTAAATCTACATACTCAATACATTATTTCAACATCCCAAATATTACAACACATGATCCCATAACTTCAGTTACCAGTTGAGTAGTAGTGGTCCTCAAAAGACTTCAATAAAGACCTAGCTAGAAGGTCCGGCAGCGGATTTTCCTTTTCTTGTAAAAGTGAGCAACTAGTGGGTAAGCAAAGTTTAGTGAGAACAGAGGTTATATATTAGCAAATATTTATGCAGCACGTAAGGATAACACCGGCAACACACGCCATATACCTTCTTCGTACGTGAAGTACGGAAACGAGCCGCAGCTCCATCATGCCATTGCACGGAACTACACATTCAATTAAGGCAGACATTACCATCGGGGATGCTACACCTGCCCATCAGGACCTCGGAGGGATCAGCTCTAGGTCATATAGACTCGGTAGCGTCGAATTACCAATCATGGCTCGAAAGCCCATCAGATGATGCACAACAAAGCTAAGTACATGCAACAAGCAACAATGTGCATCAACAATTACGCAAGTTAGTAGATTTCCAAAAGAAGGTGAAACAAGAGGCCTCAATGAACACAACTGACAATAAATAGATGCAGACATATATAATCCTAGGTACTCACAGTGGGTGCGTTATGTAACTTCAGTTAATATTATTTCTCCTCGGGCTTTCAACCGGAATCACAAAGTACCCCCACTGTGGGTTAAAAAAAACACCACAAGGGACCTGTTAAGTCAGTTGTAACAGAACATCAATATCAATAACTGTTTATTTCATAAAAACTTAATTTTATTAGTTTACAAAGTTGACCCGAAATCCGGATCCCATCCGAATTCGGATCCCACCCGAATTCGGACCCCATCCGAAATTCTTTTCCAGTCTTGTGATTTTTCAAGTTTTCCATGCGAGATTCCATCCGAGTTCTCCTTTCATCCGAAATTTGGATGATCCGAGTTCATACTTGTGCAGTTTTATTATTTTTCAAATTTCACTTTTTGTCAATTTGTGCCTATTTTATGCCTGGAAACTATTGATATAGGCATAAATGTACTCTTTTAAAACTTTTTTTTATCATAATTCTAAAAATATATGTATCAAATCATGCTCCTTTTTTGTCATTTTTATCAACCCGTCGATGAACACACACACTAACACATAGTAAATTTTAGAAATTATACTTATAGCTCGAATCAGACACTGAAATTTGGTACACAGCTTCAATAATAATCGATTTGAACATATCCATGTGAATCAACAACATGAAATAGCATCATCAACAGAAATCAGTAATTCGGTTTTTCCTAAAAACCGAACATTAAACCCTTCAATCGGAAATTTTAAGAGATATTTACCTTAAATCGTTATTTGCAATGCTTTTAGTTCCTTCCTAGCAACTTGAATCCAAACTTACTGCACTTGAATCCAGAAATTTTCGTGTTGTTGATTTGTGTTTTGAAGGAACCGTATACTTAGAGAGTTCTAGAGAGAGAAAGAGAGAGGAATGGTAAAAATGAAAGACAAATAGTCTTTTATTCCTTTTTTTTGGCTATTGTCACATTTAGCCCCTCTACTTATCTGCTTTTATTAAATAAAGATTCCATCTTTATTTTATCATCACTATAAATTATAATCATCATACCAAATAAAAAAATATTGAAATTCTCAAATTTCTTTAATTACTCAATCGTAGCAATCAACTTTTAAATTTCCAAATGCATAATTATCATTCGTAATCCAAATTGATTCCATTAAATTAAAATTTTAAGCTAATAATCCGTAATTACAATAATTTAAATTCCGAGGATGTTACATTGTCTTAGGTAGATGGTCCCGCAGAAGACTTTCCTTTTCTTGAAAACATGTAACAACTGAATAGTTAAGCTAATGCTTAGTATGTATAGATATTTCATATTCCACAAGTCTTTAGGCAACACATATGAGTCACACCGATGTCAAACATCGTGTGCCCATTCGTACACGAAGTACAGACATATATGAGCATACGACTCCATCGTGCATTTACACAAAACAAATAATCATCTGAGGATAAAATTGAACATCGGGGATGTTAGACTTGCACGTCGGGACTTGGAGGAATCAACTCCATGTCATATAGCCTCAGTAACATCGGATTATCAAGTATAGCTCGAAAGCCCATCACGTTGATGCACAACAAAGAATACGGGACATGTAAAACATGTATGCAAGTAACAATGTGCATCAAATAAACATTAATAAGTAGAACGTCAAACGAATATAAAATGCATCCCTCAATGAAACAACAAATGACATAAAAAAATACAAACATATAAATCTAAGTACTCATAGTGCGTGCATTTAATTAGCTTTATTTTCAATATTATTTCTCCTCAGGATTCAATCAGAATCACAATTAAACCCAAAATGGTTTTTTATCCACAATTATATCACCCCATTGTGTGTTTAATAACTCCACAAGGGACACGTGACATCAAATATATGCTTTACATTAGATCCATACCCCTTTTCTGTTAAACATAGGGTATTAACCATAAACAAGTGAATCATGAAAGTTATCGAGCTTAAAATCAAGTTTTAGATGTGTGTTGTGTGTATACTGAGACTTAGTCTCGGGGCTTGCAACAGGGTCTTAGAATCTGAGTCTCGAGGTCATCACACCCAGGTCGAGACTCAGCTTTGGTGTCAAACCCCATTGGCCACAAATTCGACATCACACCCCGAGACTTAAAGTCTTGGGATCTTCTCCTTAGATTGATCCTTGTCCAGCTCGAATCTAGTAGTTTGGGAGTCTATTTATTTAGAAGATCAATACCTTAATTTACAGGGTCTATTACATACTGAAACCCCATTTCCCAGGGTGATTAATAGACTTGATCGATTCCATTATTAATTCTATAATATTCCATATTTTCTGTTAAAAATCCTTCAATATGGTATAAATAAACAATAATCAACACATTTATAACATCATTTTCATGTTTACACACCTAATTTGAACCAATATTCCTTCCATAAACACTGTGTTCTTCGACACAAACAAAACTCACATAAATCTCCAAATTACATACCATATAGTCGATTTGACGCTTAATTCTTGTTCTAGTAGCTTTATTTCACTTCAATTGATGATTATCAACTACAAATACAATTATGCATCCATATTTCATCATTCCGATTTTCATTTTTGGTTCTTTATTCAACCGAACCAAGATTCCCAAAAAATCAAAACTAAACTCTTATTCACCTTAGATTGATGTTTGCAAACAATTTGATTACTTCCAATCTTGCTTAATCTTGGATTTTTGAACTTGATTCAACAATTTCCTTGTTTTCTTAATTGAGTCGAGAGTGAGATTTGAGCGAGAAACCGTATATGTGAAATGAGCAGATACATGACTAAAACCTTATAATTATATCAACTTTGACGTATTTACATCAAAGCCCCCTTAAATTTTAGTATCAACAAATTACCATTTCAACCCTTGAATTCATTTATCACACTCACGACATATATATATATATATATATATATATATATATATATATATATATATATATATATATATATATATATATAGATTTAAGTTCCATGGAGTCCCATATTAGATTGGAGTCCTGGAGTCCATATTAAATGTACATGTTCATTACAATAAAATATTTTATTTCATGCAAAAATGTAATATATAAATGTTCAAAAGTGTACTACTGTTGAACAATTCACACAATTTGAAGTTCATTACGGTAAAAATGTTATATTTCATGCAAAAATACAATATGCACATGTTCAAAGTGTATCATCAGATCACATGTGCATATTGTTTAAATATTATAATTTTGCATGATATAGAATTTTTTTTATCGTTATAACTTCAAATGATGTGAACTCGTCAATTGTAATGCACTTTTGAACAAGTGTATATTATACTTTTGTATAAAATAAAACATTTTATTGTAATGAACATATACATTTGATATGGGACTCCAGGACTCCAATCTAATATGGGACTCCATATATATATATATATATATATATATATATATATATATATATATATATATATATATATATATATATATATATATATATATATATATATATATATTAATTTCAGTTAACTTAATATAGCAACCAACTTTGAATAATAAAGTTTCACATCAACGATTAATAAAATTTTATTAATAATCCAACTTGAATACTCCAAATACATAATCAAACTATTAAACCACCATTTGCGATAATTAATTCTTAGGATGTTACATCTTAGTGATCTGTCGCTAGCACACCTTGGTTTTAATTATAAAACGGAAATAAATAAACTAAAACTAGCGGACATATATGCAAGTATTACCTATCATTTTCTAGCATAGCTTAGGTAAGTCCGGGTTGTCGAACTCAGGGACAATTAGTGGATTTTGATATAAAACCGTCAGTTAATGGTAGGTGATGATTATAAGTGGATAGTTTTGAACATTATACTTAAATTCAAGAACAAAATAACACACTTCAACTGTCTAGATACTATTAGAACAAAAAGTTTTGGAATGACAATCTTGAAACACATGGGATGCTCCCCCTAAACATTGGATGCCTAAACAATACGATCGGTTGAATTAACTATCTTGTGAATTCAAGAAGTAAAACCATAAAGATTACTCAAACTACCAACTTATCATAAATTGTAATGCAAGTAATGACATTATAAAGATCATTCAACTATAATTTCATCATCCCGCAATCAACAATAAAAATACAAAAATCACTCATATATTTTTATTACCGAAAATGCAATCTGAATTCTCACGTATAGTTTCTTGCTATGAAAGGTGTTTATCATCTCACAAATCAAAGCACTGTCTAAATCGAGATTCACATCAACAATATAAACGATGTTATAACCTTAATCAAATACATGCAAGTTTTACCCTTTTTACTCTCACAAGCTTAAAAAGAATCAATGAAACAAACACATTATTTCATTAAGAACAAATACTAGTTAAACCCAACTCACATTGTGGAAAACCAAGCATTTATGGTAAACACAAGCAAATACATAACCAAAGCTATAAATCTTCTTTAAAAGTAAGAAACAACAATGAAATTTCATCCAACACAAAATAAAAGTCATCCAATGTGTAGGGTCTACAAACGCACATGATTACAAAACAATTACTCCATAGAAATAGAGTAACACAACATGGTCATCATAAACATAACCAAATTAGTTAGAGATGTTAGAACTCCCCTAATGATGTTTTTGGGCATTGTGGTGGTATTTCCCTCCAAGATATCTTCCCAAAATAGCCCAAAATGAGCTTCCTTCCTCTCCCAAAAGTGTATTTCTTCGTGTGTTTGTGTGTGAAAATGTCCAAGAATGAATAAATGCAAAGAAATATGAGTTTTTATTTTCTGAGGATGGCACCCCGTGCCTAGAAGTAGGCACGTCGTGTATATGAGTTGTCCTCCTCTAATTGGCCCAAAATTATCTATCAAATGATGGTTTTCAAAAGAGCACGTCGTGGATTAATGCTTGGAGCTCTCGGATAACATGTCATGAAGACTAAGAATTGTGTGACTGGGAGGGCACGTCGTGCCTATCATCATTTCGCCAAAACTTAAAACATGAAACGGCACATGTTTCCTCTTCGCCTGGGCTTTTGAATCACTTGAATATGAGTTCGTATGAGTGAGATATGGCAAAAATACGAAACAAACGCATGACAACCAATTTCTTTCATTTTTTCCTGAACCTAGCCAAAACAAGAGACGAACAATAAATATACGTTTAACCATAAAAACCATCAAAATCCATGCAAATATTATACATAGAAGTCCATGGATATCGTCAATAAAATATACATATAATTGGCGATATCACTTAGCAGCTCGGTATCAATCATTGAAGAATGAAGATGAAATAGTTGATTAAAATACACATCAATCGTTGCTCCAATTTGTGACTAGGCATTGTTAAAACCGATAGTCGATTTTGATTCACTATAGGTCGGCCTTTCGTTTGCCGCTCCCATCGTCCCACGTCTGGAACAAATTTGACGTTTCACCTTTGTAGATCTACGTAGGGCTAATGGCAAACTTGGGGTTATCAATATTGAAATGGGTCGGTCGATACATACATACTTATACATGCATTGGACTAATAATTTGGAAGCCCTGTGATTTTAGGGCCATTTGTAGTGGCCCGTGCTTCACATGGCATGAGTCAGCCTTAAAAATTAGTTGCTTTAAATGATTAAAATTAATAATTTGAGTCTTATTCTATCTAGGGCCGGTTCTGAGTATTTTCATGCATGAGCGAAAATAGAATAAAACTGTTTTTTTTAATTAAAAAATACAACATACTAATTTTTATATAGGTTTGCCAAGATATGTCTTTTTGAAAATACAATATACTATTTACAAAAGGATTTTGGTCATTTAGTGGGTTGAAAATCATGTGGGCCCCTTCATCCCTAATTCTATCATAAATAAACTTGGTTATTTTGATCTTTTTCTATTGTAAACATGATTTACCTTAAACAGTAAAAAGATAAAATTTGTTATCTCTTTAATGATTAACCTTTACAAATCATTTTTCTTTTATAAATAACATTTTTTAAATAAAAAGAGGGCAAAAGGTGGGGACTCGGGTGAGTTTGTACTTTGTAATCAGAAGCCATTGAACATAATGGTGGCAACGTACGACATTCATCTGCCACACAAATTAATTAACGTCATCCTAAAAAATCTTCTACAGCCAATCAGGACATGC
>JAANYP010000292.1:5227-53164 GCA_020465985.1 Centrapalus pauciflorus
GGCCACTTTACTTTTATATGTGTGTGTGCCTGATTGCAACCATTTGGTCACACAACGAGTGTGTTGTCGTGCGCTTTGCTCCCATAAGAGTATGCCAAACGTAGGTGTTAAAAAGTGTGATCATATGCTCTTTTAAGTGAGGTAAACTTGTATTTTTTGTGACTATTGTCCATGCAATGGCCACTATATTTTTATTTGTGTGTGGCTGATTGCAACCATTTGGTCACATAACGAGTGTGTTGTTGTGGGCTTTGGTCACATAAAACTATGCCAAATGTGGCGGTAGGTGTTAAAAAGTGTGACCATATGCTCTTTTAAGTGAGGTAAACTTGAATTTTGTGTGACTATTGTCCATGCAGTGGCCACTTTATTTTTATTTGTGTCTGACTGATTGCAACCATTTCGTCACACAACGAGTGTAGTTTGTTAGTGGGTTTTGGTCTCACTTAATATGTATGCCAAATGTGGCCCGTTAGGTGTTTTAAAGTGTTACCATATGCTCTTTTAAAGGAGGAAAACTTGTATTTTGTGTGACTATTGTCCATGCAATGGCCACTTTATTTTTATTTGTGTGTGGCTGATTGCAACCATTTCGTCACACAACGAGTGTGTTGTTGTGGGTTTTGGTCAAATAAGATTATGCCAAATGTGGCCGTAGGTGTTAAAAAGTGTGACCATATTATCTTTTAAGTGTGGTAAACTTGTATTTTTTGTGACTATTGTACATGCAATGGCCACTTTATTTTTATTTGTGTCCGACTGATTGAAACCATTGCGTCACACAACGAGTGTGTTGTTGTGGGTTTTGGTCACATAAGATTATGCCAAATGTGGCCGTAGGTGTTAAAAAGTGAGACCATGTGCTCTTTTAAGTGAGGTAAACTTGTAGTTTGTGTGACTATTGTCCATGCAATGGCCACTTTATTTTTATTTGTGTGTGGCCGATTGCAACCATTTGGTCACATAACGAGTGTGTTGTTTTGGGCTTTGGTCACATAAAATTATCCCAAATGTGGCCTCTAGTGTTAAAATGAGTGAGCATATGCTCTTTTAAGTGAGGAAACCTTGTATTTTGTGTGACTATTGTCCATGCAATGGCCACTTTACTTTTATATGTGTGTGTGCCTGATTGCAACCATTTGGTCACACAACGAGTGTGTTGTCGTGCGCTTTGCTCCCATAAGAGTATGCCAAACGTAGGTGTTAAAAAGTGTGATCATATGCTCTTTTAAGTGAGGTAAACTTGTAATTTGTGTGACTATTGTCCATGCAATTGCCACTTTATTTTTATGTGTGTGTGGCTGATTGCAACCATTTGGTCACACAACGAGTGTGTTGTTGTGGGCTTTGGTCACATAAAACTATGCCAAATGTGGCGGTAGGTGTTAAAAAGTGTGACCATATGCTATTTTAAGTGAGGTAAACTTGAATTTTGTGTGACTATTGTCCATGCAGTGGCCACTTTATTTTTATTTGTGTCTGACTGATTGCAACCATTTCGTCACACAACGAGTGTGTTGTTGTGGGTTTTGGTCACATAAAGTTATGCCAAATGTGGTCGTAGGTGTTTAAAAGTGTTACCATATGCTCTTTTAAAGGAGGAAAACTTGTATTTTGTGTGACTATTGTCCATGCAATGGCCAATTTATTTTTTATTTGTGTGTGGCTGATTGCAACCATATTGTCACACAACGAGCGTGTTGTTGTGGGATTTGGTCACATAAAACTATGCCAAATGTGACCGTAGGTGTTAAAAAGTGTGACCATATGCTCTTTTAAGTGAGGTAAACTTGTATTTTGTGTGACTATAGTCTATGCAATGGCCACATTATTTCTATGTGTGTGTGGCTGATTGCAACTATTTGGTCAAACAACGAGTGTGTTTTTGTGGGCTTTGGTCACATAGAATTATGCCAAATGTGGCCTCAAGTGTTAAAATGTGTGACCATATGCACTTTTAAGTGAGGAAAACTTGTATTCTGTGTGACTATTGTCCATGCAATGGCCACTTTATTTTTATTTGTGTGTGGCTGATTGCAACCATTTGGTCAGATAACGAGTGTGTTGTTGTGGGCTTTGGTCACATAAAATTATGCCAAATGTGGCCTCAAGTGTTAAAATGTGTGACAATATGTTCTTTTAAGTGAGGTAAACTTGTATTTTGTGTGACTATTGTCCATGCAATGGCCAATTTATTTTTATTTGTGTGTGGCTGTTTGCAACCATTTAGTCACACAACGAGTGTGTTGTTGTGGGTTTTGGTCACATAAGATTATGCCAAATGTGGCCGTAGGTGATAAAAAGTGTGACCATATGCTTTTTTAAGTGAGGTAAACTTGTATTTTTTGTGACTATTGTCCATGCAATGGCCACTTTATTTTTATTTGTGTCTGACTGATTGCAATCATTTCGTCACACAACGAGTGTGTTGTTGTGGGTTTTGGTCACATAAGATTATGCCAAATGTGGCCGTAGATGTTAAAAAGTGAGACCATGTGCTCTTTTAAGTGAGGTAAACTTGTATTTTGTGTGAATATTGTCCATGCAATGGCCACTTTATTTTTATTTGTGTGTGGCCGATTGCAACCATTTGGTCACATAACGAGTGTGTTGTTTTGGGCTTTGGTCACATAAAATTATCCCAAATGTGGCCTCTAGTGTTAAAATGAGCGAGCATATGCTCTTTTAAGTGAGGAAAACTTGTATTTTGTGTGACTATTGTCCATGCAAATGCCACTTTACTTTTATATGTGTGTGTGCCTGATTGCAACCATTTGGTCACACAACGAGTGTGTTGTCGTGCGCTTTGCTCCCATAAGAGTATGCCAAACTTAGGTGTTAAAAAGTGTGATCATATGCTCTTTAAAGTGAGGTAAACTTGTATTTTTTGTGACTATTGTCCATGCAATGGCCACTTTATTTTTATTTGTGTGTGGCTGATTGCAACCATTTGGTCACACAACGAGTGTGTTGTTGTGGGCTTTGGTCACATAAAACTATGCCAAATGTGGCGGTAGGTGTTAAAAAGTGTGACCATATGCTATTTTAAGTGAGGTAAACTTGAATTTTGTGTGACTATTGTCCATGCAGTGGCCACTTTATTTTTATTTGTGTCTGACTGATTGCAACCATTTCGTCACACAACGAGTGTGTTGTTGTGGGTTTTGGTCACATAAGATTATGCCAAATGTGGTCGTAGGTGTTAAAAAGTGTGACCATATGCTCTTTTAAGTGAGGTAAACTTGTATTTTGTGTGACTATTGTCAATGTAGTGGCCACTTTATTTTTATTTGTGTCTGACTGATTGCAACCATTTCGTCACACAACGAGTGTGTTGTTGTGGGTTTTGGTCACATAAAGTTATGCCAAATGTGGTCGTAGGTGTTTAAAAGTGTTACCATATGCTCTTTTAAAGGAGGAAAACTTGTATTTTGTGTGACTATTGTCCATGCAATGGCCACTTTATTTTTATTTGTGTGTGGCTGATTGCAACCATTTCGTCACACAACGAGTGTGTTGTTGTGGGTTTTGGTCAAATAAGATTATGCCAAATGTGGCCGTAGGTGTTAAAAAGTGTGACCATATGATCTTTTAAGTGTGGTAAACTTGTATTTTTTGTGACTATTGTACATGCAATGGCCACTTTATTTTTATTTGTGTCCGACTGATTGAAACCATTTCGTCACACAACGAGTGTGTTGTTGTGGGTTTTGGTCACATAAGATTATGCCAAATGTGGCCGTAGGTGTTAAAAAGTGAGACCATGTGCTCTTTTAAGTGAGGTAAACTTGTATTTTGTGTGACTATTGTCCATGCAATGGCCACTTTATTTTTATTTGTGTGTGGCCGATTGCAACAATTTGGTCACATAACGGGTGTGTTGTTTTGGGCTTTGGTCACATAAAATTATCCTAAATGTGGCCTCAAGTGTTAAAATGTGTGACCATATGCTCTTTTAAGTGAGGAAAACTTGTATTTTGTGTGACTGTTGTCCATGCAATGGCCACTTTATTTTGATATGTGTGTGTGCCTGATTGCAACCATATGGTCACACAACGAGTGTGTTGTCGTGCGCTTAGCTCACATAAGAGTATGCCAAATGTAGGTGTTAAAAAGTGTGATCATATGCTCTTTTAAGTGAGGTAAACTTGTATTTTTTGTGACTATTGTCCATGCAATGGCCACTTTATTATTATTTGTGTGTGGCTGATTGCAACCATTTGGTGACACAACGAGTGTGTTGTTGTGGGCCTTGGTAACAGAAAACTATGCCAAATGTGGCGGTAGGTGTTAAAAAGTGTGACCATATGCTCTTTTAAGTGAGGTAAACTTGAATTTTGTGTGACTATTGTCCATGCAGTGGCCACTTTATTTTTATTTGTGTCTGACTGATTGCAACCATTTCGTCACACAACGAGTGTGTTGTTGTGGGTTTTGGTCACATAAGATTATGCCAAATGTGGCCGTAGGTGTTAAAAAGTGTGACCATATTCTCTTTTAAGTGAGGTAAACTTGTATTTTGTGTGACTATTGTCAATGTAGTGGCCACTTTATTTTTATTTGTGTCTGACTGATTGCAACCATTTCGTCACACAACGAGTGTGTTGTTGTGGGTTTTGGTCACATAAAGTTATGCCAAATGTGGTCGTAGGTGTTTAAAAGTGTTACCATATGCTCTTTTAAAGGAGGAAAACTTGTATTTTGTGTGACTATTGTCCATGCAATGGCCAATTTATTTTTTATTTGTGTGTGGCTGATTGCAACCATATTGTCACACAACGAGCGTGTTGTTGTGGGATTTGGTCACATAAAACTATGCCAAATGTGACCGTAGGTGTTAAAAAGTGTGACCATATGCTCTTTTAAGTGAGGTAAACTTGTATTTTTTGTGACTATTGTCCATGCAATGGCCACTTTATTTTTATTTGTGTCCGACTGATTGAAACCATTTCGTCACACAACGAGTGTGTTGTTGTGGGTTTTTGTCACATAAGATTATGCCAAATGTGGCCGTAGGTGTTAAAAAGTGAGACCATGTGCTCTTTTAAGTGAGGTAAACTTGTATTTTGTGTGACTATTGTCCATGCAATGGCCACTTTATTTTTATTTGTCTGTGGCCGATTGCAACCATTTGGTCACATAACGAGTGTGTTGTTTTGGGCTTTGGTCACATAAAATTATCCTAAATGTGGCCTCAAGTGTTAAAATGTGTGACCATATGCTCTTTTAAGTGAGGAAAACTTGTATTTTGTGTGACTATTGTCCATGCAATGGCCACTTTATTTTTATATGTGTGTGTGCCTGATTGCAACCATTTGGTCACACAACGAGTGTTGTCGTGCGCTTTGCTCACATAAGAGTATGCCAAATGTAGGTGTTAAAAAGTGTGATCATATGCTCTTTTAAGTGAGGTAAACTTGTATTTTTTGTGACTATTGTCCATGCAATGGCCACTTTATTTTTATTTGTGTGTGGCTGATTGCAACCATTTGGTCACACAACGAGTGTGTTGTTGTGGGCTTTGGTCACATAAAACTATGCCAAATGTGGCGGTAGGTGTTAAAAAGTGTGACCATATGCTCTTTTAAGTGAGGTAAACTTGAATTTTGTGTGACTATTGTCCATGCAGTGGCCACTTTATTTTTATTTGTGTCTGACTGATTGCAACCATTTCGTCACACAACGAGTGTGTTGTTGTGGGTTTTAGTCACATAAGATTATGCCAAATGTGGCCGTATGTGTTAAAAAGTGTGACCATATGCTCTTTTAAGTGAGGTAGACTTGTATTTTGTGTGACTATTGTCCATGTAATGGCCACTTTATTTTTATGTGTGTGTGGTTGATTGCAACCATTTGGTCACACAACGAGTGCGTTGTTGTGGGCTTTGTTCACATAAAATTATGCCAAATGTGGCCGCAAGTGTTAAAATGTGTGACCACATGCTCTTTTAAGGGAGGAAAACTTGTATTTTGTGTGACTATTGTCCATGCAATGACCACTTTATTTTATTTGTGTGTGGCTGATTGCAACTATTTGGTCACATAACGAGTGTGTTTTTGTGGGCTTTGGTCACATAAAATTATGCCAAATGTGCCCGCAAGTGTAAAAATGTGTGACCACATGCTCTTTTAAGTGAGGTAAACTTGTATTTTGTGTGACTATTGTCCATGCAATTGCCACTTTATTTTTATATTTGTGTGTGGCTGATTGCAACCATTTGGTCACACAATGAGTGTGTGGTTGTGCGCTTTGCTCACATAAGAGTATGCCAAATGTGACCGTAGGTGTTAAAAAGTGTAATCATATGCTCTTTTAAGTGAGGTAAACTTGTATTTTTTGTGACTATTGTCCATGCAAAGGCCACTTTATTTTTATTTGTGTGTGACTGATTGCAACCATTTGGTCACACAACGAGTGTGTTGTTGTGGGCTTTGGTCACATAAAACTATGCCAAATGTGGCCGTAGGTGTTAAAAAGTGTGACCATATGCTCTTTTAAGTGAGGTAAACTTGTATTTTGTGTGACTATTGTCCATGCAATTGCCACTTTATTTTTATATTTGTGTGTGGCTGATTGCAACCGTTTGGTCACACAACGAGTGTGTGGTCGTGCGCTTTGCTCACATAAGAGTATGCCAAATGTGACCGTAGGTGTTAAAAAGTGTAATCATATGCTCTTTTAAGTGAGGTAAACTTGTATTTTTTGTGACTATTGTCCATGCAAAGGCCACTTTATTTTTATTTGTGTGTGACTGATTGCAACCATTTGGTCACACAACGAGTGTGTTGTTGTGGGTTTTGGTCACATAAGATTATGCCAAATGTGGCCGTAGGTGTTAAAAAGTGTGACCATATACTCTTTTAAGTGAGGTAAACTTGTATTTTGTCTGACTATAGTCTATGCAATGGCCACTTTATTTCTACGTGTGTGTGGTTGATTGCAACTATTTGGTCAAACAACGAGTGTGTTTTTGTGGGCTTTGGTCACATAAAATTATGCCAAATGTGGCCTCAAGTGTTAAAAAGTGTGACCATATGCTCTTTTAAGTGAGGTAAAAGTGTATTTTGTGTGACTATTGTCCATGTAATGGCCACTTTATTTTTATGTGTGTGTGGGTGATTGCAACCATTTGGTCACACAACGAGTGTGTTGTTGTGGGCTTTGTTCACATAAAATTATGCCAAATGTGGCCGCAAGTGTTAAAATGTGTGACCACATTCTCTTTTAAGGGAGGAAAACTTGTATTTTGTGTGACTATTGTCCATGCAATGGCCACTTTATTTTTATTTGTGTGTGGCTGATTGCAACCATTTGGTCACATAACGAGTGTGTTTTTGTGGGCTTTGGTCACATAAAATTATGCCAAATGTGGCCGCAAGTGTTAAAATGTGTGACCACATGCTCTTTTAAGTGAGGTAAACTTGTACTTTGTGTGACTATTGTCCATGCAATTGCCACTTTATTTTTATATGTGTGTGTGGCTGATTGCAACCATTTGGTCACACAACGAGTGTCTGGTCGTGCGCTTTGCTCACATAAAAGTATGCCAAATGTGACCGTAGGTGTTAAAAAGTGTAATCATATGCTCTTTTAAGTGAGGTAAACTTGTATTTTTTGTGACTATTGTCCATGCAAAGGCCTCTTTATTTTTATTTGTGTGTGACTGATTGCAACCATTTGGTCACACAACGAGTGTGTTGTTGTGGGCTTTGGTCACATAAAACTATGCCAAATGTGGCCGTAGGTGTTAAAAAGTGTGACCATATGCTCTTTTAAGTGAGGTAAACTTGTATTTTGTGTGACTATTGTCCATGCAGTGGCCACTTTATTTTTCTTTGTGTCTGACCGATTGCAACCATTTCGTCACACAACGAGTGTGTTGTTGTGGGTTTTGGTCACATAAGATTATGCCAAATGTGGCCGTAGGTGTTAAAAAGTGTGACCATATACTCTTTTAAGTGAGGTAAACTTGTATTTTGTGTGACTATGGTCTATGCAATGGCCACTTTATTTCTATGTGTGTGTGGCTGATTGCGACTATTTGGTCAAACAACGAGTGTGTTTTTGTGGGCTTTGGTCACATAAAATTATGCCAAATGTGGCCTCAAGTGTTAAAATGTGTGACCATATGCTCTTTTAAGTGAGGAAAACTTATATTTTGTGTGACTATTGTCCATGCAATGGCCACTTTATTTTTATTTGTGTGTGGCTGATTGCAACCATTTGGTCACATAACGAGTGTGTTGTTGTGGGCTTTGGTCACATAAAAATATGCCAAATGTGGCCTCAAGTGTTAAAATGTGTGACCATATGTTCTTTTAAGTGAGGTAAACTTGTATTTTGTGTGACTATTGTCCATGCAATGACCACTTTATTTTTATTTGTGTGTGGCTGATTGCAACCATTTGGTCACATAACGAGTGTGTTGTTGTGGGCTTTGGTCACATAAAAATATGCCAAATGTGGCCTCAAGTGTTAAAATGTGTGACCATATGTTCTTTTAAGTGAGGTAAACTTGTATTTTGTGTGACTAGTGTCCATGCAATGGCCAATTTATTTTTATTTGTGTGTGGCTGATTGCAACCATATGGTCACACAACGAGTGTGTTGTTGTGGGCTTTGGTCACATAAAACTATGCCAAATGTGGCAGTAGGTGTTAAAAAGTTTGACCATATGCTCTTTTAAGTGAGGTAAACTTGTATTTTGTATGACTATAGTCTATGCAATGGCCACTTTATTTTTATTTGTGTCTGACTGATTGCAACCATTTCGTCACACAACGAGTGTGTTGTTGTGGGTTTTAGTCACATAAGATTATGCCAAATGTGGCCGTATGTGTTAAAAAGTGTGACCATATGCTCTTTTAAGTGAGGTAGACTTGTATTTTGTGTGACTATTGTCCATGTAATGGCCACTTTATTTTTATGTGTGTGTGGTTGATTGCAACCATTTGGTCACACAACGAGTGTGTTGTTGTGGGCTTTGTTCACATTAAATTATGCCAAATGTGGCCGCAAGTGTTAAAATGTGTGACCACATGCTCTTTTAAGGGAGGAAAACTTGTATTTTGTGTGACTATTGTCCATGCAATGACCACTTTATTTTATTTGTGTGTGGCTGATTGCAACTATTTGGTCACATAACGAGTGTGTTTTTGTGGGCTTTGGTCACATAAAATTATGCCAAATGTGGCCGCAAGTGTAAAAATGTGTGACCACATGCTCTTTTAAGTGAGGTAAACTTGTATTTTGTGTGACTATTGTCCATGCAATTGCCACTTTATTTTTATATTTGTGTGTGGCTGATTGCAACCATTTGGTCACACAATGAGTGTGTGGTTGTGCGCTTTGCTCACATAAGAGTATGCCAAATGTGACCGTAGGTGTTAAAAAGTGTAATCATATGCTCTTTTAAGTGAGGTAAACTTGTATTTTTTGTGACTATTGTCCATGCAAAGGCCACTTTATTTTTATTTGTGTGTGACTGATTGCAACCATTTGGTCACACAACGAGTGTGTTGTTGTGGGCTTTGGTCACATAAAACTATGCCAAATGTGGCCGTAGGTGTTAAAAAGTGTGACCATATGCTCTTTTAAGTGAGGTAAACTTGTATTTTGTGTGACTATTGTCCATGCAGTGGCCACTTTATTTTTCATTGTGTCTGACCGATAGCAACCATTTCGTCACACAACGAGTGTGTTGTTGTGGGTTTGGTCACATAAGATTATGCCAAATGTGGCCGTAGGTGTTAAAAAGTGTGACCATATACTCTTTTAAGTGAGGTAAACTTGTATTTTTTGTGACTATAGTCTATGCAATGGCCACTTTATTTCTACGTGTGTGTGGCTGATTGCGACAATTTGGTCAAACAACGAGTGTGTTTTTGTGGGCTTTGGTCACATAAAATTATGCCAAATGTGGCCTCAAGTGTTAAAATGTGTGACCATATGCTCTTTTAAGTGAGGAAAACTTATATTTTGTGTGACTATTGTCCATGCAATGGCCACTTTATTTTTATTTGTGTGTGGCTGATTGCAACCATATGGTCACACAACGAGTGTGTTGTTGTGGGCTTTGGTCACATAAAACTATGCCAAATGTGGCAGTAGGTGTTAAAAAGTTTGACCATATGCTCTTTTAAGTGAGGTAAACTTGTATTTTGTGTGACTATTATCCATGCAGTGGCCACATTATTTTTATTTGTGTCTGACTGATTGCAACCATTTCGTCACACAAAGAGTGTGTTGTTGTGGGTTTTAGTCACATAAGATTATGCCAAATGTGGCCGTAGGTGTTAAAAAGTGTAACCATATGCTCTTTTAAGTGAGGTAAACTTGTATTTTGTGTGACTATAGTCTATGCAATGGCCACTTTATTTCTATGTGTGTGTGGCTGATTGCAACTATTTGGTCACACAACGAGTGTGTTGTTGTGGGCTTTGTTCACATAAAATTATGCCAAATGTGGCCGCAAGTGTTAAAATGTGTGACCACATGCTCTTTTAAGGGAGGAAAACTTGTATTTTGTGTGACTATTGTCCATGCAATAACCACTTTATTTTATTTGTGTGTGGCTGATTGCAACTATTTGGTCACATAACGAGTGTGTTTTTGTGGGCTTTGGTCACATAAAATTTTGCCAAATGTGGCCGCAAGTGTAAAAATGTGTGACCACATGCTCTTTTAAGTGAGGTAAACTTGTATTTTGTGTGACTATTGTCTATGCAATGGCCACTTTATTTCTATGTGTGTGTGGCTGATTGCAACTATTTGGTCACACAACGAGTGTGTTGTTGTGGGCTTTGGTCACATAAAATTATGCCAAATGTGGCCTCAAGTGTTAAAAGTGTGACCATATGCTCTTTTAAGTGAGGTAAAAGTGTATTTTGTGTGACTATTGTCCATGTAATGGCCACTTTATTTTTATGTGTCTGTGGTTGATTGCAACCATTTGGTCACACAACGAGTGTGTTGTTGTGGGCTTTGTTCACATAAAATTATGCCAAATGTGGCCGCAAGTGTTAAAATGTGTGACCACATGCACTTTTAAGGGAGGAAAACTTGTATTTTGTTTGACTATTGTCCATGCAATGACCACTTTATTTTATTTGTGTGTGGCTGATTGCAACTATTTGGTCACATAACGAGTGTGTTGTTGTGGGCTTTGGTCACATAAAATTATGCCAAATGTGGCCGCAAGTGTAAAAATGTGTGACCACATGCTCTTTTAAGTGAGGTAAACTTGTATTTTGTGTGACTATTGTCCATGCAATTGCCACTTTATTTTTATATTTGTGTGTGGCTGATTGCAACCGTTTGGTCACACAACGAGTGTGTGGTCGTGCGCTTTGCTCACATAAGAGTATGCCAAATGTGACCGTAGGTGTTAAAAAGTGTAATCATATGCTCTTTTAAGTGAGGTAAACTTGTATTTTTTGTGACTATTGTCCAAGCAAAGGCCACTTTATTTTTATTTGTGTGTGACTGATTGCAACCATTTGGTCACACAACGAGTGTGTTGTTGTGGGCTTTGGTCACATAAAACTATGCCAAATGTGGTCGTAGGTGTTAAAAAGTGTGACCATATGCTCTTTTAAGTGAGGTAAACTTGTATTTTGTGTGACTATTGTCCATGCAGTGGCCACTTTATTTTTCATTGTGTCTGACCGATAGCAACCATTTCGTCACACAACGAGTGTGTTGTTGTGGGTTTTGGTCACATAAGATTATGCCAAATGTGGCCGTAGGTGTAAAAATGTGTGACCATATACTCTTTTAAGTGAGGTAAACTTGTATTTTGTGTGACTATAGTCTATGCAATGGCCACTTTATTTCTACGTGTGTGTGGCTGATTGCGACTATTTGGTCAAACAACGAGTGTGTTTTTGTGGGCTGTGGTCACATAAAATTATGCCAAATGTGGCCTCAAGTGTTAAAATGTGTGACCATATGCTCTTTTAAGTGAGGAAAACTTATATTTTGTGTGACTATTGTCCATGCAATGGCCACTTTATTTTATTTGTGTGTGGCTGATTGCAACCATATGGTCACACAACGAGTGTGTTGTTGTGGGCTTTGGTCACATAAAACTATGCCAAATGTGGCAGTAGGTGTTAAAAAGTTTGACCATATGCTCTTTTAAGTGAGGTAAACTTGTATTTTGTGTGACTATTATCCATGCAGTGGCCACATTATTTTTATTTGTGTCTGACTGATTGCAACCATTTCGTCACACAAAGAGTGTGTTGTTGGGGTTTTAGTCACATAAGATTATGCCAAATGTGGCCGTAGGTGTTAAAAAGTGTGACCATATGCTCTTTTAAGTGAGGTAAACTTGTATTTTGTGTGACTATAGTCTATGCAATGGCCACTTTATTTCTATGTGTGTGTGGCTGATTGCAACTATTTGGTCACACAACGAGTGTGTTGTTGTGGGCTTTGTTCACATAAAATTATGCCAAATGTGGCCGCAAGTGTTAAAATGTGTGACCACATGCTCTTTTAAGGGAGGAAAACTTGTATTTTGTGTGACTATTGTCCATGCAATGACCACTTTATTTTATTTGTGTGTGGCTGATTGCAACTATTTGGTCACATAACGAGTGTGTTTTTGTGGGCTTTGGTCACATAAAATTTTGCCAAATGTGGCCGCAAGTGTAAAAATGTGTGACCACATGCTCTTTTAAGTGAGGTAAACTTGTATTTTGTGTGACTATTGTCTATGCAATGGCCACTTTATTTCTATGTGTGTGTGGCTGATTGCAACTATTTGGTCACACAACGAGTGTGTTGTTGTGGGCTTTGGTCACATAAAATTATGCCAAATGTGGCCTCAAGTGTTAAAAGTGTGACCATATGCTCTTTTAAGTGAGGTAAAAGTGTATTTTGTGTGACTATTGTCCATGTAATGGCCACTTTATTTTTATGTGTGTGTGGTTGATTGCAACCATTTGGTCACACAACGAGTGTGTTGTTGTGGGCTTTGTTCACATAAAATTATGCCAAATGTGGCCGCAAGTGTTAAAATGTGTGACCACATGCTCTTTTAAGGGAGGAAAACTTGTATTTTGTTTGACTATTGTCCATGCAATGACCACTTTATTTTATTTGTGTGTGGCTGATTGCAACTATTTGGTCACATAACGAGTGTGTTTTTGTGGGCTTTGGTCACATAAAATTATGCCAAATGTGGCCGCAAGTGTAAAAATGTGTGACCACATGCTCTTTTAAGTGAGGTAAACTTGTATTTTGTGTGACTATTGTCCATGCAATTGCCACTTTATTTTTATATTTGTGTGTGGCTGATTGCAACCATTTGGTCACACAACGAGTGTGTGGTCGTGCGCTTTGCTCACATAAGAGTATGCCAAATGTGACCGTAGGTGTTAAAAAGTGTAATCATATGCTCTTTTAAGTGAGGTAAACTTGTATTTTTTGTGACTATTGTCCATGCAAAGGCCACTTTATTTTTATTTGTGTGTGACTGATTGCAACCATTTGGTCACACAACGAGTGTGTTGTTGTGGGCTTTGGTCACATAAAACTATGCCAAATGTGGTCGTAGATGTTAAAAAGTGTGACCATATGCTCTTTTAAGTGATGTAAACTTGTATTTTGTGTGACTATTGTCCATGCAGTGGCCACTTTATTTTTCATTGTGTCTGACCGATAGCAACCATTTCGTCACACAACGAGTGTGTTGTTGTGGGTTTTGGTCACATAAGATTATGCCAAATGTGGCCGTAGGTGTTAAAATGTGTGACCATATACTCTTTTATGTGAGGTAAACTTGTATTTTGTGTGACTATAGTCTATGCAATGGCCACTTTATTTCTACGTGTGTGTGGCTGATTGCGACTATTTGGTCAAACAACGAGTGTGTTTTTGTGGGCTTTGGTCACATAAAATTATGCCAAATGTGGCCTCAAGTGTTAAAATGTGTGACCATATGCTCTTTTAAGTGAGGAAAACTTATATTTTGTGTGACTATTGTCCATGCAATGGCCACTTTATTTTTATTTGTGTGTGGCTGATTGCAACCATATGGTCACACAACGAGTGTGTTGTTGTGGGCTTTGGTCACATAAAACTATGCCAAATGTGGCAGTAGGTGTTAAAAAGTTTGACCATATGCTCTTTTAAGTGAGGTAAACTTGTATTTTGTGTGACTATTATCCATGCAGTGGCCACTTTATTTTTATTTGTGTCTGACTGATTGCAACCATTTCGTCATACAAAGAGTGTGTTGTTGTGGGTTTTAGTCACATAAGATTATGCCAAATGTGGCCGTAGGTGTTAAAAAGTGTGACCATATGCTCTTTTAAGGGAGGTAAACTTGTATTTTGTGTGACTATAGTCTATGCAATGGCCACTTTATTTCTATGTGTGTGTGGCTGATTGCAACTATTTGGTCAAACAACGAGTGTGTTTTTGTGGGCTTTGGTCACATAAAAATATGCCAAATGTGGCCTCAAGTGTTAAAATGTGTGACCATATGTTCTTTTAAGTGAGGTAAACTTGTATTTTGTGTGACTATTGTCCATGCAATGGCCAATTTATTTTTATTTGTGTGTGGCCTCAGAAATGAATTCCTCCCCCTTAGACTGAGCAGAGTTTGGAGATTCAGCCTGAGTAGGCTGAGCAGCTTGATAGGCACCTTCCATTGTACTTGTTGCAGATGCTCCTGCTGGGTGACCAGTAGGTAATGATTTCTCCTTAGGAGAAGAAATTTTCTCCCCCTTAGACTTGGCCTTCGAGGCAGATGACTTCTCCCCCTTTGAAGGAGATGGACCAGCACCTTCAACACCTGGTCTGCCTGAAGACACGAAGTCAGTAGGCTTGCCAGCAGTTTTGGCAGCAGGCTTGGGATCAACCAGGCTATGCACTAAGAAAGCCAGGTTGTCCTTCACCTCTGCAAGTTGGGAAAGGCAGTTTTGAAGAGAGGATGATTGTGTTTCAGCAAGGGAGGTCAGCTTAATAATGTTTTCCCTATCAGAGGCTGTGAACAGCAAAGTTTGGAGCTGTGCAAGATGTAACTCAAGAGAGTCCTGCACATCAGCAAGGTTTGATGACACAGAATTTGATAGAGAGCCTATTAAGGTGTTTAAGCTGGCCAAAGTGGTAGGAAGTGTAGAATTGCAAGTAGTGAGGAAAGATGACAGGTGTTGGGATATGGCTGTCATAACGGACACAGAGTCCTGTTAGAGTGAAAGGATTGAGGAGAGGGATGTGGAGACAGTTTGCAGCTGTGCAGTGAGTGCAAGCAGCTGTGAGGAGTTGTCAGTTTGTGGAGTGGCTGGGAAGGAATCCTTGAACAGATCAAAGAATCCATTAAGCTGTTCAGACACAGAGTCTGAAATGAGAGAGGGTAGAGAAGACATGGAGGTTTCTAAAGAACCAACTTTGTTGGTCAGCAGAGAGAGCTGATCCTTCAAAGGCAGGTGTTTAGGGGATGGAGGTGTATGGGTGGATTGTTTGGAGTGGGTAGATGGAGATGAAGAGGATGAGGCTGGTGTATGGGGATGTGATGTAGAGGGAGAGGGTATTTTGGAAAGAAGCTCCATAGCCTGGGCAAAAGTAATGTGGCCCAGCTTGGAAGGGTCGATGGATCCTTCAGCACTGGCTTTAACTGCATCACCAGGAGAGGGGGTAGAGGATGGTAGCCTTTCAGACACTGCTTGTTTTGCAGTACCTTCAATAAGGCCAGTGGTGGTTCCCACTGCGGTACCTTGGTGTAAAAGTACCTCATCATGGGGAGATGGAATTTGCATTTCAACATCAGCAGTGATGAAATCTGCTGATGGAGTTTGCATAAAGGGATTAGCCTCACCAAAGGGATGTTCTGTTCCCTGTGGTTCATCAGCAAGAGTTGTGGGTCCATCAGCAGCTGTTTGGTGTAAAACAGCTGCATCATGAGGAGCAGTAGTGTGAGGCTGATCTGCTGGATGGTCTAAGCCAGCAGGGTGGACACCTCGTGCAGACTCAGTGTGTAGAGAAGTATGAGATGGGGACAGTGTGGACTTAGTATGGAATGGAGAGAACTCCTGTCTTTCAATATTCTCAGCCTGTTGGGAGGCTGGAATAGTTGATGTGGCTATCTCCATTCGTAAAACTGGCTCCTGTTGGGAGGAACCAGAGGGCCTAGGCTGACTTGGGGTTGACACAGGGTGGAGTGAAGCAGGCTCCAATTATGCTGATTCTTCTCCCAAAATAGGAGAGGCAGCAGGGGTTGCTTCTTTTTCAACTGAACCCTATTGAGAAGGAACAGAGGGGCTAGTTTGGGTTGTTGGTTTCTTCTTGCGTTGGTATAAAATGTGAGATGAAGTGGGGTATTTTGGAGAGGAAATGAGAGATTCAGACTGGACAGGTTTAGAGACTGGGTCAGAAACAGGTGGGTTGGCCTGTTCCATAGTCTCAGGTGCTACAGAGGCACCAACCACAAAGGCTTCAGGGTCAACAAATGACCCAGGGTGAGGAGCCTGCTCCCCCTCTGCCACAGAGGCTAAGGGTTCAGACTCAGACTGAGCTGTTTTGGCCTTCTCGTGGACAGGCCCAGCTTCAGTGATGTCCAGGGTCCTCTTAACAAGCTTGGCCCTGGCTTTGGATTTTCTTCTGGGAGCAGCTTCTGGATCCACCCTCACATCAGAGGGTCCTTCCACCAATCCTAACAACCTCCTCATTGGTGTTGATAGAGGAGGCTCATTTGGGAGAACAGGAGTATAGAAATCTCTATTCCCTATTACAGGGAATGCGGCAGTATGAAGTAAAGGCTGAGAGTTATACAAATGCTCACCACAAACATGCTTAAAGATGAGGCTCAGAAACCTGGGATATCAAACAGCAGCTGGTCGTGTCTCCTGCTGCACCAGGTTCCTCATGTTCATGAAAATCCACTTAGCCATGTCTATTGTAGTTCCATCCACAAGCTGCAGAACTACAGGAACTTCATCACGGCTCAGTTGGTCAAAGGAACCAACTTTGCTACTGAAGCACATTACCACAGAGGCAAACAAGAAGCTGTAAGTAGGAGACAAATCCTTTCTGAACAGCGTTGCTCCAACCTTTGGTTCTGCTACACCACAGAAGTGCAGCAGACTCTTCATCTGTTCATCTTCAGGCTATGGTTGATCATATTTTTCAACCACAGGGAGTCGAAGAACTTCCCTGAGCAGACGAGTGTTGATCTCAATGGTCTGAGTCCCATTTAGTATGGTTCCCTTGATGACTTTGGTATCTGGGTTGTAGGCACAGGTGTACCAGAACTCATACACCATCTCCTGGTACACGACACCAGGGGTAGCAGTCATGGCGTAGTTCAACGGATGAACTTTCAAAAACTCCACAATTTGGTCATAGCCTTTCCCCACATAGTTTTTGGGGATTGTGAGGTTGGAAATGTAGTTAGTGGGTTTCAGTGTTAGCATTGTGGTGACTGGTGAGTGTAGCCATTTGGGAAGTAGTGATAGTGGCAGAAGCACAACACACTTAGTCGATTTTGAGGGTTCTTATGAGGTTTATGGAAGTAGTGAGGAAGACGAAGATGAAACAGTAGGGGGTATTTATAGGATTTAAATGTGAGTGGGTATGAGAGAGAAACATTTGGGCGGTTGATTTGAAAAGGTCGTTAACGGATAACGGAACGGTTGTCCATGTCAGACCGTTTGTCAGACCACTTGAGCCCTTTTTAATCACTAACACACGTAACCCACATTATCCGCAGTAATTAAGTTAAATAAACAAAAATTAAGTAACTTAATTGTGAAGAAAGGTAATTAAACTGATAGTCCAAGCTGATGGTCAAACCTGTGATGAGCAGGGTCATCACAAGCTGTTCACTCTTCAAGCTGCTCCTTCAATCTGTTCAGCTATGTAAGAACAGGTTGTGTTCAATAGCTGATCAGGTTACAAGACAATGCCTTGTATGACAAATTGAGAGAGTGAGCAGGGTGGAGGTTTAATCATCAGATCAGGCTTGACAGATAAGCTGTTATTTGTCAAACCTGTTATATGCTCAAGTTGTTCAAGTTTTGCAGAAAACGGCTAAGTATAGAAAATGCATAGCCTGTTCTGTCTAAGCTGTTTTGAAAGAACTTGAGCAGTGTGAGACATATAAAGTCTTAGACTTTAAGGACACTTAGTCTCTTTTGTTTAACATGCCCAGCTTGCTGACAAGGTAATTAAACATGTTGCAAGCTGTTCATTAGTGGAAATAAAACTTACCACCACATTAGCTTTCTGAATGTGATCTCTGATAAAGTGATGTCTGACTTCGATATGCTTTGTTCTAGAGTGAAACACTGGATTGTTGGAAATAGCTATGGTACTTGTATTGTCACACAGAATAGGAGTTTTCCTAAGTACAAGTCCATAGTCTTCAAGCTGATGCTGCATCCACAGAATCTGCCCACAGCAGCTTCCAGCAGCAATGTACTAAGCTTCAGCAGTAGAAGCAGAAACTGAGTTCTGCTTCTTGCTACACCAACTTATCAACTTACCACCAAGGAGTTGACATCCACCTGTTGTGCTTTTCCTCTCTCGCCTGCAACCTGCAAGATCAGAATCTGAATAACCTGTTAGTTCAAGGCTTGAGTCTTTAGGATACCAAAGACCCAAACCTGGTGTACCCTTAAGGTATTCGAAGATTCTTTTCACAGCAGCTAGATGTGCTTCATTTGGATCAGCTTGGAACCTATCACATAAACAGGTAGCAAACATAATATCAGGTCTACTAGCAATTAAGTACAGCAAGCTCCCAATCATGCCTCTGTAAGCTGTTACTGACACAACTTTGCCACTGGCATCTGCATCCAATTATACATTGGTTGCCATTGGGGTTTTAATAGGAGAACTTTGATCAAATTTAAACTTTTTCAATAGATCTAAAGTATACTTTCTTTGATTTATAAAAATTACAGTTGAGGTTTATTTAACCTGTAATCCTAAAAACAAAGTAAGTTCTCCCATCATACTCATTTCATACTTGGATTTCATGAGTAATGAAAAATTCTTGCATAATTGTTCATTAGTAGAACCAAATATTATGTCATCCACATAGATTTGAACAAGCATAATATCAGACTTCACTTTCTTTATGAACAGTGTGGTATCCCCTTTACCTCTGGAATACCCATTTCTAATAAGGAAATCAGTAAGAGTGTCATACCAGGCTCTAGGGGCTTGTTTTAGACCATAGAGAGCTTTGTCCAACTTATAGACAAAACCTGGATGATGTTAATTTTCAAAACCTGGAGGCTGCTTGACATAAACTTCCTCTTGCAGCTTTCCATTTAAAAATGCACTCTTCACATCCATTTGAAATACCTTCATGCTCTTATGAGCAGCGTAGGCTAGTCAATGCCTTCCTCCTGTCTATAGCCCTGAGCAACAAGTCTTGCCTTATTTCTAATGACATGACCTTGCTCATCCATCATGTTCCTGTAAACCCATTTGGTGCCAATTATAGTTTTACCTTTAGGAGCAGGGACCATCTTCCATACCTTGTTTCTCTCAAACTGATTGATTTCTTCTTGCATGGCAGTGATCCAATTGGCATCTCTAAGTGCTTCATCCACTTTCTTTGGCTCCATGAGAGACACAAAACTAGAGAACATACAAAAGTTCCCTAAGCTGTCCCATCTCATTTGTACCCCTTTGTTGATGTCACCAATTATTTGATCATTGGGGTGACATCTGATCCACTTAGGATCATTTTTCAATGAAGACTCTCCTGAGTTGTTAGCATCTTCAGCAGGTCCTGTTGAACAGCTCTCAAGATTTTCAGACACACTGTTGTCTTGAGCCTGTTCACTTGTTGAACATGACTGACCACTGTTGAACAGATCAGCAGAGGATCCAGGAAATCAGCATTGATTGGTTCAGGACATGTAGTTGTAATTAAGGCAATACACTTATTCACACAGGGTGTATCAACATAATCATCATCATGTCCATCATGGTTTGCAGGTTCCACTCTGGATGTAGTGGAAGCTTTTGAATCATCTTCACTGTTGGAATTCATGAGATCATCAAAGTTGAAATCTCCTGAAACTGATTCAGGAACAGCTTTGGTGGAGGCATTCCTGGACTCTTCAAAGGTGACATTGACAGATTCATCAATCACCTTTCTTTTGTTATTGTATACTCTGTAGGCTTTGGAGATAGCAAAGTATCCAACAAACACACCTTCATCAGCTTTTGGTTCAAACTTTGCCAGTTGATCCCTTTAGTTCAAACTTTACCAACTCTTTCTTACAGAGTTTGTTGATGTTCTTGAAGTTCAGGTGTGACAGCCTTTTATGCCATAACCAGTTTAGGTCTGCATTTGTTCTTGTGAGAAAACAAGTTTCAGTTGTGGGATCAGCAAATTGCATATCCACAACATATACACCTTTCTTCCGTTGAGCACACAGCACAACTTTGCCTTGGGGATCCAATATGTAACCCAGGTGCTCATCAAAGTTAACCTTGTAGCCAGCATCACATAGTTGAATTTTGCTTACAAGGTTGTGTTTCAGCCCAACCACATAGGCTACTCTTTTGAACACTACAGCACCAGCTTTAAGAGTTCCATATCCCTCAGTGGATCCCTGTACATTGTCACCAAAAGTGACTTTTGGCCCTTTTTCAGGCCTTAGATCATTCAGCAGGTCCTTGCAACCTGTCATGTGCCCTGAGCAGCCACTGTCCAAGTACCAAGCCTGGGATGGTTGTTTGTCCTGCAGAATGTCATAGGAAAATATTAGTTACATTTAGGGAACTCATCATAGTGATGATTTCTCCTACTTCATCAACATGTGTTGATGGGCTAGTGATATCCACATTAATATTTCCTATTTGAATGGTATCAGTTTGGATACCACTCTCATTGACAATGTTACTTCCAACACTGCTTGTTTTAGCAATAATGGAACTAGCAGAGTCAACAGGCCTCAAGTCCTTAGTTTCAGGACAGTCTTTGGCCATTTGTGTCTTCTTCCCACATTTATAGCATTTTCTCTTTTTGGTCTTTTTGGAAGAAGAGCTTTCAGAAACACATACTGAATTATTTCTGTTGATTTTATCAGCAGGTTTAGCAAACTTATTACTATTTTCGATGAATCAACAGCTTTGGTGGATGGCACAATAGCAACAGCTTTGCCTGTTTCTTCTTTCCTCCTTTTGGGAGGACAGATGTCAAAAACAAGAAGCTTGATTGGCTTTTGTCCTTCCACATGTTTGGGAAACTTATTCCCAGATTTCTCAGGCTGAGCAATGGCTTTGCCTTTGCCCTTACTGAGATGTGATTGACGCTGCCTATCAGCATAATCACTGTTTCTGGTTTTGAAAGACTTATTTTCATTTATAACCAGTTTTCCACTATGATTTGAAAACTTATTTGAAACCACAACAGATTTACTTTCAACATGAGACTTACCCTTGTTAAAAGCAGGCTGCTTACCTTTTGAAAACTTATTTTCAAAATGTTTAGCATCAAAAGGGTTAACATGTCTCTTGCCATCAGCTTTGGACCCAGAGCCTGTTTTGTCAACGGGTTTAGTGTCAACCGCTGCAGTTTGAGCATGTTTTCCTTTCTTTTGCTTGTGTGAATCAGCATAGCACTTAGCAGGCTGATTTGATGGAGAACACATTCCATCATCAGCTTTAGGGCCTTTTTCACACAAGCTGTCAGTGTTTTGAGGCCTGACAAACCTGTTTGTTGAAACCAGCTTTCCATTAACTTTCTGGATGAAAGTACTGGGAAGCTCACCAAGAGTGGATAAGTCATCTTTCAGATTATTGATTTCAACAATGGAAGCTGCTGTGTCAAGATCCCCTCCAAGATAGGGTTGGATTTGTGCAGGGATCTGCTGACTTATGCAATGGCTGACTTTTTGTGCTGATTGGCACCAAGAGTCAACTATCTTTTGAAGCTTTGCATGTTTTACATCTGTTTCTCTCTTTTCTTCCAGTAAAATAGAGTTGATGTGTTTTAGTTCATCAAGCTCAGCTTCCAACTTATGGAAACTGTTTAGTTTACTGGATTTAATTTCAAGATCAGTTTTAAGCTTAGAGATTTCAGATATTAAAACATTATGCTTCTCAACAGCAGCTTTTAAGTCAACCAGCATATATTCAAACATTTTTACTTTTTCATCTGAACTGTAAGCCATAAAATTTTGTACCTTGTACATCATCGTAGGGTTCCAGTTTCTCCAAGCTGCTGAAGGCTTCAGCTTCAGCCAAGTCTTGTTTGAAGTTGCTAGTTGATAGGACATCAGTATTGGCCATCAGACAATTGTTGTCTTCTTCATCTGAGGATGAATCAGACTCCTCCTAGTCACATGTCTCTGCCATCAGTCCCTTTTGCTTGTTGGAAGCCACTGAGTTTTCCAACTTTTTCAGCTTTGCCATGGCCATAAGGCCTATAGCCATCGTCCTTGTTAGTCTTGTATGGTTTGCAAGACTGTCCAACAGCTTTTGACACACAGTCAGCAGCTATATGGCTAGCTTTGCCACATTTGAAGCACTCAGCTTTAGATTTATCAAATGCCTTCTTCTTGGCAGCATTTGAGTTTCCCTACAGCATATTTCTTCCAAACCTCTTCTTGTTGAACCTTTTGACAAGCATGACTATCATTTGCTCATCATCAAGTTCATCAAGATCTGCACTGTCTTCCTTATCAGACATTTCCTCTCTTTCATCATCAGCCTGTTGATCAGATTGTGTGAAAACATCACACTCCTGTCCAACAGGTTGTCTCACGCTGGCCACTAAGGCAGCACCTCTCTTGGACATTTCCAAGGCATTTCTTTTCTGCTGCCTTGACTGTTCATCATTTAGTAAGGATCCATATAAGTTTACCAGATCCATACCTTTATAGTACCTGAGTTTCTCAAGATGGTGGAAAAGTAGTTCCATTCTTCAGGTAGAATGTCCAAGAACTTGTTCACCAGGGTCAGGCTGTCCTAAGTGATCCCAACAGCTTTGAGATCATTAACAAGAGCAGTAAACCTGGTGTAGGTTTCTGTGAGAGTCTCCTTTGGTTTTGCCAAGAAGATTTCATACTATCTAACAAGATTATTAATCTTGTTGTCCAGTGTGATTGTGGGTCCATCATAGACGGTACACAAACTATCCCACATCTCTTTTGCAGTCTTCATCTTCTCAACCTGTTTGAACACATCATCAGGCAGAGAGATAACCAGGTTATTCCTGGCTTTTGCATCCAGAGCAACCAGTCTTTTGTCTTCATCAGACCTTGAGCTTTGGCCTTCTCAAAGGTTCTGATTTCAGGGGCTGCTCCTTCAACAGCAGGAGTTATGGTAGTAACAGAAGTTGGCACATAGGGACCTTTCATTACTATCTCTGGTAATTGTACATCCAGATTCTCTAAATAGAGCATCATTCTGCACTTCCAGCCAGAGAAGTTCTGATGATTGAACTTTGGGGGTTTGGCCATTGACCCATTGTCATAGTAAGAGGAACTTGCAGAACTGTTGTCCATGGAAACGTAGGGAAAATGAGAGATCTTAGAGATGACACACACTCTAACACTGCTCTGATACCAGTTGTAGGTCCCAAAAGGTTTCCCAAGTGTATAGCTCTAAGCTGTAGAGGGGGGGTGAATACAGCTATATAAAACTTAAACACTCTTTTCTCAATGTTTGTATGTATTATCAACAAAAGTTAATTACAAACAAGCTTGAATGCGGAAAGGTTCAAGCTGAGATGACAGATACAACAGTTTGTTAACTAATCTAAAACACACTCAGACTAGTTACAATGATCACACTCAGTTAGAGGCACTCACTGTTTTTACAAGACTCAGATGGACAGCTTATACAAGAACAGCTTAGACACACTCGACTGTTTTATATAAGCAGACTTGCATGCATGGAATAACACACTTCAATGCACGTTCTGATTTCACACTCTTGATATCTCTTTATCCTTAGAAACTTCCTTTTATACTCAAAAGGAGAATCTTAGTGAAGCTTCTTCATTGGACAAAAGAGTTAGTGGAGAGTCTTTCCAAAAGGACAAAACACCTTTCTGCACATTCTGATAAAGTACCTTTGTCTTCACATGGCAGAATCTTTGTCTTTTCCTTTTTGTCACTGTTGCATAAGGCTTTAACCAAAAGAGGAATGTCAATTTTGCATCTTTCTTCTTTTGCTAATGCCATTTTGATATAAGAAAAGGTCTGTCACCCTTTTCAAATATCTTTTTGTCTTCATGTAACAGAACAGCGTGGGCAGGCTGTGCAGTTCTGTTTTTCCACTTTGTCTTCGACTTGTAAGCTGATCTTATAGCAAAAACAATACATGATGACTTGGAAACATATTCCATAAAGTGTTTAACCTGTTCACAAAGAACAAGTTTTGTTTACAAAGAACAGAACACTTTAAAACTACCCAAGCTGCTCAAAGGAGTAGAGCAGCGTAGACTGTTTATGACCAGCCTGTTCAGCAGACAGAACAGCTTGGACAAACTGTCTTTGTTGCAACGAATGCAACATGGTAAACAGCTTTGGGCTGGTATTGCAAATCATTTTCAGGTTTCAATAAGGCATATAACAGACCTTAAATGCAACTTTCAAATGCATCAACAGGTTTGATTAAAAATGTCCCCCTCAGATGTACAGCAGGTTTGACTGAGGCCTTTTTGTGCCTAACACTAATTGAATTCAAGATTATGTGTCACTGTATTTTGAATTATTATTAGCTTGTTTTGTTTATCCATTAATTATACTTTCTGGCATTGTACAAAAATTATCAGAAAAATATGCGTCGAACGCAGAAAACTAATTAAACTATCGAGGTCTAGTAAATGTCTTCAAACTGTTGTTTAAATTTTAAGTCTAAATAACTAATTGAGTATTTGAAAAGTAATTTAGTAGATACATCAGTGTCTAACCTGAAATGTTAAATTGATAGTTGTCACAGTGTCCCCCCGTTAGTAGAATTTCGTCCTGAAATTTAGATTATTGATTTGAGTTATGTGACTTTTCGAATAAATAAGGATACTTGCTTTTCATAGCGTCTTCTCGTTCCCAAGTAAACTCAGGTCCTCGCTTTGCATTCCAACGAACTTTAACAACGGGGATCTTATGTCGCCTGAGTTTCTTGACTTCTTGTAGGTCCCGAAAGGTTTCCCAAGTATATAGCCTTAAGCTGTAGAGGGGGGGTGAATACAGCAATTTAAAAACTACACACTCTTTTCTCAATGTTTTTATGTATTATCAACAGAAGTTAATTACAAACAGGCTTGAATGCGGAAACGTTCAAGCTGAGATGACAGATACAACAGTATGTTAACTAATCTAAGACAGACTTAAACTAGTTACAATGAATACACTCACTAAGAATTATTCACTATGTTTACAAGACTCAAAGAATCAGCTTGAACAAGAACAGCTTAGACACCAAGCACTGTTTTATTCAAGCAGACTTGCATGCATGAAAGATACACTTGAATGCACGTTCACTCTTGGCTTCAGCACTTAGCATTTTTGGCTTACCCTTTCTGTAACAACCCAACTATTAGCCCAAATAAATATCTGATTATCGAACCAAAAATGTAATTTTATTACATTACTTTGAATTATAATTTAATTAAGTCTTTGAAATATTTTAATTAAATTATATAAATATTTAAATTATGATTTATGATTTAATAAATTATTAAGATAATTAAATAAAAGATATATAAGATACGAAAGTAATAGTGGGTTAAGTAGCAAACATAACTAGTTAGAGTATATAAACGGAATTTAAGTTTAGAAAATCAGATTTCTCTCTCTCTAGACTCTCTCTCTAAGATTTTCTCTCTCTACTCTCTCTCTACATCTCTCTAAGATTTCTTCTAAACCGACCGTCGGATCATCAAGATTTATACGTCATCGGGAAGATCTCGAAGAATACTACAAGAATATACGGTTGCATGTAGGATTACACACGAATTTGAGGTAATTATTGACTAAACTCCCTAATTTCAAGAGTTTGGTTCGATTTTTTATTAGAAACCGAAACCTAGGATTAAATAGTAAGAAATTTAGGTTGCATGTTTAAAATTTCTGAAGATTATGGTAAATTTAAGTTAACAGAAGTATCAGAAACAAAATCTACGGATTAATTCATTCAAATAAGTTCAAAATCTGAAATTTTAAGTAAAAATGTGTTTTGACAAAAAATAATAATCTATTTTGAATGATCTTGAATGAATTATGATGTTATGGATAAGGAAAATTGTATAAAAACACTTAATTAATGATAACACCACTTTATATTTCATTGCATGTTACTAAAAAGTGTTTTTGGGCAATTTTAATAAAAATCCGTAAGTTGCGACCTGCATATCTGCATGTGAACTCGGCGAGTTCATAGGGGAACTCGGCGAGTTCCCAAGAACACTTGAATATTTCTTCAAAAATTCATAAGTATTGGATCCGAATTCGGTTGGGACCCGAATTCGGATGAGAACCGAAATAAGTTTTGGACCTGAAATAGAACCGAACTCGGATGTGTCCGGAATCCGGTTTTGGGTCCGTACTTCGGACGTGAACTCGGCGAGTTCACCAAGCCAACTCGGCGAGTTCTCTGCGCTTCTTGTACAATTCGAATGAAGTGTCAAAATTTCGGATGGTGCCCTATCTCGGTTCATATTTCGGATGACTCAATTCGGACCAACTTCGGATGTGTCATTTCGGATGATTTAGAACCGAATCTGGATAATCCGAATTCGGATGGTCCTAATCTGAATGCAGTATTTATAATTCAAAATATATATATACAACAGATTCCTTATATAAATATGAATGATCAAATATTGAAATCAAGATCTATAAAATTAAGAAATACCATCAAATAGAAATCATATGAATATATATATGCACGATCACATATGATCAGATTTCCGAAAATGCAATCTTATGAGACTTTGAGATTAAAGACCAACGAATGAACATTGAATTTATTATTCAAATGATTCTGAGGCTAATAAATATCAATAATGATATGATTAACAGATTGAGAGCAACTGAGCCAGAGCCAGAAAGTGCAGATAACCAGTAACAGTGAGTTGTAGATTTCATTTTAACTGCATGTTATGTGAATTGAGACTTTTGTTGCATGATTCTGATTTATTGATATTCTGATCTTGAGCTTATTGAAATATTGTCATAGTATATTTACTATGATTTGTTGAGCTGAGTATTTCTTCTTCTAGATTCGATTCTTTGACGAGTCACTTGATTGTTAAGCTTAACACCATCACTATTGCTCAGTGTTGGGTTAATGTTAGGCTTATGATGTGCTGATTTACGTGATGAAAGCACAGAGGGTAGCTAGAGCTGAGCATTCCGATGCTATCCATATAGAGCTTTTACTGGTAGCTAGCCCAGTACGTGGCTGATCCCCACTAATGATGCGTGTGTATGGATTTATCATCATCCGAGCATTCCTTATGAATTTGTCTAAAAGTCTCAAGAGCAACAACAGTTTTTATAACTGGGAGCTGAGCAAAAGTCGCGCATCAAAAGAGCATTAATTGGCCAATGACCCTTCGAGATTGAGCTGTGCATGAGCCTAGTGCAGTGCATAAGCAATAGAGCTGAGCCTTGCATGAGCCGAGTGCAGTGCATGTGCTTCCGCGTTCATAATTGCATGTTAAATGTGAAATTCTACATTCTCACTAAGCAAATAAGCTTACCCGTTGTTGCATTATTTTTCAGGAAAAGGCAAAGGATTGGCTGGACCTAGTTCTTAGGTCGGGACTTGAAAGAGCTTGAAGTACATTAGAACCTGTTCCAACACCTTGGTACTTAGCTGATGATAGAGCTTTGGGATTCGGGTCTAGTTTATAATATGTGATTTGATGTAATAGTCTAGATGTTTGTACCTTGCTACTTAAAATTCTGTCTCTGTTTGTAATTAACTTTTATTCCGCAACTGTTAATTTTATCTTAGTTTCCTGATTGATATTGCATTGCTATTGGGACCTAGACTTGAGACCTTTGAGAAATCAGAGGGTCTCACAGGATGGTATCAGAGCAATAGTTTGAGTGAATCATTGTATTACATGTAATACATGATCTCAAACTTGTGCAATGCTATAGTATCAATCATGACAGGATGGCTTGAACTAAGATAGGTTTCAGAGACTAGTAGGACGGGGCATGAAAGGGTACAATGTGCTAGGCTAATGATCTAAACATTTAGTGATTTGAATTTCAGAGCTATGTCAGGAGAAGGTGGACCATCAGGTGGCATGACCCCAGAGCAAGTCATGGAAATGATGCAACAACTAATAACCCAGAATAATGAGCAACAAAACAAGTTTATGCTAGAGCAAATTGAATCAATAAAGAAAACTGAAAAGAGAAATAAGCATAAAAAGAAGCAAACTGAACAGTCAAGCGAATCGGAATCCGATAATGAGCACGTCAATAAGCGAGTTGTGCAGCCAAAAGGCTGTAGATTCAAAGACTTCAAAGCGAGTGGTGCCTTAACGTTTGAAGGCACAGTAGATCCAATACAAGCGTTAGATTGGGTAAGTCATACTGAAGAGATCTTCAGTATCTCAGAATGTCTGGACAACAATAGAGTTAAGTTTGCTACAGCACTGTTCGTTGGAGCTGCTAGAGCCTGGTGGAAAACACAAAGAAGCATCTATGGTGAGGAAACAATTACGAAATTGGATTGGGAGCAGTTCTTAGAGATGTTCAACGCCAAATACTGTCCAACGGATAAACAAGACGAACTCGAGATGCAGTTGATGCAATTGAAACAAGGAACTAAGACTGTTGATGAATACGAGCATGAGTTCTCGAGACTTTGCGGCTACTCGTCATATCAAGTAGCAACAGAAGAGCGTAAGATAAACCGATTCAGACTGGGTCTGAATCCAACATATAGAAGACAAATGAGCAGCATCAAGTTTACGACGTATCTCAGCATAGTGGAAGCAGCAAGGATGGTGGAGCGAGAATTCACAGATTCGAGTTATGAACCCGTTATGATGGCTATAAGTCCTACATGTCCATCTCCACCTAAGAAACAGAAATCCAGTAGATTCTTCGGTTCATCAAAGTCCAGTCAGCAGCAATCACAAGCGTCCTCTACACCTCAGAAGACTAGAGTTTATTCCATACAGTCAGGAGCGCGACCGTGCAAACGCTGTAACAAATTTCATAGCGGACGCTGCAACCCTATAGATGTGACCTGTTACACTTGTAACCGGATTGGACATGGAAGCGACGAGTGCCCAGAAAGAAACGACGTATGCTACAACTGTGGTGAGCGTGGACATTATGCCAAACATTGCTCAAATGCACGCGTGCTTACTAATCCTGAACAACCAGTTGGCAGAGCAATTCAACAGAGTACTACAATGATACCTACAGCAAAGGCGCGAGCTTTCCATATAACTGCTGAGGATGCTGAGGAGACACCAGAAACGTCGAAAGACCCCAATGGTAACTAATAATAAACTTCTTATATGATAAAATGATTTAATTCCGTTACCATTTCAATTCCAAAGCAAGTGTTGAGTTTAACTGTACAACCCTGTCATCGATAGTGAATAATGCGGATGACATATGGGTTGTATCAGTTGAAGTTACGATATAAATACATGTCCAATAAGAAATTATACCTATAGGCAATATAGGTGTTGTAATCTGAATCATGTATGATTCAAAACCCGAGAGAAATCAAAATATAATCCTAAACACCAGCTACTTCATAAATCCTTGTAATCTAAATGATTACAGCGTGTCTTATAATGAGACAGAGGTAGAAGTTGCTAATTAAATAATAATAATAAAACCTATTAAGAAGATGATTTTTGAACCAAATTGTTAAACACCCAATGACGACTTGAATTGAAATCAAAGAAGTCAGAGGCACAAAGCGAGAGTGATAAAGAAATAGATTGAGATATTCGTGAAAGTCAAGCGATTAGTTATAAATGACCAATGAAAATGCCGTCAAATACCAAAATAAATGTAAGCATGGATTCTCATTATGTCGACGCGAGACTAGTGAGATATCTAATATGGAATTCCTATTCCATCTAACTGCATATAAAATAAAAAGCTTCTACCAAAAAGAGTGAAATGATCTTAAATTCAGAGATTCATCAATGAGAAGTCAAGCCTAAGTCTATACATATAATTAAACAGAATCAAAGATTATTGTTTTGTCGAAGCCTCTTGACCGAATTGCACAGTGAAATAATAGAGGAAGGCGATGACGATAAAGTAGAAGATGAGTTAAATGGTCGTGGAGACGGTTTTAGAACACTGGTAACTCGAGATCTGACTTCAATAATAGAATCTGCCGTCATGTCCAATGAATCACACCGAGAAAGCCAAACTAAATTATTGATTTCTATCAACTTGTTCCTTAGAATTCGATTCCGTATAATATTTGTTTTCTATGTTGTTAATATTCCTACTCGCTGGAAGATTCTAAAGCGTATGATCTCTTCAAGTTCGGGATCATAACTGACTTGTTTGAAATATCCATCAACCGCTGAAACCGTTGCAAAGAGGATGAGGACGATTGTAACTCCTGTTTTGATTGTTAAAGCTCTAAATACAACATTTCAACATTTTTGCCTCGATCTCTCATACTTAACTTCTAATCACTCTATCATCTTGGAGTATTTTGCTACTCGAGAGACTGATTATGTAAAAGATTTGGCGGATATTGCAGCGCAATTGAAGACCAAGGTAGGTGAGGTGGAGTCGTTACACGAAGAGTTGACTCCGATTGTTGTGCCAAAGGATAGATTTCATTTGTTTAATAGAGCAAAGAAAATTTTTAAGTCTTCACAACAAGTCAGCACAAATCAGAAATAAGTTAAACGATTGATGGTGATAACAACATCAATAAAAGATGTACTTCTTAAAGTACAGATATCAGATTCCCAAAAGCTCTACAGCAAGTTCTAAAGGAAAATGAAAGAGAAATATGAGCTAACTGAGATAGATTGAGCTGCAAGCTGAATTGAATGAGATATAAGGTTAAATCTCAAAAATCTATAGCAAATGAAAATTTTGCAATAATACAGATGAGATATTTAAAAAGCCATAACTGGCTCAAGATCAAACGAAAGTGATATATGAGCTAACTCATGTATTGAGTTGTTATCTGGATTGATTATGGCGTAAAGCATAAAGCTCATATATTAAGAGTATGAATAATAAGTCAGAATTCTTAAAATGATCAAACAGCGAAATATTGAATCAAATATGAAGCTCAGAAGAAAAACTTGAGTTTCTTGTGCTTGAAAATTTCAAAGAAACATAAACCATGAAATACAGATGGTGCTCGTTCAGTGGAAACACCACAAAAGTTTGTATCAGTCTTGGGAATCCGGATATCATAAAAACTATCTACCCAAGTCTGTTCGAACATATCTAACTTCGGGGACGAAGTTTGTGCGTGGTGGAGCCCATTCTGTAACAACCCAACTTTTAGCCCAAATAAATATCTGATTATCGAACCAAAAATGTAATTTTATTACATTACTTTGAATTATAATTTAATTAAGTCTTTGAAATATTTTAATTAAATTATATAAATATTTAAATTATGATTTATGATTTAATAAATTATTAAGATAATTAAATAAAAGATATATAAGATACGAAAGTAATAGTGGGTTAAGTAGCAAACATAACTAGTTAGAGTATATAAACGGAATTTAAGTTTAGAAAATCAGATTTCTCTCTCTCTCTAGACTCTCTCTCTAAGATTTTCTCTCTCTACTCTCTCTCTACATCTCTCTAAGATTTCTTCTAAACCGACCGTCGGATCATCAAGATTTATACGTCATCGGGAAGATCTCGAAGAATACTACAAGAATATACGGTTGCATGTAGGATTACACACGAATTTGAGGTAATTATTGACTAAACTCCCTAATTTCAAGAGTTTGGTTCGATTTTTATTAGAAACCGAAACCTAGGATTAAATAGTAAGAAATTTAGGTTGCATGTTTAAAATTTCTGAAGATTATGGTAAATTTAAGTTAACAGAAGTATCAGAAACAAAATCTACGGATTAATTCATTCAAATAAGTTCAAAATCTGAAATTTTAAGTAAAAATGTGTTTTGACAAAAAATTAATCTATTTTGAATGATCTTGAATGAATTATGATGTTATGGATAAGGAAAATTGTATAAAAACACTTAATTAATGATAACACCACTTTATATTTCATTGCATGTTACTAAAAAGTGTTTTTGGGCAATTTTAATAAAAATCCGTAAGTTGCGACCTGCATATCTGCATGTGAACTCGGCGAGTTCATAGGGGAACTCGGCGAGTTCCCAAGAACACTTGAATATTTCTTCAAAAATTCATAAGTATTAGATCCGAATTCGGTTGGGACCCGAATTCGGATGAGAACCGAAATAAGTTTTGGACCTGAAATAGAACCGAACTCGGATGTGTCCGGAATCCGGTTTTGGGTCCGTACTTCGGACGTGAACTCGGCGAGTTCACCAAGCCAACTCGGCGAGTTCTCTGCGCTTCTTGTACAATTCGAATGAAGTGTCAAAATTTCGGATGGTGCCCCATCTCGGTTCATATTTCGGATGACTCAATTCGGACCAACTTCGGATGTGTCATTTCGGATGATTTAGAACCGAATCTGGATAATCCGAATTCGGATGGTCCTAATCTGAATGCAGTATTTATAATTCAAAATATATATATACAACAGATTCCTTATATAAATATGAATGATCAAATATTGAAATCAAGATCTATAAAATTAAGAAATACCATCAAATAGAAATCATATGAATATATATATGCACGATCACATATGATCAGATTTCCGAAAATGCAATCTTATGAGACTTTGAGATTAAAGACCAACGAATGAACATTGAATTTATTATTCAAATGATTCTGAGGCTAATAAATATCAATAATGATATGATTAACAGATTGAGAGCAACTGAGCCAGAGCCAGAAAGTGCAGATAACCAGTAACAGTGAGTTGTAGATTTCATTTTAACTGCATATTATGTGAATTGAGACTTTTGTTGCATGATTCTGATTTATTGATATTCTGATCTTGAGCTTATTGAAATATTGTCATAGTATATTTACTATGATTTGTTGAGCTGAGTATTTCTTCTTCTAGATTCGATTCTTTGACGAGTCATTTGATTGTTAAGCTTAACACCATCACTATTGCTCAGTGTTGGGTTAATGTTAGGCTTATGATGTGCTGATTTACGTGATGAAAGCACAGAGGGTAGCTAGAGCTGAGCATTCCGATGATATCCATATAGAGCTTTTACTGGTAGCTAGCCCAGTACGTGGCTGATCCCCACTAATGATGCGTGTGTATGGATTTATCATCATCCGAGCATTCCTTATGAATTTGTCTAAAAGTCTCAAGAGCAACAACAGTTTTATAACTGGGAGCTGAGCAAAGCCGCGCATCAAAAGAGCATTAATTGGCCAATGACCCTTCGAGATTGAGCTGTGCATGAGCCTAGTGCAGTGCATATAGAGCTGAGCCGTGCATGAGCCGAGTGCAGTGCATGTGCTTCCGCGTTCATAATTGCATGTTAAATGTGAAATTCTACATTCTCACTAAGCAAATAAGCTTACCCGTTGTTGCATTATTTTTCAGGTAAAGGCAAAGGATTGGCTGGACCTAGTTCTTAGGTCGGGACTTGAAAGAGCTTGAAGTACATTAGAACCTGTTCCAACACCCTGGTACTTAGCTGATGATAGAGCTTTGGGATTCGGGTCTAGTTTATAATATGTGATTTGATGTAATAGTCTAGATGTTTGTACCTTGCTACTTAAAATTCTGTCTCTGTTTGTAATTAACTTTTATTCCGCAACTGTTAATTTTATCTTAGTTTCCTGATTGATATTGCATTGCTATTGGGACCTAGACTTGAGACCTTTGAAAAATCAGAGGGTCTCACATAAAACCTAAACATTGCCTTCCTTTCCGTGATAATAACCATCGTCTAGATACCAAGGTTATTAAAGTAAGCCATCCTATCATTGTGGACATTCTGAAAGGCCATCCACTCAGTTATCTGCTTCAATACAAACCGTCTATTCCACAAGTGTATCTACAACAATTTTGGCACACTGTCAAATTTGTTCCTGCTGACGGAAATCATCACTTTAAAGTGACAATAGACCAGTTCAAGACTAAAATCACTCTTGCAAGACTGCGTCATAATCTATTTCTTCCAAGACGTATAGACACTGTGAACTTCCCAGAGTTGGCAGATTTTGAAGACTTTGTTTCAGATGAAGAGCTGGTACATGATTTAATCTGTTTGGGTTACTCAAAGCCACTACCGAAGAGCTCAAAGTTTCATAGGAATGGTTTAAATGGAGAATGGTATACACTATTTGGAATCATAAATAGGTGTATGACTTCAAAACACACAGGGATAGGCAGATGCAGTATTCACTGTTTGAGGATATTTCATGGCATAGCATTCAACAAGCATTACGATTATGCTCAGTGCATATGGGAAGATTTGAAAGAGATTGTGCTTGCAAAAACAACAAATAGAGCAAGAAAATTTGTGCCACTTCAGAGATTCATACAGATTCTTATCCGAGGGATTCTCCGTGCTAATGAAAATATTCCGAAGCGAGCCAATTCTCAGAGATGTCCGGATTATGTTATGATGAGCCTACACGAAGTGCCGGACTCTCCAAATGCAAACATTATGCCATATCCAGAGTCGTTGCTTAAATATACGGATCAAGAATGTGAGAATGTGAGATTATATCGAATAGATCATGCTCCGATAGAGACCCAGGAACCGGGATCTCTTAGCCCAGGAGCTTTAAGGATAGAGGAACCTCAGCAAGGGGCTGAAGTTCAGGTTGCCCATTCAGAGAGTGAGGGAGATGTTAGTGTGAGGGGTGGTGAGGAAGAAGCTGAAAAGTCAGATTCTGAGAGGACGTTGTCAGATATACAAGAAGAAGAGGGAGAAGGAGATGATGGTGATGATGATGGTGATGATGGAGGTGATCATCATGAGGGAGGAGGAATGATGGTAGATATTGTACAAATTGCTGTAGAGAGTGTGAGGGATACCATAACCCTAGAAAGCCGGGATTTAACCACGTTTACTGTTAGCTCTCCTATGAGAGTTAGCATTGAACAAGTCAGTATCCCACTGACAATTGCACACTCAACTATCCACTCAGTCTCCTCTCAACAGGAGACTGTTTCAATTGAACACAGGGATGAACCACACAATCTATCCGAAAGTCACTTGGACTTAATGGATATTGAAACAAGTGCACAACTGCCCGTGTGTACGACTTCTTTTCAATCACCGAGTCTAGTTCCTATACAGTTTAGGACACTTGAGTCAACTTCATTTGTTGAAGTTAGTGTGGTTGAACTTAGTGTTCCCACTGGAACATCCTTAGTTACAGAAGCATTTGTTGCTCCGTCACTTGAAGAGGGTGGAAGTCCAGTCAGAGAAACGACACTACCAACTCTGAGCACTGGCCACACAGACGTTCTTTATACAAGTTCGACTGCTGTGACAACTGGAAGTCTACGTGACCCAGTGGTGACTTTATCCCCATTTGTTATAGAATCAACCTTGACAAGTGCATTGAATGAAGCTGTGTCTGGTGTAAATATGCATGTATCTAATCAATTAGCTGAGGTAATGGCCCAAATGACAAATATTCAGAAGTTTTTAAAGGGAAAGGATGTTGCAGAGGAGTCTGTTAAGCAATCTGAATCAAAACAAGCTATAGAAGAATTGAAGGAAGAGTTGAAGGACTTTGTTTTTGAGCAATTTGATGAGATGAGAGAACGCATGATCAGCTTAGAAAGTACTGTGATAACTGCGTTAGGTAATCTCTCAGAAAGAGTGGCTGCAGTTGAAGAAACTTGCAAGGCTCAAGCTTCCTCGTCCAAGAGGAAACATGATGAGCATGACGAAGACTCCGTTGATGCTCCTCATGAGGGGGAGAATAGGAGAAAGCTTGATGAACCAACCCCTGGGATATTAATGATAACATATCCAGAAAAGGAGCCGGAAGCTCAGGAGAGAGAAGCTGGGGGTTCTAAAAATCAGCTGGTGAACAGAGAGAGCTGGGATTGATTCTTTATGAAGATGTTCCAGTTCCTTTGAACACTCAGTCCGATATTTATCATTTTATTGAGTATATTGATTCAGAGGAAGATGTTCAAGAGAAGATTCATGAGCTAAGTGTTCAAGAGACAGGTGAAGAGAGAGAGGAGTATATTGAAGTATCTGAAGATGATGATATAATAGCTTTGACTGATGTAGATTTTAGAGCTGAAAGAATCGAGGAGGAGGAAGTGTTAGTTGAGGAAATTTTGAAGGATGTTGAATTAACACCAACGGTTGAAAAGCCTGAGGTAGTTGTACAAGTTAAAGAAGAATTTGAAGAGTTTCAAGTTGAGAGCAGTATGGCTCAAGAAAAAGTTGTTTTGAATGAAGTTGAAGCAATGGATAGGTTTTTCAACGAGTATGTGCTTGCCGATGAATCTAAGAAACAACATAGACTTAGATTTGAAGCACAACAAGTGGTTCAGAGGGAGATTCAAGATATGCTAACTTTGTTGAATAAGGATGAGATAAGCAAGAAGAAGGTGAAAAAGCTTGAACTTCCAGAGAACAGATCTGAGGAATTTATCAGAAAAAGGAACAAGATGCCGTATATTGAAGATATTCTGGAGAAACGGATCTTTTGCAAGAAGCAAGCTCCATGTTCATTCCACAAGTTGTTTAGAGTACTAGAGCCGAACATGCCTAATCTGGTTAACTATGCCAGTTTTCTGAGAAACAAAACACAGGAGGTTGAGAAGGTTAATAGTGAATTCAGAATTGTTGACCTTGTGAAGATTGAAAAAGAAAGATTTGTTAAGGTGTTCTATCCAAAATTCACTGTTACGAGATCAGATGGAAATACTTATGTGTTCACAGAAGCTGACATGTTCAACATGCACTTGGTAGATATTGAAGATCTTTTTGATGAATTGTGCAGAAACAAAAGAAATGAACACTGTAGATTTGCGCTAAAGACAGTGTTCCACTTTATGCATACCAAATTGGTATTAATGTCAGTGCAAGATTTACAGATTGGGGTTGAAAGAGGCATGAGGAAGATCAACATGACAGCGCCTCACAGAGATATCAATTTTGCTGGTGAGCTGAAAGAATTTCAAGTGATTATGGTGAAGCATCCAGCAGTCATGTATAAAGATCGAAATAAGAAGTTGAGGGCAATGAGGAGTGTGGAGCTGAATAAGTTTTCTGATGGTACTTTGATTAAAGTTTTAAGTGGTTTGAAAGGTAAGCTTGCAGCAGACCAGAAAAGAAAGACAAAGAAAGGAGCCCTATCTGTTAACAACCGAAGACTCATGGTTGAGTTTATTTCAAAAATTGAATGGAGGCTTTCGGATCGTAAAAGTATCAGAAGGTTTGAACAAAAGCTGGGCTTATCAGTTTAACGACTTTGCAATTTTCATCAAAGGGGGAGAATGTTAGGATATGTTTTTAATTGATGAAAAACAAAGTCTAGGGACTGTTTTTGTATTTCCTTGATAGTTTGTAAAAGTGTATAAATAGCATCTTTGACTTTCCTTTTTAGTAGATTTGGCATATTATCATTTTGTACTCATACGAATTAGTGAGAGCAGCACTGTACAAGAATATTCCTGATCATCATTTTGTAATCATCAAGTTCATCAATCTAATCATTCGGTCAGTGTTGATTCGTTTATTGTTCTTATTAATTTCATATTGTTGATTGATTGGTAGAAACTACATTTCACACTAAATCATTGAATATTGTAATTTATTATATGTAGTTAAATTACTGAAACACGAAATCATTTATACTCAAGACTGCCATTGATATATGTGTATTTGATATATATAAATTGAAAAAAAATGAGACAAAAAAATCTGCGATTATTAAAAAATATTTTAGTATTGCGTTGGTAATAATATTATATAGTTGTATATACCCTAAAACAAAATCATGTCATACAAAATTGAATTTTAACAGCCACTGTGCTTGTTGTGTTCTTTTTTTTTTCATCATACTGCAAGTTTAAAATATTATTTCTCAGAACAAAATAAGATTGACTCAGAAAATACATGCTAACATAAAAAAAGTTCTCCATAATAATTGTCTAAAACAACTGAAAATGACAAATACATATACGAAAGTGTGTAATTGATTGAAAAACGGTAGATAAATTTTGTAATGAAAAGATGGATGATATCGACCATGACTATGCCAATGCTCGTTCTACACTCATGCTTCTTCATCGTGCAATGATAAAAAAATGTTAGAACGTAAGAATATGATATTTCTTGAAATTGATCATGCATGAGAGATAAAAATGAAAACAATAATGTCAAATTTTATTACGATTTTAGAGTGCCTAGATACTATAGATAAAATGTAACAATCTATATGACATTTATGTGCAATAGGTTACGTTTGAAAATTATGAGAGAATTTCAAAAGAATTGAGCAATCAATATGACATTTATGTGTAATTATAACGTGTACAACATAGGTTATGTTTGAAAATTATGAGAGAATTTTTAAAAAATCAAGCAATCAATGACATTTATGTGTAAATTATAATTTGTACAGATGCACATATTAGTTACTTGGACTTATTAAAATTCAAGATTTATGCATTAATGTATTGTTTTCACATTTTATAAAATAAAAATATATTAGTTTTAACTACAAATAATGCAATTAATTTTAAAGTTTTAAACTATATATATTTTAATTAAATTGTTTTTAAAGGTTATTTGATTAGTTATATGCTTTCGTAAAAACTCTTTAATTAAATATTTCATAAAGTTTATATAACATGTAATTATATTAGAAGTTTATTTTAATACATTAATTTAAATGAATATTAATAAGGTTTACATTGAATCTATGTAACTAAAATTCATGTGATAAATAACAATACTATTATGTTATATTTATTTGAGTTCAAGTAATATTTATTTATATTAAACATGTTGTATCAAAGTTGAGTCCATTTTATAATAAAATTTATATAGACCAAGTTATTTTATGAATAATCTTAAAATTATTGATTATATATTTTATTAGTTTAATTTGTTAATTAACTTATTTTTTAAAGGGTATTTGAGGAATCATATATTTTCATAAAGAGTTCTTTAAAAAATTAAAAATTATATGTTAAAACTTTTCTATAATGTGTAACTATATTAAAAAAATTATTTTATGTGTTAAGTTAAGTATATGTTAATGACAAATAATATATTTAATCATAAAATTCTAAATTATATATTTTGTTTAGATTAATTTGTTGATTAATTTATTTTTAAAGGCTACTAAAGGAATCATGTAAATCATAAAAGTTTTTAAAAATTAAAAAAAATGTCTCTTAAAATTTAGGTACAACGTGTAAGTATGTTAAAAATTTTAATACATTAATTAAATATATGTTGTTACATGAGATTTATGCTACACGACTCAACTTATCAAACTAAATTAAAAGTAAACTAATATTTTTAATCTGAATAAATAATAATTATATTTTACCAAATAGAATTATCAATATACGACTCAACTTATCAAATTAAATAAATTAAATAATATAATTATGCATTATATATAAAAAATGATCATCGTAATATTTTACATGGAATTAATTACTATAGACATGAAATCATTATCATTATTATGATTCTATAAATATTAATATATTTGTTAGAAATTTTAAATCTACAAATAGTGATATTTCATATATTTTTTCAATATGCTATTTGCAAATAAAATTCTTAGTCTCTTGTTATTTAAAGGAGATTTATGAATTACGTTTTTTGGTAAGATAATTTGGTTATTAAAGATATTTAATTTAAATAAATAAATTAAAATGTAACACAATATTTTTTTTCTTCTTTGTTAACGTATTTAGGTATAAAATAATAAAAGATGTATCTTCCATGTTAATTTAATGAAATAAATGATTATTATATTCTTAGTATCTCATCCTATCTTTGTGGTGTTTTGAAATTAAATTAAATAAATAAATGATGTATAGCATATGTAAATAAATGTTAGTTGACACATGTTTTGATGTTACTAAATTACATAATTTTACATAAATAAATTTATGAGAATACTAATAAATTTAATTATTTTAAATTATTTATTTATTTGTGTAATTAGTATTCTCATTTAAATAAATTAAATTTATGTAATTAAATTTCTTATGTAATTTAATTTATTTATGTAATAAATTTACTAAAAAATAGTCATGAAAATCATTTATTTATGTAGTTAGTCTTCTCATTTAATTTAATAAAAAATTTATGAGAATATATAAATTTAATTATTTTGATCTAAATAAATTATCAGTATAACTTATTTCATGGAATTTATTGTTATATGACTATACTTATCAAATCAGTTAATATAGTTCTTGCCTTTAAAAAATAAAGACTATACTTATCAAATCGAATTGAAATAATATACACTATTATGATTTAAATAAATATCATTGTAGTTCATTATATGGACTTTAGTAACATATGTTGCAGCTTATCGAATTAATTAAAGTAAATAATAAAATAATATATTTTGATATAAAATATGATCATTGTAATTTATTATATTGAATTGGAATACTTTATACATTAAATCATTTTATGGCATGAGTCTTTATTGAAATGGACTCAACTTATCAAATTAAATAAATTAAATAATAAACAATATAGTTTGATTTATTAACGATCATTGTAATTTTTAAATGGAATCAAAATGAAATTATTTATGGTATGAATTTATTGATATGGACTCAACTTTTATATAGATACACACACACACATATAGATATAGATAACATAAGATGATCTTTATAAAGTTAATGACATGTGCTTCATATAACATAGACTTTAATGATATGGACTCTTGGTGATTAAATCTTTCTTAATAATCAATTATAATGATTAAAAATTTGAATTGAAACAATTTGTGTTCCTTAACGTATTTTTTTTAGATTATCATATTCGGTACATGATGAAACTTAACTATGCTTATTGAACAAAATATTTTTATATAAATATTATAGAGTCTATATGTATAAACTATTATCATATGTATCATTTGAATCAGTGATATAAAAACATGGTTTGCAATATTTAAACTAAATTAAATAAAAATCAATAACTAATTAATAAATTTCTCGATTTAGAATATAGGAGAGCACACATGCGGTTTATAAATCCAACTAAAATCCGAAACAAAATTAAAATTGAATACGAATTTACCAAAGTGACTTCTATAGACATCTAATATATGTGATTACCAAAAAAAAAACAAATTTTTTTACAATAGCTCTCAACTTTCACAAAATAAACAATTACTTATACTACGAAATTAAAAATAAGCCCTGTACCACAACGACTAATTAATACCCTTATTATTATATGTCTTTCCGCTTAGATGAAACCCAATTAAATTTAAATGATGGGTGCTTTCCGAGCGAGAAGTTCTCCAACTCGGCATTGTCACCATCAGTGAATTCCAACAACATCAAATTAGCATATGGAGATGAGTTTTGTGATCCCGCAAACACTTTACTCTTAAACCTTACATTTTCACAACCATTAATAATCTATAGTAATTAATATCCATTCAAGAAAACTTTGTATAACTAATTTACCATATAAATAATTGTAAATATAATATTTTATATTAATTAATTAAAACAATAAATTATTTATAAGTCGAATCTATATAATAAATTTTTATTTGATTAAGATAAACTTTATATTAATACTAATCAAATATTTTTCGTTATAAATCATAAATACATTATAGTAAAAGTTATTGATATTCGAAATATAGTTATATAAAAAAACCAGGGAATCAGGTTCATCAGCGTACCTATGAGATTCCAGCGTACCCTAATGTGAATGATCATTCACATATATTTTTTTTAGTAAACATGTATAAGACAACATTATAAGACTTTTTTTCAAAAGGAACAACATCATAAATCTTGTGAATGATAAAAAAAGATCATGTGAATGGTCATTCACACCTTTCACATTGTGTGAAATGACCATTCACAAGGATCACCATTCACATAAATATGCATTGAACATTCACATAAGTTTTAAGGACACAGAAAGTGTGAATGTATGTGAAATTCATATATCATGTGTATAACATTAATTTAAACATGTGTTGGGAAATAGTTTAAGTATACTCAAGCTGTTAGTTTAGACTTCTCAGACTGTTAGTAGATTTTTCTATATAAGTACAAAGTTCATGCTGCTAGTTGAAGAAACTCGAGCTGCCAGTGTAAAAGTTCAAGCTGCCAGAACAAAACAACTCAAGCTGCTCAGTTCATGCTGTCAAGTCATTCAAGCTGCTCAACAGTTTCATAAACAGAATGTGCTGATTTTCAGGGAAGATATCTACACGAAGATTCAAGCATATCTACTATCAGAGAAGTCATAGTCCTTCAAGGAAACACGTCCATAAAGCAATATAAATAGACAGAATATTGTATAGAAGACATACATACGCATACAGAGAGAAGTATTCTGTATTTTTGAGTCTGTAATTGCTTTATTGTTTAAGTTTTCTTAAGCCTCTAAGGTTGTAAAACCCTAAGAACAGTCTGTGTTCTTCGTCTAATCAAAACAGATTAGAGGTGATTGTAATCAGTGAATTCAGCAATATAAACAGTCTTGATTACTTCTTATGTTTTATGCTTTATTGATTTCTGAAAGTTTTTGTTAAAATAATTAAGTGTTATTCCGCAAACTTCTTAATTAAACTTTGATTCAAAGCAAGATTATTGATTTATACTCTGATAAATTCAAATCAGTTAATCTTGGTTATTCATAATTTTCATAAGTTTCAGATCCTGACAAGTGGTATCAGAGCCACAGGTCGTTCTTTGTTTTTCAAAGTCGAAAACTTTCTTCAAAATTTTTAATCTTTTACAATGGAATTTGAAAATAGCAGCAGTGGATCTGGGCAAGGACTCAAAGTGCCTATGCTCAAGCCCACTGAGTTTGAGATGTGGAAACTCAGGATTCAACAGCATATTCAATTCATTGATTATGCCATATGGGAAGCTGTTGAATTCCCTCCTGCAGTTGATCCAGAACTTGATGCTGAGGGAAAACCAGTCAAAACTCCTCCAAAAACTGAACTTGAAAGGAAGGCTAGAATGAATGAAGTGAAAGCACTCACATTATTACAAATAGCCATTCCTAATGCTTATCAACATCAGTTAAAAAGTTTTATACTGCTCACTCTCTTTGGAATGCCTTAGAGAAGAGGTTTGCTGGTAATGCAAGTACCAAGAGAAATCAAAAGGACCTCTTGAAACAGCAGTATGAAAACTTTTCTGGTGGCAAGAATGAAAACCTCACTCAAATCTTTGACAGGTTCAACAAACTGATAAGTGAACTGGAAAGTGCAAGGGTCAATCTGGATCAAGATGAGGTCAACAGAAAGTTTCTCAGATCTCTTGGAGAAGAATGGACAGTCTATGCTGCACAGTGGAGAACAAAAGACACACTTGATGAGATAGAATTGGATGATCTATACAACAGTCTAAGAGTGTTTGAGACTGAAATTGATGCTAAAAAGAAATCCTTTTCTTATAATCACAACACTGCTCTTCTGTCCTCTGAAAAATCTAATAACTGTGATTCTTTTTCAGGTGGTGATGGCAATTCTGCTGAAACTCATTATGAAGCTTTTGTTGCCAATGATGGATTATTTGCTCTAAATGTTGAAGACTTGGAACAAATCCATCCTGATGATCTTGAAGAGATGGATTTAAAGTGGCAACATGCAATGCTGACAATGAGAGCCAAAAGATTCCTGAAAAGAACTGGAAGGACCAACTTTCAAGCCAAAACAGAAGGCAAACCATCTTTTGATAAATCAAAAGTGGAATGCTATAAATGCCATAAGCTTGGTCACTTTGCCAGAGAATGTAGATCTCAAGGTCAACAACCATCAAGGACTTCACAGCCCATTCAAGCTTCCTCATCAACGGCACTTGTCTCTCAAGAAGACAATGTGTTTGACTGGAGTGATCAGACAGAGGAAGAATTCCAAAATCAAGCACTTATGGCAGAAACCTCAAATGTCTCCTCAACTGAACTACCATCTGAGGTAAACTCTAAACTCTGCTCTCAATCATGCAAAAATATGGTTAAAAAGTACAGAGATCATAATGAGAGCATGTGCAAAACTCTAGCTAAGATGGAAGAAAGGAGATATGAATATATGCAAGCCATAGAAGATCTGGAAAAACAGATCAATGACTATAAGGATAATGAGCTTCAAATGGGGTATGATAGAAACTATCATGAATGGGAGAAAAAGGAACTCAATAAGAAAATAGAATCTCTGAATAAAAAGGTAGAAGAAACTGAACAGAAGGTGTTAGAGGCTAATGAGAAACTGGAATCTGTTAACATAGATCTAGGTAACTTCAAGTTAGCAAATCAAAAGCTAGAACACCTAATGGAAGTTCAATTCAAAGATAGAGTCAAATCTCAGGTCAATCCCAAAGAAGGAATAGGATACAGAGCTACTCCACCTCCATATAATAACAAGTACATTCATCCAATGAGTGAAGTTGCTGATAGACTTGTTAATGAACCACTAGATGAGTCTATGACTATTGTAGATCCTATCCTTGATAGCAGTCCTGAACCAAAGGAAGATAAGAGTCAAAATAGAGACTGTGACACAAAGAGTGCACCCATAGAAGTCCAAGTTCCCAGTAAGAAAGGAAAAGAGAAGATGAGTGTATGCAATGCTACTCCACAAGTTTCTGTACATTCTAACTGTAACACTGCATCCTCATCAAAAGGAACTAAAAGAGGTAAAACTGTTTCTATCTGCACATGCCAAAAGCATGGTGTTCAAAAGTTTCCTAAACAACAGCAGGTAAGAGGGAACCAGAGAAACAAGAACCAGAAATTGACAGAAAAGTCTGGTGTTCCAATTCAAACTGTCAAAAGATGCTTTCACTGTGGAAGGAAGAATCACTTAGCTAAGGATTGTTTTTACAAACCAGCTGTTGCAAAACAGACTGTGCATCACACAAAATCAAATCCTAAACAGGCAAAGCACTCAAAAGTGAAACCTTCCACAGCAGCTCCAAAGAAAACAGTTGATCACAGATTCTCAAAAGTTAATAAAAAACAGTCCACACATCAAAAAACAAGTTTTGGCAAAGCCTAAATCAAGTTTTAAACAAATATGGTGTGTCAAGGACAAGTCTGTTGCTCAAACTGCTAATGCAAAAGATCAGACTGCTACGTCAAAATCTGATGCTGTTAGTGCAAAAACTGAAACTGTTAGCACTACAAACACAGCTCAAGCTGCTGGGCATCAAACTGGAGCTGCTAGTGAATCATCTGAGACTGTTAGAAGAAAAGATGATCAAAATAGTTGGATACCTCGTATTATCACTAAATACTCTCCAAAGACTCCATCAGTAGATCTCACCAAATATAAGAAGTCAAAAACAGTTTTTAGTTATGTCAATGTACAAGGCCAACCCAAAACCAATTTGGTTTGGGTTTACTCCACTACTAACTAAGCTGTTATTTGTGCAGGGCAACCACAGGTCTCCTCATAGGACAAGATGGCATCTGGACAGTGGATGCTCTAGGCACATGACAGGCAATTCTGAATGCTTGTCAAATTTCAAAGGCTTTGATGGAGGTTTTGTCGCATTTGGAGGCAATTCAAAAGGAGGTAAGGTTACAGGTAAAGGTACTGTAAACAGACTCAATGTGCTAATTTAAGGGGGAGACACTGTTCTATAGAACAGTTGCACAATTTTACACTAACAGCATGAGTCTTTTCTCATGCTGCTAGTTCATTTTCTCGGACTGCTAGTTATTTTCACTTGATCTGTCAAAGTGTGCAGGGTATTTAGGTAATTTTCCAAGTGTGTGCGCGGGACCTAACCTTTTCGAAACCTTTAAAGGTCCCAGTTTCATTCAGTTGTAACTACCAGTTACATATTCTTCTTCCACGGCCTTCTGTTTTCTCTCTGAACGATACACACACTCTTTTCAAACCCTAAACCCCAAACCGTCGTTTCTTGATCAATGGAGTTAGTAAAAGAACACAACTGCCTCCCATACACCCTGAAACACACTGACCTTCAACCGTTCCATGAGATGATGGACTTCCTCAGGCACTCCCATATCCACTATGCTCTCAATATTAACCCCACTATATACATATCTCATATTGAGCAATTCTGGAATCGTGCCTATGTTCAAACCATCAATGGAGTGCCTACCCTGTCTTCCACAATCGATGGTACTACCATCAATATCACTGAGGAGTCCATCAAAAGTCATCTGCATCTTCAAGATGCCACAGGTATAAAAGACCTATCTCTTACTGCTTTACACTTTGGTCTTCAAAATATTGGATATAGGGGTCCTGCTGATTCTTTTACTTTCTTGAAAGCACATTTTTCTCCTAAATGGAAATACCTTGTGCATATTATTCAGCAATGTTTAAGCCCCAAAAGAACTGGTTGGTCAGAATTTTCTTCAAATATTGCCACTGCCTTAGTGTGCTTTTCTACTGGCCAACAGTTCAATTTTTCAAATATGATCTTTCAAGGAATGTTAAGGCATCATTCCCTGAAGCATGGGAAATTTTTGATGTATCCTCGATTTTTGGTAAAAATAATTGCACACACCTGCACTACTTCTAATTTACATAAGAGGATACATGTTTCCCATAGGCACTCACTATCTTCAATCAAAAGGCTGATAAAGCCAAGTGCCAATTTTGTCAGCATTGATGCTCCATTGCCCTCTGCAATGATGAACATCATCACAAGAAACAGAGGAGAGGGGCCTGAGCAGACACAGCCTAACATTACTGCTTCAACCCAGGACCCCAACCCACTCCTCATGATACACATATTCCCTCTGATCCTTTTGTACAGCCCAAACGCCCACTAAGATACTTATATAAAAGGAAAAGGGGACCAGGAGCTCCTTCCTCCTCCTCCCCTAGACAAGAGCCATATATCCCTGTGCAGGAGGATACTTCTGCACAGAATATCCAAAGGGAACCAATTGAGGACACTCCCAACCTCACTCAGGAGGTGAACATCTCTTCTGAGACTGTTCATATGGGTTTTGTGGCTGGCACTACTGATGTCTCTGCACAAGAGGCACATGACAGGGCCAACATCTCTAAGACCACACCCATGGCAACAGCAAGTGTGCAAACACGAGCTGGAAGTCCCCAGTACCAAGAAAAGAGGGGCCCAGAGGTTTCTACTTCTGGTGTTAATGTTAGTGATAGACCACAAACACCCCTGGTGTTATCTGATCTTGAGACTAGCCTGCAACTGATGCTCTTAACGGATCCAAAGCTGAAACCTGTTGTAACAATGTTGGAATACCAAATGTCCATCATTGCTGCACAGGGGGCACAAATTCATGCACTCAAACAGGCAGAAGCTGCTCACAATCAGAAACTGGCTAATCTACACAAAGGGTTTACTCTTTGTGGAAATAAGCTCATCAAACTAGAGCAAATGATTCAAACCCATGTGGCAAAGGTTGTAGGTCCTTCTGACCAAACCAATGCTTCCAAAAAGGGGGAGAATCAGGAAGTTCCTGAACCAGTCCAAGCAGCTCCAACACCAACAGTCCAAGTAGCATCAACAGCTCCATCTTCTAGGCTAGCAGTCCCAACAGCTTCTCAAGCTGTTAGCCTAGAAACTCAAGCTGCTTCTACAAGAGCAACTGGAGTTGTTATAAGAGAAGGTATTCAAGCTCCATCTACTTCAGTCCAACCTACATCTTCTGCTACAAAAGATAAGGGCAAGGGTATTCTGATTGAGTCTCCAAAGCAC